>CM077316.1:0-337500 GCA_039655065.1 Glossophaga mutica | reverse complement strand
ACTCTCCGACAGGCCCACGTTAGGGGCACTAGGCTGAGAGCACAGTAATGCACTGCACCGGTATCTTCGTTTTCGAGCAAAGTTAGGGGCAGTTCATCGACCAGCTCCTGCTTTCTCGCGGATGAGTTGGGCTCGCGCTGAATGCTGGATTCTCTGCAATTGAGCCGAAATCACTGAGCACCGAGGTGGAGTCAGGGTGACTCTGGTTTTGGACTTGGGTGGGACCAATCCTTGTGCTAGGACTTGCAGGAGGCCAGCCTCCTGGCTGAACGGCACCGCGCTTTATGATCTCCAGGGAAACCCGTGCTGCCGCTGATTCAAGCGTCCAAGGTGGAGGGAGAGAAAAACGATGCTGAAAACCAACCCTGCACCCCTCCCCCGGCATTCCTCGACCAGTGGTGGACACCAAAAGTAGTCATTTCGTGGTGTTTGGCAAAGGGCCAACACGCTTTCACTTTCTAGACGCGCTAAGATGAAACTTACAGGAAGAGTGGGGTCTGCGAGCTTCACTTCCCGTGCGATCCTTCCAACTTCCTTTCCTGCCAGCCATTACAGCGAACTCTGCAGTAACAAAAGGTCTTGTCAGAAGTGGGATTCGAACCCACGCCTCCATACGGAGACCAGAAAGCCCGAGCGCGGGAAGCGGAAGCTTGAGTCTGGCGCCTTAGACCACTCGGCCATCCTGACAAGTTCGAAATGAGCCTGTCAGGGATGACTATTGAGAGTCTCTTCACGTCCAGAACGTACGTGCTGACGTAAGTCTCGGAAATCCAGGAGGGGAAAAGCGCAGTTTTCGCAGGCGCTGGTGGCTGCCGCTGTGGCGCTGGCGGGAGGAGCCGGGGAGCAACAGGCGGCTCCTGCCCCGTCTGCTAGCTCATCTCTGTCTTTGAGTGAGTTAGAAAAATTGCGGGGCGGTGGAGGGGTTAGGGAAAGCCCTGGATTTTTTCCCCCGGGCTGAGTTCTAAAGACCTGTGAAAAAGAATAGAAACGGAGCCACTTTAAAATGGAGTCGGAGCTGCCTCAGCAGAGTCACTGCCTTTACCCGTTTCAGGTCTCAAATCTTTGGATACTAAAACAGGAGAAAATAACCTTAGACTGGGCCTAAAGCAACATTGTGCCCCAAAGAACTGTTTTCAGAGATAACAAAAGAGGAGATATGATGACTACTGGACTGAAAATAGAACATACTGTTTAGAATCAGCGTCACTAGATTAGCTTTTCTGCACCAGTAGCGACGCCTTCTACTGATACCATTGTTTCCCTTCTCTTGCTCATACATACCTCTTGCCTTTGTCTCCTAATCGGAACACTATTTGGGTTTCTGCTGAGCCAGTGCATCCCAAATAGGTATTCTTTTTTTTTTAATTGTTGCTCTTGTACAGTTTTCTGTCTTTTACTCCCATCCCAGCCCACCGCCCCAGCCCTCCCCACCTCCCTCCCATTTCCACCCCCCTAGTTTTTGTCCATGTGTCCTTTATACTTGTTGCTCTCTAAATAGTTATTCTTAATTGATCTCAAATAAATGCTTGTTGCCTCTCACTTTGAAGGACCTTTTATTCTTAGGTTAACAGAACCTACACGCTCCATTCTGAAACTGCAGGAAAAATGTGGAAGGGGACCCGGGACTTGATTACGCTGCATTGTGGCAGAGTTACAACCTTCTTTTCATTCTCTGGAAGATTCATGTCCTCGGCGTCCCCCTGAGGCTTGGTGAGAGAGCCTGAGCGTTGCTCTTCAAACTTATGTGAGGAGTAAATAAGGTCTCCGACTACGCTTGTGCCCGGACTGAAGAATGCCCTTTGGCAATAATTGACTCTGGGAATAATCCTCATTCTCCCTGAAACTGTGCGCATTAATTGGCTGCTTAATGAATGCAATGTGGAGGTTAAACTGTCTGCTTAGTGATTAACAACCTAGGTGGCCAAGTCACACTTTTGGAAGATCCTGCCAGTTTTTGAAGCTATGGGTGTCCCCAGCCCTTCCTAAATATATAAATTACTTATGGAATTTAGTTATTTATAGGAGGAGCTATCACTTACGGTGGGATACTGGATAGCTCCTTGGGTAGAGCACCAGAGCTTTAGTCTGAGGGCCCAGAATTCAAGTTCCTATCCAGGCAGGATTTTAATTTTTACTTCAGCCAACTGTAGCTGAGCCAGAGGAACTCATCGTCTATACTGAGTTTAAGGTCTAATCTAGCTTCATTTAATTACTGCATTCCTGCTAAAGACCAACTAAGACATGTATTCACAAAAATAATAAAATAAACAAGAATCTAAATGGTACAGACCTAATTATTTCAAATTAATAATATAGTGAGAAAGAGAGAGACAGAACTAACCCAGTGGATTTTGTGTTAGTGCAGTATTTTGACGTCATATCATTTGGCTAAAAACAGAATTAAAGAACACACCGAAGTCTCAGTCCCTGCATGGTCCCATCGGCATGATTTAAGGCACAGCCCACAGACACTGTGCACTAGGAGGCCATGATTGGGGTCTTCAACCATAAGGCAACCCCCTGGATAACAACAGGAACTGTTTAATGTCAACACAAAACATGATAGCTAAGACAATTTCAAAATGTTTTCCAACCAGGGTCTTTTGCAAGGTGATACCAATTTCCCATGCAGGAAGAGCTTGTTGAGACCCTGGGGAATCTCAGAGAACCTAGAAGTCACTGCTCTCTCACATTCTGATCAGATCCACCCACATTGCTCCCCTCCACTCCCAGATTAATGAATCATGTCAAGAGAACTTTAAATTGACTTATTTTTCAATCATCCTATCACTAGTATTTTATTTCTGTATTGGTGCCCCTTTTCAACTCCTCTTAGAAACCTGGGAAAGTGTTTCCTTTAACAGTGGGAAAGGATAATTAATGAAAGCACTGAAACTTAAAGTATTTTAGGGTAGTGTCTTTGTCTGCTGCGGTTTCCCCACTTGTGGGGATGTTCATAAACAGGCTTTGTGATCTGGACTTTATTAACTACCCTTGATAAAAGGGGGAAGGCTCGCCTGGACAGGGACTTGAACCCTGGACCCTCAGATTAAAAGTCTGATGCTCTACCAACTGAGCTACCCAGGCTCTCAAGAGCAAACAATTATTATTTTGCAAATCAATACAATCTTCCAGGAACACTGGTCCCATTCTCTGGCTTCAATGCTGCCACTGAGTCTTATTATACTGAACATTCCGTTTAACCCTGATTTTTTTCTTCATTACACAGACAGTTGGTGGGGAGTATCTATTGCAGGGGGATGACTAGAAAAGTTGTGCCCCAGTAGGGTGGGGAATATTCCTGCAGTTAATGCTGCGGACAGAGCCTTGGAGACTGCTGGTCTGTGGGACACAGAGGCCCCGACCCTGGATTTCAGTAAGTGGGAAGAGCTAGCTTCAGGAGCATCTAAAATTGGTGATGGCAGGAGGGTCAATTCACATTCTTTTCTCTGTTGTTTTCTTTCAGAGTTGGAGTTTCCTGGAATCTTTATTGCCATGCTTCTGTCTAGAAAACTAACTCCCTGAAAACTCACTCCAACATTTGTGTACCTCTCACTCTCAACATGCCTACCTTTCTTCCTCTTTCCCTCAGTCTCCTCTCCTTCTCCTCCTCATCCCCTTCATCTCTCCACCTGCATTTGCCATTTCAGCCATGTCTCTGCCCACTCTTGCCTCCCATGAAAGTGGAGCCATAGGCAACGCACCAGCACATGGAGAGTCCACTTTCACCCTTGTCCTATTCTGTTTTTTTAATTTCACACTTTATCTTGAGCTCCATCCTGTTTAAAGACAGGAAGGATCAGGCAGGTGGCCTCTGTCGCTGTGGGTCTTCATTCTGAGACATGTTAGCACCTCAGCAAAGAAGCAGTGATAAGATTGCAGCATATAGAAAATTACCAAGATGCTACATTGTTTCCCAATACAATATTGCTTTAAAAAAGTTAGTAAAGACACAATTTTAATAAGGCTAATTTTCATCAACATGCAAAAAAGGACAAGAAATACAAAGCAACAGCATCACTGTCATGAGTGATAGGATTTGTTTTTTTCTGCCTGGTGTTCTTGTGCAAATCTTGGACTCTAACAAGACAATGTGCGCTGATTGGACACTAGCAGAGTGTGGTTTCAATCCATTCACATCTGGGTTATGACTTCCGCTGGGCCGCTCTGCTCTTCAGAAGTGGACACCTTATTTATTATTAATTTGAATATGCCTTAACAGACATTCAGCTCTGTCACAACTTTCTTTTCCCCCTTTTCTACCCATCTAGCCTAACCCCTGTCTTTCATTCTGGGTCTGCCCCCACATTTCTTTCTTGAAATCTCTACGTGTGTCTTTGCAACTTACTCAGGAAAACCAAAGCTCTGAAACTCTTTCTCAGAAACTTGGAATTCAGCCAGCTCGGGTTTCCTGCACAGATTTATAGGGATGGGTTTTTGTCATAGAAGCCCAGGTTCTTCCACACAAGGAATCCTGCAAAGCCAGTTTGAAGCATTTCCATTTCTTCGTTTCTTAGATAACGCCCACACAGTCAGTGGCTGCCTTTCTTCTCTCACTGCCAAAGATGTTCCTAGGAGTGTGCTTGAAAAAGCGACTATCTTTTATTCAGATGTATTCGAACCTCTTCTCAGTTCATTCAAGTCATTTTCCCTTTTCATCTCTGGGAAGTTGAACTGGTAGTTATCAAAACCCAAGGTGATCTTTCCTTGATGAAATCTCTTCACACCTGAGCCTGTGACCACCAGCTGCCTGCTAATTCAAAACCAGATTTCTCCTTTCTCAGCTTCATGGTTACAGGCTACATTCTTTTGTATGATTTGGATTGTTCTAATGTAAAAAAAAAAAAAAAAAATCTTGGACCTAGAAGCTGCTGCTGGAGAGGTGAAACTGTTAACTGGAAGACACTGGCGTTTGGGCTGCCTGTCACTACCAAATCCAATAAACAATGACAGCGATTGAATCTTTTATGGGTGCTTTATTCAGATGGCTGGTGATCTGAGAAGATGGTGGGTTCTTCCCCTTCTCTTTTTAGGCCAGACCTTTTATAAAGGGGGGGAGGGGAGGATAAACAAGGTGCGGTGAGGGCTTTGAGATTCAGAAGCTGCAGCATTCCTGTCCTGGGCAGTTAGCTGTTCCCATGGGAGGGTGGTCGTCTGCTCCCTGGAACACAAAGGCCTGGACGCCTCCAACTTGTCCCCAGGTGGTCATCTCTAGTAGTGCCCCAGGAGGTCTGCTGTTTTTCCAGGAGCCAGGAAGGGCCTTATCTGTAGTTTCTGAAACAAAACCTGTAACAGACACATTACTTGTTAGACTTACAACTTTTTACCTTAAGCTAAAATTTTCCAAGTCTTGCATCCCCTATCAAAACTTTTAAGTGGATTTTTACAAAGATGGGATATCAATATTCCAAACTTCTTAAGAAACCAGAGATCATTATTCTCCAAATACAGAGGGGGGAAAAGTTACTTTGGGATAAACCTAGCCACCAATATTTTGAATGCAGAAGGGTGGTTTTTGCTACCTAAACTCCAACCTCACAAGATGCTGATTGGTTCCTTTTCTGAGCTGTTCTTTTCCTCTCAGTTTCCCCTCAGAGTCCTGGGCTTCTACTCTTTTTCATTTTTCCTGCTACAGAAGCTGCAGACGATGTGTTGACCTCCTAACTCAGAAGCCTTTCCCCCAGATGGTTTCTCCCCCAGTAACCTCCCTGTCTGCATTAACAGAATAAAACCACATCCTTCCAAAAGAGAAGCATTGGCCTCTGGTCTTGTAAGCCAGTGGCTTTTAGTCCTAAGTAGGTTCTCCTGCAGGAAAGTCTTGAAAAGAAGGTTTGGAAATGTGATGAGGACAGTTGTGGTCTAGACCTTGGCATGTTAGTGGCCTTCTATAAAACTGTTCGAAAGCTCACCACAAATGCTATTTCTGCAAAACTAACCTGAGGTCTGTGGGTGGGCCCCTCTATGAAACCAAGCGCTTGTTTAGCTCCATTCCAGGGAATATGCCATGCGTGTTTCACGCCTGTCACTCACTCCTTACTGCCTGATCTTTAGCTTCAAAATGGTCTTTCAGTTTCTATTCTGCTAATGATACTTCTTACCATGTCACAGTTACCAGCTCACCTTGTGCCCCAGACCCATGCTCAGAAGGTCCCTGCTCTTGGGGTTCAATACTCTGCAATGCTGTCTTCAAAGTCTTAAGAGTTTTTATGTTTTGTGTGGTCCAGTGGGCCATGGATCATGTGCAGGCGTCCCTGAAGTTGGATGTTACAAACTAAAAGAAAAAGAGAACTTAAAGGTGTGAGTAGTAGAATTACAAGCCATTGAAGTTTTGCTCATAACTTCCATAAAGCAAATTTTCATTGGCATTTTTTTCAGTGAAATTTAGTCATGGGGAGAAGGGGAAAGGAGGCTTCGGGTTCACAGAGGCAAGTTCTTCAAATGTGGCTGACTGTGGCTCTTGTGTTGTTGGTCCATGAAGGATCATTTTAACTTCTGCTTAGTGTCACAAACATGCCTTCCCTGCTTTGCCCTCCCTCGCCTCCAATGTATAGATCTTCTCTTAAGTATCTAAAACCCTTAGAAAAGAACCCACCCTGAAAAAATGTTGATTCGTGTGATATTAATTATCATTGGCACTGTTGATTCTGATTTTGTTTTCCTTTACTCAACAGCGTTTTAAAAATCTGTTGTCTTGCTACATTGACATCTGCTTGTGCGGGTGGCTGCTGCATGGCTCAGAATTCGAATGCAGACACTCCAGCAGTCTGAGGGGCATGTAGTTCGCCTCCTACCATGGGGCACCTCAATGTGCTCCGGACCACACCAGGCAAGGCCAGCCATGGGCTGGACTGGAATTTCGCCGGGGTACAGTCGTAGGTGAAAAATTGCCACCTAGTAATTTAAAAGCTATACAGGAAGAAAAACTCATTTAATGTCAAAGCTGTGAAAACTTAAAATCCTAACTTTAAGACCAAGATCTTAGTTTATGTAGAACATCATAGAATGCATTGTTTTTTACCTTCATAAAACAAAGGACATCTAAGTCACATCATTATGGAAGGCATCTCAGAGGGAGGTATTAACTTACTTCACCAGCATGAGCACGGCTTTGCCACTGAAGACCTGAAAATGTTTTCAGCAATGTCATAATCTTGAGGGAGCAAACAAACAAACAAACAAGTGAACAAACAAAACAAAACAACCCCCCTCCCCCAAACCCAGGAACCAAGTGTAGATGACCGGTTACTTGAATCACTAAGGAGAAAACCACAAGGTGTTGCGGTACTTCAGAGACCAGGACCCTCCGGAGCAGGGAACATAATTTGAGTCCGGCGCCCTAGACCATTTGGCCATCCTGACACCACCGCTGTTGTTTTCCAAGTCTTGTACAAAAGACTTTGACGGTCAACACCCAGCTGCATCCCAGGGGAAGCAGGTGGTGGAGACGGGGCGGGGTTGGGGGGCCGTTTCTGGAATTTGTCGGACTAGGACAGAGCTCTGAAATCACTGAGAAACGGGAAGACAGCAGAGTACGGGTGTCACTGAGGTCCTGAGTAATTCCTACTGCCCTGAGACGGGGTGTTGGGCACTGAGGGACTCCAGCCTCCCCTCCCCTCCCTTCCCCTCCCACAGCACCCCTAGCCCAGGCCCCTTAGGGCCTTGCCCCACCTGTGACCAGGACCCGAGGGTCACTGTGTTCTCTGTAACTCAACACACGTCCAGCTGATCCAGCTTGATGCTTCTCCTGGGTCAGGGGAGACTCTCGGTGAATAAATGGCCAGCCCACTGATCTGGGCAAGAGGGCCCTCCCCCTTGTTCTCAGCCCGTCCAGACTGTGATGTCAGACAACAGTAAGGGGTCCTGCAGGAAATTTCCTGCCCAGCCTGAGAGTCTTTCAAAGGATTCTCCAGAAATTTTGGAGCTTTCCCCAGATTCCTGACCAACAAACCTGTGACAGGGAGTAGATGGGGTTGAGTCTCCTGTAACCCTTCTCCTTATGTTGTGGTTGCTGGTTTTCCGAGCTCGGTCTCCGAAAGGCTCCTTTATTTAGTGAAACGTGGCCATTTTCTTGTATCTTTGCCAGGGCTCCGTGTCCAGAGCTCCTGTGTCTGGATCCAGCGACGCAGTGGAGCAAGAAGCAGGCCCGGACCCACCGTCCAGCTCAGGAAGAGCTTTGTCCAGGCCCGCTGCACCCCTGGCTGCCTGAACCTGGTCCTGCCCTCGCTCTGGCCTCTCTCCTGACACCTGACGCCGGATATTTGAGACGAGGCACCGGGAACTGAAGCTTGGAGGCCTGGGCGACCATCAGAGTGACCAGCGCTGCCGCAGGAAGGGCGCGGGGCGAAGGAAGCAGCTGCACCTGGTCCTCGACCCAACTCCGCATCCCGGCAGGTGGGCCAGGCTCCGCTTCCCGCTGACGCCCCATCCCAGCCCATCCCACGTCACCCCACCGTAGCCCCTACCCCCCAACCCTGCGCCGCTGCCCTAGTCGCAGCCAAACCCTACCAGGCGAGTTGCGGGCGGAGGGCGGGGTGCTGCTCTTCCCTTGACAAAACCCATCGAAGGGGATGCTGACATTCTCAGAGAGCGTAGTAGTGTCTTTGTCCACAGCTCAGAAAATTGGAGAGGGGCTGAGGGTGAAACGTTAGATTTCCTGCAAAGCGCACGCGCACGCGCGCGCGCACACACGCACGCGCACACATCCCTGAAGATTGGACCATATGATCAACTTTAAGAGGAAATAAAAGCTAAGCAAGTGAGGCTTCGTAGCTCAGGGGTTAGAGCACTGGTCTCGTAAACCAGGGGTCGTGAGTTCGAATCTCACCGGAGCCTTACACTCTTGGGTTTTCCATATGAAAACAGATGGTCTGAAAGCTGCTTAGTGATACCGGAAGTTCTCCCTTTATTCCCGGGGGATGTGATCCCGCCTTCTGAAACCCAAAGGTTACAAACTACGTACCTGCTTTTTCCCCCTATACACACATACCTATGATAAGGCTTAATGTAGAAATTAGGCACAGTAAGAAATTCATAATAATAAAATTATAATAAGAGCAATTATAACTGTTACCTATGATAACATTTACTTCATTAACTAGGCACAGTAAGAAATTCATGGCAATAAAATACAAAAATTATAAAAATGCGCTATAATAACGGTTATGTAAATATGGTGTGTCTCTCAACATATCTTACTTTGGACTCACCCTCTCATGCTGATGCGAGAAGACAAAACGCCTGCGTGGTGAGATGCGGCGAGGCGAATGACGCAGGTCTTGTGATGTGGGCTACTATGGACCTTCCGAGGACATGTCAGAAAGAGGACTCTGTGCTTCAGGTGATCCTGGATTGTGGAGCCCTGACGCTGTGGATTGTTGGATGTCAGGAGTACACCATGCCCACAGGTGAGGATCCTTCGTAGTCGATGGTTTTTTCTTCCAAAACCTTTTGAAAGAACGTTATAATTGGAAGTTGTCTCTCTTTTTCACAATCAAAGTCTTGCTACAGAGGCTGTAATCCTTCAGCGGTCACGTGGGTGGCTTTAATGATGTGATTTTATCACTTCTTAGAACAGCACCCAGTTCAAAACTTATGGATTATTTATTTCTGGAATTTTCCATTTAATATTTTCAGACTGTGGTTGACCACAGGTAACTGAAACAGTGGAAGTCAAAACCTCAGATAAGGGGGTACCACTGTGTAAACCAGCTGATAAATCCATTTGTATTGTTTCAACCACATGCAACATAAAGAGTCCTGACTATTTAGCCACTGGAAGCCAACAGAAACTACGTTATAATGATCAGTTTTATCAGACTTACCTAAATGGACGCTAAGCTCCCCTGGAGTCACCTCTTATTTGATATTGTCTCTCAAAGCCTTGCCGAATATGGACGCTGGTCTGTGCTCAGTAACTGTTGAATGAAGCCCAGCTAAAGAAATGTGACCAGAATGTGGTGAGTTTGCAAATACCTTAGGAGGCATATAAATTACCTGAAGGCCAAGGAACCAATGGCAACTAAGAGAGAAAAACAAAAAAAGTAACTCAGCCCTGATGGATATCCTACGAAACTATGAAGCGACGGATCCTCCTGGTCTCAGTGTATTATCACATAACTGGAATTAGCTGCCCCCCAAACAAGCCCTTGATAACATCTCAATGGCTCACATAAAAATTACCGAAATCAATAATCTATCAAAGATTAAAATGATGGAATTTTTTCCTACACCGCATCTGCATTAAATAATAATATGAGTACCCATGAGACACAGGCACATTTCTCAAAACTTACCCTGGATTCTTGAAACAACCCAACGTGTTTGAAATTGTACCATGTTTGAAAATTTTACTGTAAATTGGTAAAGACTCAGGACAGGCACAGGTGATTCACCTCCATTAAAATCAACCAGGGGAGCTGCCTGCTGCTGGCAACTAGAGCTCTGGTTGCTCCTCAGAGTCTTCAGGGTTCTTTATGCTTCCAGGAGCTCAGGACACTGTTCTCTCTGCTCGAAAAATTTTTCCATCCTGCTAGCAAAGTCCTACTTATCCTTCAGAATTCAGTTGTGATTCACATCTGTGATTCACGTCACCCTCAGTATAGGTAAAAGGTAATTTTTCATAGCACCATCAGTTCACCTATATTATAGCATATATCACATAATAACTAATAAAGAATTGATGTACCTTTTCTCTTTTTTCTTCCTAAAACGGCACTTCATAGTAGGAACAAAGCTTTCTTTATGACTTAATCACCATAAGCCAGTCGGAATTCAAATATTTGTGATTAATAAAAGATTTAAAAAATGAATGAATGCTACTGTAAGCGCAGAACCAGCTCCAACTGGCCCTATTCAGTCTCTTACAAAATACTGAATTGTTTTCAGAGACAGCAAAACAAAACTGCAGGCCACGCAGCTGAAGCATCTTCAGTGGAGAAAATATTGCAAATTATTCCTGGACTTGACCGGAACCTGAACACAGGAACCCTTTCGGAAGTGATGGGTGCGCTGTCCAGGGAGTTCTGGTGCTGAAACCCCTAAAAATCTTGCCTGGATTCCTGGATCAGGAAGACAGATTATAGCCTTCTTCTGTCTCCTTGACAGGCGGTTTCAAAATAAAGCTTTTTCTTTGTAGAAGCAGGTGCCATAGCACTGGGGTTTATACCCATCGGGCAGTGGACCCCCGCTTGGTTACACTGCATTTCCAAACCTCCATGAGGTCTACAGCAAGAAGAAATTCACAGAAAACTATTTAACTTGGGGTTAAAAGGAAATAACCTGAAAAAACTAAAGTCATCTCTGTAATAATTTTACTCTGGTAATGTCTATACTATTTCAGTTCATCCATTGAAATTCAGGTGTATGATTTTAACTATATCGATAAAAAACTGTTAATTACAGGGCGCTGTGTTCAGGGATTAAAAAAAAGCGGCAGAGATTTCCACTTTCCTCAGGTAAAGAGCTTAGAAGTCGCCTGTCCATCTTAACAACAGTTAAAAAGCTGGAAAGACTGAAAAATCAACAACTCTTTTGACACCATAAGAGAGGGGAGCTCATAGGGAAACCCCTGCCTCCAAGACTAGAGACAGACCTACGGTGAGTACAGGGAGTCATGGGCTCGCCGGAGCAGAGACCCCAAGACGCAGTCTAGTTCCTTCTCTGCGCTCTTCTCCCCACTGACGGGAGTCATTCCATAAACGCCAGAAGGCTTCATATCTCACGGTCTGCGTGGTTCGACAGCCGCAGTTGCCCCAGACCAAAAACAATCAAGCAAACAAACCAGCAAACAAAACCGGCCTTTATAATTAGAGTCTCCGGGGAGGAAACGTGGACATTGGGGTGGGCATTCCGTCTCAGAGGCAGACTGTCTGCGACGAACCCCGAGAGGCCCGCGCGGGGAGGAGGGGTGGGGGCGGGGCGCGGGGTTGGGGACGCCGCGGACCGCGGCCCGGTGCGCAAAGCAGGAGAGGTCACTTCTCTGGCGCTTTCTCGCAGGAGGTGCCGGGCCTGCTGGCTCTGACTGCCAAGGAGGTTTCCCGGCGCTCTCGGGAGCATTCGGGGGCTCCGAGCGCGGCGCCGCGGCGTGGGGGGCGGTGCGCTCAGCCTCCCGCTCCCGGATCGCCGGGAAACGCTGCTTCTGGGCGGCACAGAGGGAGCATCGCCCCACTCTTCCGGGGACTTGGCAGCGCCGTGGCTGAAGCGTGTTGTAGCCGCAGGGCCGGTCCCGGGCGGCGGGGGGCGGGGGGCGGGGGGGGGAGGGGAGGGTGCAGGTGCGGGGACCGCGGATCCGGAGCGTCTGGCTCCCGCCTCCGCGAGGCGCTGGGCGTCCCGCGGGTCACTCTCCGTAGAGCGCGTGCGGGCAGCTCGGCGAAAGCATGCTCCAGTGGCGCAATCGGTTAGCGCGCGGTACTTATACAGCAGTATATGTGCGGGTGATGCCGAGGTTGTGAGTTCGAGCCTCACCTGGAGCATGTTTTCTTCCCTTTCCGGTGTGAAAGAGAAGGGTCTCACCCTTCCCTTTAAAGAAAAAGCTGAAAAGCGGTCATTATATTTTCCAGGGAGAGACAGCGGATACTCCCCTGATTAAGGAGCGTGATTCGTGGCTTTCAAACTGGAACAGTCAAACCAGAGGACGTAGGTTGGGGAGCTCAGTCTCCTGTTTCCCGCTGCTTTCTTTGAACTATTCTTCGTCTCTGTGGGGACTGGGATTTACGCTCTGTGATTTCGTGCAGGGTCACCCGGCTCACCGCCGCGCGGAGGCTGCTCCCCACACCCTAGCTTTGACTTCCACAGGTTTGCGGTGAGGTTGCCGAACCCAACCTGTGAAATCTGAACGCGCTCGGGCGGGGTGCTTATTTCTTCCTAATGCCATCAGAAAGTAAACGGGGGGCTTGTCCGGAGAACTACACGCGTCCGAAACAGTAACTGAGGGTTGCTCTGCTTTTCACCCGGCCCCTCCCAGGTTCCCTCCAGTCCCTCCCAGGTTCCATCCTGTCTCCTGTCTCTTAAATATGGATTTTCTCCCAGTTTGTCTTCAGCTTTCCTCTCATCTACATTCTTTGCATTATTTACTGTGATTCAGCATCTTTACTTTGGTTGTAACATTTCTCTTCCACTCAGTCCTGTTGCTTTAATGCAGAGCGATGATGCCTCCTGCTGACCACTGGACACTCCTGATGGGAAGTTCCCGCAGGTGTGCAACATCAGCACGTGTGGAATGATCACCCTCAAATCCACTGGTCCTGAGGTTACCGCCGTGAGATAAACAGCCTCTGATCTCTGGCTCCTCAGTTCTCGTAGGGAGAAATGAGTAATATCAATGAAAAATAAATACGTAATTACATAAAGTGGAGATACTTTTTATAGAGAAAAATAAAAATAGGATAAGAGGGGTAGGGGATCCCAAGGTCTGTGCTGGGGATGCTATTTTACATTACGTTGTTATAGAAGTTCTCTCTAAGCAAGTGACATTTGAGCAGACGCCTGAAGGGAATAGGAGAGAAAGCCTTGGATATGTAAGGTGAAAGCCAGATCTAGGCAGAGGGAAGACCAAGTGCACAGGCCTGGGTGTGGGTATGGCCCCAGAAGCATAGAGAAGAGTGAGGAAAACACTCAGCATTTCACCATTACACACGAGATTAGCTGTAGGGTTCCCCCGCCCCGTACTCTTTATTAAATTAAAAAAGGTGCTCTTCCCCCTAGTTTGCATGAGTTGTAATTATAAATGGGAATTGAATCTTATTAAATTATTTTTCTGCAGCTACTAAAATGTACGTATAATATTTTCCTTTAGTTTTCAGTGTGGTGATTATATTGATTTATATTTAAGCCAATCATATTTATAGAGCAAGTTCATGTGGTCATGATAGATTGATTACTCTTTTAATATGTTGATGGATTCAATTTGCTAATATCTTGTTTAGGATTTTTCATCTGTTTCACTGAGATATCTTGGCCTGTTTCTTGTTTTATAACATCCTAGTCAAATTGTGATGTCAGCATCATACTGATTTCATTAAATAAGCTGGCAAGCTTTCTTTTTATGCTAATATTGGTAATTTGTATTTTCTTTCATTTTTTATCACTTGCCAGTGATTTACTGATTTAATAGATTTATATCTTATTTTTAGTGTTTTCTTTCTCAGGATTAACTTGCTCTTTTTATCTAACTTCTGGAGATGGGAGCTTAAATATTTAATTTTCAGACTCCCCCCCTGCCAAAAAAAAATGTACATTTAGAGGCAGGGGTTTGAAGTGAGAAATTTCCATGGTGCTCAGGCTGAGTTGCCCTCCTGGTAGGGATGTGTGACTGCGCCCAGAGTAGCACCAGCTCGGGAAGCTCACTCAAGCTTCCGTGTCCACAGCTTCTATTGTGACTTCGTTACATAGACAAGATTGACTGATTATGCTATGTTATCAGATATTATTGCTTATTTTAAGGTATAGCAATTAAGATTGCATGATATTGGTGTAAAGATAGACACACAGATTAACAGGACAGAACAGCCAAAAATCAAAACAGAACAAAAAAACACCCAGATGCAATACAGTTCCCTGTTTCACCACAAGGAGACATTGCAATTCAGTGGGGACAATAAATAACACTGAGTCAATTGAAATCATATAGGAAAAAATGAAGTCAATCCTTATCTTACTCAATATATAAACTCAAGATGATATTAAATTTAATGATTAAAAGTAAAACTCCTGGAAGAAAACATAGGAAAATAACCTCACAACATTAGTGTAGGCAACTATTTGTGAAATAGAATATGGAAATCGGTAACCATGAAGATTGATAAATTGGAATTAATTAAAATTTAAAACTTCAAATGCAAAATTAGGAGGGCTGAAAGCATGCCACAAACTAGGAGAAGATATTTGCAACACATGTATCTGACAAAGCAGTCTATTTACAGTATTTAATGAACTATGAATCTGTATTTTTAAAAACCTGGCAACCAACCTAGTTTTTAACTGGAAAAAGCATATGAAAAAGTGTAAACTGTCATTAGTCATCAAAAAATACAATTTAAAATACTAAAGCAATATCATTACATCCCAGTCAAATACCTAAAATTAAAACGACTGACAATACCTAGTATTGACTAGGCTGTGAAACCACCAGCAGCCTCATACATTGTTGATAGTGGTATTAACTGGCACATTTATTTTTGAAAACTATTTTAGCAACATCTAATGGAGTTAAACATACACATACCAGATAGGCCAGCAATTCTGTCTATTTATCTATCTATCATCTATCTATCTGATAAACGAATGTTTGTGTTCACCTAAACCCATGCACAAGAAAGCTCAGTGCTTTTCGTAATGACTCCAACCGGAGCCGTGCAAATGCACGTCAGCCTGGAACGAGCGAGTGCCTGGCGGTGTATCCGTTAAACGGAAGTCAGTGAACGGGAACAAACTGCTTTTACACCAGAAAACATAGGTGGATCTCAAAGATTCAGTAATACTGAGCGGAAGAAGCCAGGCGTCAGAGCAGATTTTAGTTGATTCGGTGTGTGTGAATCTAAAACAAGTGACATTCCGTCTAGTGAATGAGTTTGAAACAGTGGCTCACTTTTGGAAGTTATCAGCTAGGGAGCTGGTGGTGGGTCCGCAGGGATACGAACTTGCAAAGTTCACCAAGCTGTCCTCTTACGACCTGCGTGCTTTACCGGATGTAACGTATACCTAACGGAACAGAAAGGGAAGGAATGCAAACACCTGAAAGAACAAAATAAAGGTGAGCGCTAACTAGGCAAGATCCCAAATGGTGCTGTCTTGGATTCTAGGGAGCGTCCACTCCAGCGGGCAGCTCTGAACCTCCACAGCCCTGCGGGCAGCCACTTGGCACCCTGAGGAACCACGCGTAGTTTCCTTTACCACTCTGGGTTTTTTGTTCTTCCTATCATACTCTGTAAACTTTTGTGGGTTGTCCCAGTTCGATGTTACGTTGATACACTTATTTTTAAAATGGGCAAACTACCATTTTTCCCAGGAAACAAGACAAAAGTAACCTCAATTTTCTTATATATAAGATCTGAAAATGAAACTAAGGCGCCACAAAGACTATTTAAATGTAATTGACAAAACCTCGAGTGCCACCTCCAGCCGAAATAGCTCAGTTGGGAGAGCGTTAGACTGAAGATCTAAAGGTCCCTGGTTCGATCCCGGGTTTCGGCAAAGTGGAAGCTTGCTTTTGTGAGAGCCGTTGACATTCACACCTTAACTGTGCAAACAAGAAATACTGACTTAAAGGTATTACTTTAAAGGAAATGGAAGAGGGTGGAAGGTATGGAAAAGGTCCTTCTGTTTTTTCAACACAAACTTCTTTTCAAAGTTATCGTTCCACTAAGAGAAAAGGGTGCCACCAAGTGGCCGGTGAGTTCAGATGGTTAAACCCGGGCCTAATAACTCCAAAGTTGTGGATTTGATCCTGGTACTGGCCATTCACCTTTTTCTTTTTTTTAAATTCATCTTCTCCCGGACAGAGTGAACTATCCAATTTCAGCCAACAACCTAAGATCACTTCACTTCAGAATTGGAAGTTCGTACCTGCTCCCTCTAATAGAACACGAAAGCTATAGGTAGCATTGTTGTCGTTTTGTTAAAAAGTAATAGAAAAGAATTAGGAAGGATTCATTGAAGAAAACTGGGGGAGTACAGTGGGAGCGAGGTGGATGCGTTTTAGGGAAGGGGAAATTAAGAGGTAGGAGAAATTCCCTTTATTTTTATTTAGACAAACACAAGAATATCAAGGAACTTATTTTTTCTGAAAAGATGATGTCTCCTTGAGTAGCTAGTTGGCTCAGCTGGTTAGACTGATACTACCCAACTTCAAGACTTGCTATAAAGCTACAGAGATCTAGACAGTGTGGTACCCGCGAAAGAATGAACAAATAGGCTAATGGGACAGAACCGAGAGCCTGCACATAGACCTGTACCAATCTAGTCGACTGACCTTGGACAGAGGAGCAAAGGCAGTCAAGGAAAGAAAGAATGAATAGTCTTTTCAACAACAGGCCTGGAACAACCATCAACATGCTAAGGGAGGGGGTGGACTCGAACTAGACACAGACCTTACATATTTTCTTGAAATTAACTCTCAGGTGGGTAACATATCAGAGCTAAATATAAAACTTTAAAATTTTCTAGATTACTTAGGAGAAAACTAGTTTACTTTGGGTTTGGTGATGACTCCTTTAGATATAACACCGAGAGTATCATCTATGAAAGAAAAAATATATAAGTTGAATTCCATTAAAATTAAAATCTACTCTGTAAAGACCCTTGAAAAGAACGCAAAGATAAACCACAGTCTGGAGAAAATATTTGCAAACCACATATCTGATAAAAGCCTGGTATCCAAAATAGATGAAAGAATAGTCCAGTGATGGAATGTCATTCGGCACTAAAAAAATGCATTATCAAGCCATGAAAGAACATGTTGCTTAGTGAAGAAAAGCCAGTCTGAGAAGTCTACAGTGACATTATGGAAAGTGCAGAGAGAGAGATAAAAGATCAATGATTGCCAGGGTTTTGGGGGTGAACAGGCAATGAACAGGTGGAGCACAGGGGATTTTTAGGGCAGTGAAACTCCTGTATGTACTGTAATGGTGCATATATGATGTTCTACATTTGTCAAAGTCCATAGACCCTAATGTGAACTATGGACTTTAGGTAGTAACAATGTATCAGTATTGGTTCATCCATTGTATCACACTAACTCAAGATGTTAATAATAGGAGAGAGTATGAGGTGGGGGAAAGGGAGTAGATGGTAACTGTACTTCCTGCGGTGTTTACGTAAACCTAAAAATACTCTACAAAATAAAGTCTGCTTCAAAAAATAAGCATCAGTTCCAAAGTGGAAAGACTTTAAGTAAAAAAAAAAAAAAAATTAAAAGAGAGAATCCCAGTAGTTAAATTAGGCCATTTTTGGAAGTAATGAACTAAATTGTCATCATAGTGCCAAAGCATTAATCGGGGGGCAGGGGGTTGAAAGGGGTTCTTGGGTAGATTTAGAGTCACTCATCATACCAAGGTTAAACAAAAGCCAACAACATAACAAAACCAAAAGAATACTCAAACCAAGCATCAAAATCAAATCTTTACCAAGTTGCTGCAGACAGATGCCTGGGCACAGGGATAAGGAACTGGACTCTCTGTGGGGCCCCCAGATTGCCATCAGGACGGAACTACAATACACCTGAAAGAACTCAGTGCCTGGGTGGAGAAGATGAGTGTCCAACGTGGGTTTCCCTCCTGAGTGAGTCGTGGCACCAAACCGTCAAAGGCAAGAATCTGGGAAGGGAGCGTTCCATCTTCCTCAGGTGATTGTAACGGAGCAAGCCCTGCAGGGTCAAACATCAGAGTGTTTCTGCAAGGCGGCTTGCCTTGGACATCCACAGGGAACAGCAGACAAGTCACAGGCGGGGCTGTTTACATTTCGGGGAAGTCTCACTCGTATGAATGGAAAATATTTATCTCTGTGTCTAGCTACTTGAAAGAGGAATGCACAGAAAAAGGGTTAACGTAGCAGGCCTGAGGTTGCTATCCTTAGATAAGACGGGCCTTTGGCTCACAGCTGGGACCTGAGAGCTTCCCCCATTTCTTAGATGACAGGGGGCTCCCCCTGCCTGAACCGTTTGTAAAAAAAACATGGTTTATGCTGAACACCTGCTTTCTGTCTGGGAGCCTGGAGTTTTGGTATATGCTAGGCGGCCTCGAATAAACACACTGGACACCGAGTCCCTGACAACACTCCCCACGTGTTGTCACAACTTTTGGCTGAAGGAAAAGAGCACATCCTGTGTGACCTCGGCCTGGTCTTCCCCACACTTTGCCCACGGGCGTTTTCGCTTTGCTGAATTTGCTTTGTGTCCTTTGCTGTAATAAACTGTACTTGTGAGGAGGACTATATGCTGAGTTCTTCTAGTGAATCATAGAACCAAGAGGTGCACAGGTGACCCCCAGCACCCCCAGCACAGGGACAAATAGTTCTCATCTTAGCTAATTATTCATGAGACAAAGAACAGGAAGTTGGTCAGGAGTGACTGGGGAAGGCTCTGTGTCTGCTCTTTTCACCAGTTTCAGGCAAAAGAGGAAAGGTTTGTGTTTGGCCTTGTCCACACCTAAATAGTATAACATTTTGCATTATATAGGAGTTAGGGCTTGTTGATTTCAAATGCCTCATGCAATTTGTTTCGTATAAGATACACTAATGAATTGCAATGTCTCCTTGTCATAAAACAGGGAACTGTATAGCATCTGGGTCATCTCCCTCCTACGAACTCTCTATTCTGTCCCCTTGGTCTGTGTGTCTCTCTTTATCCCAATATCACTCTGTCCTGGACGCCAGATGTGAGGGGGGAGGCTCCGTCTGCAGAGCCCCATCCCTCCGTCAGGGATGAAAATAAAACTACCAAGACAAGATCTGCCTGGGGAGGAAAGGTGGTCAAACTCTCAGGGGAGAATGACCCAGAGCCCCTTACTCACTAGGCTTTTATTGGGCTCCAGTACACCGGAATACAGGTTTAACATGTCAAAGAAATCTGAGGGCTTAATCTGAGTCAGTGTCTGTCAGGAAAGGGGGTTGCCAAACTTTGGAAGACATCCTCATTTCCTCCTGGGACCCTTATCATTTAAATGAGAGCACTCTTAGCAAAGCTGGTTTCACAGGACTTTAGGAATTCTTTCTTATGCCCGATCACCCGGGGAACCACTCTGGCCGCACTGGGCTGCACCGCTTGCCGTCATAGTTTCAGGCTTTAAACCGATTAGAACAGACCCAGGTGAAGTGGGTCCCTTGGCTCTTACACAGCCCACCATGGGGTGAGGGTTACAACTCCTGAGACCAGGCTGAATGGTCCGCAACACTGTCTTAATTTTTTTTTAACTTTAAAATAAGTAATAATACTGGATAACCTGAAAATATAGGACAATTCAGTAGGGGAAGATTGACTCTTTCATACATAGAAAACCAGACAAAAATAATCTTAATTTTTCTGAGATGGGACATTTAAAAGAGAAACTAAAAAAGACTATTTAAAAGTAACTGAAGAACAACAATTAAGATAAAATTTTTGAAAAGGAAAAAAAATAATAAAAGTAATTGAAAAGCATTGGGCCTGGCTGAAATAGCTCAGTCGGGAGAGCATTAGGCTGAAGATCTAACGTTTACTGCTTCAGACCTGGCTTCTGACAGCTGCTTTTGTGAATGTATTTTACTATGTCTTTATTTTCTCAATTATAATTTACATTCAATATTATTTCGTGTTAGTTTTAGGCATACAGCATAGTGGTTAGACAATTATATATAATACTTCACGAAGTGTTCCTCCTGATATTTCTAGTGCCCACCCGACACCATACATGGTTATTATAATATTATTGACTATATTTCCTATCCTGTACTATACATCCCCATGACTATTTTGTAACTACCAATTTGTAATTTTAATTCCTTCATATTTTTCACCCAGTCTTCCTACCCTCCTCCCTTATGGCAACCATCAGTCTGTTCTCTAGCCATGGATCTGTTTCTATTTTGTTTGTTAATTTATATTTGTCTTTAGATTCCACATATAAATGATATGGTATGGTATTTGTCTTTCTCTTTCTGGTTTATTCCACTTAACATAACACCTTCCCTGTCCATCCACACCATCATAAGTGGTAAGATTTTATTTTTTATGGCCAAGTACTATTCTATTGTGTGTATATACCACAGCTTTCTTATTTACTCATCTATTGATGGGCGCTTGGGCTGCTTTTACAGCTTGGCTATTGTAAATGACGGTGCAGTGGCCATAGGCATGCATATAGTCTATTGAATTCATGTTTGTTTGTTTGTTTGTTTGTTTGTTTTCAGATAAGTCCCCAGAAGTGGAATTGCTGGTTAACAAGGCAGTTTCATTTCAATTTTTCAAGGACCCTCCATACTGTCTTCCACAGTGGTTGCACCAGTGTGCGTTCCCACCAATAGTGCACTGGTGTTCCCTTTTCTCCACATCCTCACCAACATGCGTTGTTTGCTCATTTATTGATGGTCGCCGTTCTGGCAGATAGGAGGTGATATCTCATTATGGTTTTACTTTGCATTTCCCCCATGATTTGTAGCATTGAGCATCTTTTCATATGTCTTCAGACCACATGTATGTCCTCTCTGGAGAAATGCCTATTCAAGTCCTTTGCCCATTTTTTAATTAGATTTTTTGTTTTTCTGGGGTTGAGTTGTATGAGTTCTTTGATTTGGGGTATTAATCATTTATCAGCTGTATCATTGGCAAATATGTTCTCCCATTCAATGGATTGTCTTTTCATTTTATTGATGGTTTCATTTCCTGTGCAAAAACTTTTAGTTTGATGTAGTCCCATTTGTTTTTTTTTGTCATGTCCCTTGCTCAAGGAGATATGTCAGAAAAAATATTACTAAGAGAAATGCCTGAGATTTTACTGGCTGTGCCTTCTTGCAGGAGTTTATGGTTTCAGTGGTTAGATTTGTATTTAATCCATTTTGAGTTTATTCTTGTTTATGGTGTAAGATGGTGGTCTAGTTTAATTTTTTTATGGCATGTATCTGTCTAATTTTCCCGACAAGGGCTATTGAATAGGAATGTCTTTCCATTTTAATAGTTATCTGGGGCCTGAGAATCTGGCATTTCTGCAAAGCACGCAGCCTTCCTCCACCACTCCAGAAATCCACCAGTTTTGCTGTGACCTGAGCCCTCGAGGAGCCTCTGTTCCAGCCACTGGTGTCACTGCTCACAACATCACTGCCTGTGTGAGATCCTCAGAGACTCTGAACACACGTTTCCTCAACCCCACAGGACCAACCTGAAAATAATAGGCCCTTAAGTCACAGGTCCTTAAAAAGAAGTTTGCAGTTTGCAGTCCAGCAAAGACTGGACTAAACCCCTACAAAAAAATTTTCCTGTGGATTTTTAGTCCAGATCCGAAGAATTGAAATCAGAACCCTTATTGAAGCCTGTGAATATAGCTCAAAGGTGTTTTTTGAGAGGGGTGGCAAGTGGGTGCCAGGGAGAGAAGTTGCCTTGGCATTTGCGCAACGTCAACAAACAACATCATTTGCTTAAAACACGGAGTTCTTATGGACGGGCAGTTCAGTTGGCTGGAGAGTGATGCTCCTACCGTCACGGTCGCTGTCCCCTCTCCGTACAGAGGTTATTGCACTGAACACGCTTCGCCTTCCAAATTGAGCCACCGAAAATTCAAGATGGCCAGTGATCACAATTAGAATTTCCGACTTTCTTTTCCCAATGGAATAGAAATGCTTCAGGTTTTTTTTTTCCTTTTAAATACAAAGCAACATACAAACGTCAGGAAAATCGAGGGACTATACTGGGAGAGAGGTGGGTGTTAGGGAAGGGGAAATTAGGAAGAGTCACGAAATTTGCCTGCTTACGGTAGTTTTTACTGCAACTTCAGGAGATGATATTATTTTGCGCTTTGAGCGGGTTTCCGTGGAGAAAAGGCAGTAGACATGGGCCTCGTTCCCTCGGTTTCCAAGGTCAGCGCGAGGCTTTCCTGGGACCACCCCCCCCCCCCCCCCCCCGCAAGGCTCCGGAAGGAAGGGCAGGCCTCTCCGCCTGTCGGAACGCTGGGCGCCGGTAGGGGGCGCTGTGGCCCGCGCGTCCGGCCTGCGCGCCCGGACACCTGCGCGGCTGAGCCGTGACACCGCTGCACACTCGCAAATTCCTGCTCGCGTCGAGGCTCCTTCGGTTTGTTTGGAGGCATTTCGCGCTCCTGGTCACGGTTTTCCCGGCCTCCCCGCCGGGAAACGCGGATACAGGAGGCCGCCGCCCTCATCGTGTCCCACCCTCATCGTTTCCTGGGTCTTCTCTTTTTAAAAAGCCTCTCCCGCTGGTTCTGCCGTCCCGGTTCTGGCTAAAAGGCCTGTGTCTGATAAACAGCGTGCGGTAGAGGTCTCCGCGAGCGAGGACTAACCAAATGCGAAAAAATGCCGATGGAGAAGATGACACTGGTAGAAAAAAAACTTCTGTTTATCTTTCTTTAAAGCGTCTTTGATTTTAAAACCGTCCTTTTAGTGATCTGTTTCAGCCCTACGCCTTTTTCCAGTGCAGGGAGAGATTAAAGGCAGGAAGAAAGTCCTACACGATGGCTTCTTTGACGCTTCTCAGGTCTCCATCGGACTCGGCAGACAGCCGAGGCGGGGAGAGCAACTCAGGTCAGTTCCAGAAAAATACATTCGAAGGATTGTCTGAATAGCCATTCGGAAAAAAGTGCTCAGTACAGTGGAAAGGGGCGGCAGCAAAACGAGCGAGCCAGCCAGGAGTCGAACCTAGAATCTTCTGATCCGTAGTCAGACGCGTTATCCATTGCGCCACTGGCCCGCACCTCGGGCAAGTCACCTTCAATACCATCACTTTTATTGCTATCGTATATGTAGTTTGTATCTCACCAAGAAATGCCTTTCTTATTTAGAAAGGGATTAGAACCGAAAACAATACTGATCTTGGGAAAGCTTGATTTATTTTGTGATTTGATTGCGTAATATAGATTTACATTAAAAAATTTTAAACAGCAGTCAATCTTCATTTTCCTGACTCTGCATTGGAAACTTGTTTGGGGCTTAGTAGCTGCTTTTGTTGCTTGAACAAATCTCCACGGGCTCAATCATCCGTTCCTTGTTCCTCGCTCCATTTCACATCCTGTCTTCCTTATCCAGCTTATATTAGTGCCCTTTTCCAGCTCTTATTACTACTGTTTTTGAAAATATTCACCAAACTCAATAAACCCAAAATGTAATAAGGCAAAAATTCAATAAAAGTATAGGCTTTAAGAATCACATGTGACCAAAAAAAAAAAAAAAAAACCCCAAAACAAAAACAAACAAACAAACCTTAGAAACCAGGAACTAATTTTCTAACACAAACAAAATTGATCTAAATTTACTTGAGTGTGCGAAGTAGGCGAAATAGACGAAAATGCAAAATTGCTTATAAAAGAGGTTTTGGTCCGTTGAGAAGGAGATGAGGTTTCGTTTGGGCTTGAAACTCAAGGCGAAGTCAGAAGTCATAATATATCCTGTCTGGGCCTTAGTTTCCTCGTTTGTATAAAGCGTTTCAAAGAACTCTTGGCAGACATGATGCAGTATTCTCCTAAATATTTATGGCTCTCGCCAGCCTCTGACGAGGAACGCTGAAGGTTGCTGCTGGAGAGCGCTGTAAGGGATCATCAGAAAGCAAAACTGCTCCCAAAATTTTCAACGTCTCCTCGGCCCTCGGCTGCTGTGATCAGAAAACTATCAGGCTCAACTTCATCTCAACACAGCCAGTATTTTCGGCGAGCTCTACAGCCGGAGCTCCGTGTGGATAGTGAAGTAGGGGTGGGGGAGGAAGGGGAGGAAGGCTGGGTGCAAGGGCTTCACAGACGCCCAGAGAAGGAAAGGGAAATAACCGAACTCAAAGCTGGCTGGGGCCCCAGCTCCCCTAGAATATTCGAGTTATAAATTGGCACAGCCTCCCTCTTCCGCCCTCATTTTTCTGCGTGTTGGGCGAACTTAAGTTTTGCAGAAGTTTCAAGTCGTAAGATCTACCCAGGAGGAAGAAAAGCAGGACCTGAACCTGCAGGTGGAGACCCCATTGGGTTTTGAGTCTAACACCTTCATCATCAGACCACCACAGCCCCTCGTTAACAAGCATAGGTCATTGGTCAGAGCACATGAAAGAAGGGATGGGACAGCTGATTCCTTAGTGTCCCCAACAAAACCTTTAAATCCAAGCTTACACATTTTATTTAATGATAATTTCAACTTTTTAGATAGACAAAGAAAATCTTGGCAACATCTTTGACTTAAATTATTCTTTCATTCCACAAAGGTGAGGGAATTCTTTATCGCTCAACCTTCAAAATATAGCTATATCTGAAAAAACTCACTACCTAACAGCTACTACCTGGTCCGAGACACCTTTCATCTCTAACAGGAAATATTGCAAAAACCTTTTAATAGGTTTCCCTTCTGCCACCCTTTGCAGCTTTACAAAGCATTCTATGAAAAGTAGAGAGATCTTTTTGAATCTAGAACACCTTATGGCACAGCTTTACTCAAAACTCCACAGCATCTTGGTATCTGTATTGGGAATGACGTTGTTCGACCTTCTAGTTTGTTGTCTTCTACAAAGTACCCCTTCTCCTAGCAAAGCATAAGGCCTGAATAATAGAACATTCGACTGACCTTAATTCAAATTGGTTCCTATTCATCTAGAGAAAATATCTTGTATTGGATTAGGATCACAAAGAGCAAGTAGAAGATAGGCCCCGCATTAATTTGATTTAATTTAATTTAATTTAATTTAAAGGTGGGTACTGGGCACCAGGACTCCAATTTTTTAGTAAGTGCTTGCTTATCTTTGCCTTAAGCAAGCCCATTATGCATCTAGGTTAACATGCCTTTGAAAGGTCAGAAGTAATCTTTTTCAGACAAGTGGGAGGCCTAAGCACTTTCCAGAGAGCACACCGTCCTGTTAACTCTCCTGTTATCCAATCCCATCCTTGCTTTCTCCCACCTTTATGTAATCTTCTTCACATCACCTCCTTTATTGCAAATGTATGAAAGATGCTGCAAAACTGTCATTCTCTGGAAGCATTTGAGATCTTGCTTCCCAGCAATTATGAATAGTTTGGCTCCAATAAAATCTTAGAAAACTCTTTACGGGTTTGGACGTTCTTAGGTCAACAACGTGAGAATCAAGTACTTTATATTCTAGTAGTACTTTTCCAAAAGAAGACTGCATAATATGTAGATATACGAGAGAGCTTTTAAAATGTGCACAGGTCAATCAACTTTTGAAAATTCCACTACCTCTAACTGAGGAACGGTCGTGCTGGGAGGAGGGAGAGAAACCCAGCGAAGGGAGCAGAGGTGACTCACGAATGAGTGCTCTGCTGGCCCCTCCCGGGTGGACACCTGTCGGCAGGTGGTCAGCCCCGGCTCATCCTCTGTGATCCCAGGTTTCTCTTGGTTCGGACAACGGCCCTGACTCTGGACGCTCTTGGCCATGGGTTTGGGGGTCCTGGTTCCTGGGGACCGGAAGGGGTCACAGGCTCTGGAGAGGCGGCCCCGCATTCGGGCGCCACCACGTGTCGGATGCCGGCACTGCAGCTCCGGACCCGCGACCCCGAGCACAGTCTTCTCCGTGAATTTGAGAAAGACCAAGTTTTCTCGGAAGAAACAAAAATTTGGAGCTTTTCCTTCTCCCCCCACCCCGCTACCCCGTCTTCCTTCCCCAGAAGAGAACGGAAAGAAAAAAACAATTCTCTCTTCTACCCAAGATGAATGTAAAAAACACTACTGAGTAAATTTACAGAAGTGCTTTGTTATCCTGGCCGGTTAGCTCAGTTGGTTAGAGCGTGGTGCTAATAACGCCAAGGTCGCGGGTTCGATCCCCGTACTGGCCACGTGCCAGTATTGCTTTTTGCCTGTTTAAGAGTCTCCCAGTTAAGCAGGGCTTTCACTTCCTTCAAACCTCCTTGCTGGCTGATCCTGGCCCCTTTGAACAACGTCCTCTCAGGGTTTTATGTGCTCAGGCCTCAGACTCCACCTCATTCTCAAAGCAAAATGGTAACAGAGGTCCTTACTTTTATTTACTTTATCTGGTTTCCTGTAAGGAGACTTCCTTAGAGAAAGAACCTGAATTGTGTTATTGCTTCTTCTCAAAACAGTTTGTATTAATCATATATCACTCACCTGTCATATCACACATCCCCCAGTTCAGTCTAACAGAAAACAAGATTAAAAACTAAGAAAAAAAAATGTCCAAAATTTCAACGATAAGAATGACAAAGATCTTTCTTTGGTACACTCTATACACTTATTCCAAAATAAAAGGGATACAGATGTTAAACACTTTTAAATTTTAAGCCTTTTTTGCATACATAATACATTCATGTGTTTTCAAAAGCAGGACCTGAAAGATAAAAAAGATACATTGAAATTTTCCTTCCCTCCTCCTCCCCCATCAGCCCACTTCTCACCATCACCTCTTGGAAGTAAGTTCTGTCCTTAATTTCTCATTTATCTTTACACGCACGTGTAATATTTATGTCAATTATTTCTTGTTTCACACAAAAGATAGCATAATTATTTTGCATTTGCTCATTTCTCTTAGTATATGTTTGATCTTTTAAACTGCACTTTCAACTTTGTACACTATAAAAATCAGAGCTTATTTTCAAAGGAGTTGGTCCTTCCACCCAGGAATTGAATCTGGAAACTTTTAACCATTTTACCAAGTGTAGGCATATCCAACCCAGAGATGGAGGTGGTGGAGATGATGTCCTTAATTTTGTCTTACAATGTGATCAAAGCACTTTCTTAAACCAGATGATATTTAGAGAGGTTGGAATATGGACCACTAAGCTGCTCAAAACAGAAGAGTGGGCTAGGGAGTTGTTTGGGATTACAGGTCGGGGAGTTCTAAGGGCTCATTCTAGGTTACTCATCATTAATTTAGAGCTGGTGTGTGTTTTTCTCATTTCCTTCACCTGCAAGGGTGTAGGCCATGAATATATAAACCACCAACACCAAGAAGGAACAGTAGAATCAAAGTTCAGTGTGGATCTATTGAATTCCCCCCATCCCCAGAGGATCAATACAGTTCCCTTCACACAGTAACATTATTATTGCTTCATGTTTTAAAACAAGTAACGTATTAAAATAAAGATATTTTCAAAGAATATTAGGTACATGGGAAAGGAGTGTGAGGGTACTGGTGTGAGTGTGAGAAGTACTGGTACTTCTCCAAGTCCAGCCGCTTATGATTTCCACCTACCTGACACGAATGGACACCTGAGAATGGGTACTTCAAAAAAAAAAAAGAATACAAGCCTATCTTCCCCCCTTAGGAGTTTCTTATGTGCGAGTGGAATTTATATGTATAGATGTCTGTTTGTAGATACTAATATATCAAATATATAATGTAATAACTACCATTTATTTATTCGACACATCTTTTTCTCAGTAGTCTGTGAGACAGGCACTGTTTCTGACACTGAGTCTATGGATACAATTCACAAATACCCAAAGATGGTCTAGGGTACAAGAATGGTTAAGATTCTTCCCCTAAAGCAAAGTCTATTCAGTAAAGCTGTTTAATTCCACCACAGAGTCCTCAGAATAATCACTCAAAGGAAACCTGGGTAATAAACAGAATTACTGTCAAGCACACAGGAGGTAGGTGTTGTCACATCCAGTCTGACTGATGTGGCTGGTAGAGACAACCCAGTTTTAGTTTCAGTGAGCTTACTGTTTACACAAATAGGAAAACGAAGAGTGATCAAAGGTGCCAACACCCTTGGTCCTTGTCCTATACACCAAGAGAGAAGGGGAGAGACCCTAGGGGAAGGAAGCTGGCAGAGCACAAGGCTTGTTCTGCCGTCCATCTGCCCAAAGCTCAGGGAATCTGACATTGATACACCAGCTCCTCCATGTACCCCCTTCCCCAAGCCCAGAACTTGTCAGTCACTTGCCTCTCTCACTAAATCACTCTAGTATATTTTAGTGGTGAAATGTTGACCTCCTCCACTTTGACATACTGCTGCTACCCAGCCAAGGTGGGGGAAAAGTTAGATGCTAAGTTTTGACACCAGAAATACTTGCAAAAATGCCAAGTTTTGGTTGTTTAAACATATGCCAGGCAAACACTAAATGTGCCTTGCTGTTTTGTAAGATGCTGCCCCCAAGACCCACTCTCCACCACCCAAAACACACAACTGAAGGGCAAAACACACCAGCTCCTTCTTGGCAGGTGAGTGGCTCTGAAAAGAGCCTTTGGGTTTGAACGAGCCGGATCAGTCTCTTCGAGGAGGGCTCACTTGGCGCTGGTGTACTTGGTGACGGCCTTGGTGCCCTCGGACACGGCGTGCTTGGCCAGCTCCCCGGGCAGCAGCAGGCGCACGGCCGTCTGGATCTCCCGGGACGTGATGGTCGAGCGCTTGTTGTAGTGCGCCAGGCGCGACGCCTCGCCCGCGATGCGCTCGAAGATGTCGTTGACGAAGGAGTTCATGATGCCCATGGCCTTGGACGAGATGCCGGTGTCCGGGTGCACCTGCTTGAGCACCTTGTACACGTAGACCGAGTAGCTCTCCTTGCGGCTGCGCTTGCGCTTCTTGCCGTCCTTCTTCTGGGCCTTGGTCACCGCCTTCTTGGAGCCCTTCTTCGGGGCGGGCGCGGACTTGGCCGGCTCGGGCATGGTCAGAAGGGAATACCGAAAGGGACGAGGAAGAACAAGTGTGAGGCTGTGAGTGTCCTCTTGGTTCACAGCTTTTTAAAGGAAGCGTTGAGCAAAGTCACTTCTGATTGGCGGCAACTCCAGAAACGTCATGGAATAATGTCCAGTTAAAACAAACGTATTTCAGAAAGAGGATCCCGTTGGTTTAGGTGAAAGGGTTGTAACTTTTCGCCAATGGCACAGGTTTCCTTTCGCGCCCAGAAACGAACATAAAAGAGGCAGTTCCGGTTCGTACAATCACACTCAAGCTAGAGCCAGTCATTTTTCGAGCATGTCTGGACGTGGGAAGCAGGGCGGCAAGGCGCGCGCCAAGGCCAAGACGCGCTCGTCGCGGGCCGGGCTGCAGTTCCCCGTGGGCCGCGTGCACCGCCTGCTCCGCAAGGGCAACTACGCCGAGCGGGTCGGCGCCGGCGCGCCCGTCTACCTGGCGGCCGTGCTGGAGTACCTGACGGCCGAGATCCTGGAGCTGGCGGGCAACGCGGCGCGCGACAACAAGAAGACGCGCATCATCCCGCGCCACCTGCAGCTGGCCATCCGCAACGACGAGGAGCTCAACAAGCTGCTGGGCAAGGTGACCATCGCGCAGGGCGGCGTGCTGCCCAACATCCAGGCCGTGCTGCTGCCCAAGAAGACCGAGAGCCACCACAAGGCCAAGGGCAAGTGAACTGGAAGACCGAAACATGTCTGTCTTAGCTAAACCAAAGGCTCTTTTCAGAGCCACCCATCTTTTTCTAAAAGGGCTTGCTTTTTCCGTATTGCAGAAGCTACTTGAAAATATGTACTGTAGTTTATCAATCTACCAGTAGGTGGCCCTATGTGAACACTCATGGAAAGGCGAAAGTTACTCCAGTAAGGCAAAACCTAGCATCAGCACAATAGAGATACTTTCCATCACAGGTAATCAGTGCTGCAGACCCTTAAATGCAAATCTTGTTAGTGACCCACAGCAACAAAAGCAAACAACTCAAGTTTCTCTGCTTCCAGAGTTTTGCATCATAATAGGACACATCCTCTGCAACTTGCCCATCTACAACTCTTCGGGGCCCTACTCGGTTGTAAATAGGAAAATAATGCTTAATACCCCCCATCATGTCCTTTAGGCAGAACTCAACAGTGGGTAGCGTAACTTTAAAAAGGCACACACTAATTTTTTGTGCCGTTTACAAATTTGAGGATATATTGCTTAACCCCATTTTACACAAATCTCACTCGAAATTGTAAAATGTGGAAGAATGCTTTATATTAGGATGCTAGCTAGTGAAAAAGTAAATATCAAGTGTTGAGTTACATATAGACAAAAAGCGTATAAAACTGTAAGAGTCTCTCAGTTTAAATAGAGAAGTCAAGATTTTAACACGAAATTAGTTTTCTTAAACTTGAACGAGGCTCAAAAAATTCCCTTAGCCAATCCCATGTAGCGCTCCCCTTTTCAAAAAGATCAAAGGAATACCAGTTTCAAGTGCCAAAATTAAAATTTTATTCGGCAAACAAGATATACCAGTACAATATTTACATTAAATTCCGCGGAGAAAGGCCAAAGAACGTTTTAAAGAAAAGGGGCAACGAGGGTACAGAGTGGAAAAGCAGCCGCTGTAGAAAGTGTGGGAGGAAGTTCGATTCCCGCCTAAGCTTCCAAGAGCATCCTGTGATCAGAAAGTGTGTGCTGCGTCCAATACCTTCACCGCGAGCATTGATGGGCAGATGTCTGGTCCAATCAGAGCTGGACTTGCCAAAAAACCCAAAGGCTCTTTTCAGAGCCACTTCATTCTCACTGATTGGCTGATGCACTACTTCGTTAGGTGCTAATAGCACGTTAGTGCAGAACTCAAAACGGGGAAGGGGGACCACGGCTCCTGCCAAGCCTAGAAGTATTTTTTCCCCTCACACAAATTGGGTTGAAGTATTGGCAAGGTCTCATATATAGTCTTAATGATAAATTCCAGTTGCTGGGCAGCAGTTTGAAAGAACGACACCTCCATACAGTTAAAATGACCACTTGGATTCAATTGCCCACGTGTGAAAAGCAGAAAGAAGCGGTCCTTCAGGAAGGGAACTGCCCAACGTGTACACATGGGGTCCAGTGTATAAGGTAACCGGCACCCCCCTCCTCATCTTGGATATTTACAATCTGGCAGTAGAGTTCTGCTTAACTTAGCTTTCTTATGTCTTCCCTGCATGGGGAAGGGCACCATGGCAAGTTTTAATTGTCCCATGAAGAGCTGACTCATTTGGACTTGCCAAAAGAAACTGGGTTAGTTCTGATACTGAGCAATAGTTCAGCAGTAGTACCTGGTGTAGAGGATAAAGTTCTGAAATTTTTCCTTCACATCCATTCCAGGGCTTGAGAGAAAATTAGCAAATAAGCCCTCTGACCCGCCCCCCCTCCGCCCCCTTAGCTTCGGGATCGTGGTAGTGCGGACCTGTGAGTAGCAGTCCTGGGCACCATTCCAGGGAGATCTGGTTGCTGAGCCCTGGAAACCATCATATGACATCCTGGTGACCTCCCTGAGGTTGGAGCCACAGGGAGACCAGACCACTGGAGCCTTTCTTATGACTCATGCCTTATATGACACTCACATGTATGAAATACTAGCTCCAAGAGAGCGTTCAAGGCCAAATAGTATTTGTTGTATTTTCTGCTGTATCCCTAGAATAAAAGAAAATACCTAATACAAGGCAGGTGGTCAATAAATTGTGGTGAAATGAATGTTGCTTATTTGCCACCTTTTACACGGAAAATGCCTCCCGCGCAGTCACAGGTAGTCAGTGAGTGCTTCCCACTTCCTGTATTGCACATTTCATCCCAGATGCTTTTTGTCACCACTTCTGCGACATGGAGAATAGCTATAATACGGACAATTATATAAAGTTTTCTAGTTTTCAAAGTATTTACACATGTATGTGAATCTGACAATAGCTTCCAGGGTCTAGACAAGGCATTGCTATTCTTTCTAGCTCTAGAAAAGTTTGTGTTTTCCAAAGGCCTTCGGGCGATAAAGCCGATACAGGTTTCTTTTAACACACCTGGGAAGGGGAGGAGGCCGTGAGATTAAGCCCAGTGGCTGTAGGAAAACAGGAGAATGAGGGTTTATGTTTTTCACTTACCCAAGTGGCCTGACAGAGGATTTATAGGAAATGTCGGTGCTGTGTGAGAAACTATGCTTTGAGTGTAGTAGTTTATTCCAACCATGAAGGACAAAAGTCTTCGTTTTTAAATGGAGACAATGGAATGGCTAGCCATCACATGAAGAGTTTTTAAACTTCACTTTTAATCAGATACTGTAAATTAAAACAATAGTGACATACTAGACAACACCCAGTGGAATATCAAAATCAGAAAGTTGGGTTTACCAAGTGTTGCATGAGAGGTGGAGAAACTTTTATGTGATGGTTACTTATGGTAGTTTTACACAAACGTTTTGAAGTACGTTTTTTAAAATTTAATCTTTATTGTATTTTTCCCATTACCATTTAGTCCTCTTATCCCCCTCTCCCTCCAACAAACTTTCTCACTTACTTCGTAAAACTGTGTTTTACTAAGGCTTGTGCCACAAGGAAATTCTCCTACAGAACCATAAAAGGATAAATCAAGAATATTCATCAAAATGTTATTTGTGATAGCAAAACAATAGGGGTAATTTAAGGGAGTGAATAAATAAAATATTCCCTTCTAAGGTCAAGAAACAACTGGCAAAAGCAAGAGCTGAACCCAAAGCCCAGTCAATCTTGCTACTGTTATTCAGGTCACACCTGGACATCTGAGCCCGCATCTCCAACCGTCTTCTGTCTTGACTTCCAAATAACCTAGAATAAACACCAAAACCGAAGGCACCAAATCTGAATTCTTTTTACATACGGTTTGCCGAACACCAGTCGCTGAGTCCAGTCAGGCTTCTATACCAGAATTCCACAGACAGGGCCGCTTAAACAGCAGAAAGTTTTTCTCACAGTTCTGCAAGGTGGGAAGTCCAAGAGCAGCACCCTGTCAGGTTCAGTGTCTGGTGAGAGCCTGCTTCCTGGTCCAAAGAGGGCCGCCTCTCACTATGTTCTCGTCTGGTGGAAGAGATGATGGATGTCCAGATCCTGTTATGGGGTTCTAGTCCCAGGGAAGATGGCTTTGAGTTTATGACCTAAGCACCTCTCAGCGGCCCCACCTCTAAACACCGTTACTTCAGGGATTAGGTTTCAACATGTGACTTTCGGTGGAACACAACTATTGCCTATAGCAACCAGTCTGATTTCAAAGAACGGAAGTTTAGGAACTGTATTCTTAACTGCTGTCCCTGTTCTAAAGCCAGAGGCAGAGACAACAGAAGACCCTTACATTAGGGAATCTCCTTTTCATCCTGCTTCTTGTTCCATCAATATCCAACCCTGAAGATATTAGTAAGGGGAGGTGAATGAAAGAAAATCAAAGTTTCTGGCAGGTATTGTTTGATATATTCCAGGCACGGAAATCAGATAAATTAAGGGAGGTTTACAATGGAACATAAAGACCATTAGTGGCCATATGTACAAAATTACAGAAACGTGGTAGAGTTTTAGGTAAAACAAGGAGGGAGTGCCCGGTATGAAAAGCTTCGTAAATTCAATACTTTTGGGTCTTGGGAGAGTTTCAGGAAGAAGTAAGGGGTACCCCGGGAATCAGTTTTGAGGCCATGAGCAGGCAAGAACATGACAGAATGAACCTTAGAAAAGGAGTGGTAAGTAAGATGAGGGGAGGAGTCCAGGGAAGACACTGGATTCTGTCTCTCCACATTTCTGTCATCGATACTTACAGCACACGGAGACACTAGACACTCAGGGAAGTTTAAGGATCAGAGCCGAGGTGGTGATTGCTTTCAGGTGGGAGCAAGAAGGGACGTTCCACTCTTCTATGCCTCATAGTTCAGCTTCTGACCCGGACACCGGGAATGGGGAGGGGAGAGCTGAGGGTGTAAGTTCATGGAGTGGAAACTACCCCAAAGGGCTTATGTGTGAGTGTGGATGTGTTTTGGGGACAGAAAAAAATGAGAGGTATTAATTACTAGTAAATCAAATAAGAACAAGAGATAAGTACAAGAGACATAAAACACAACCTACCAGCCAATTCCAAAGCCTCAACGCAAACACACAAAACAAAATCAGGTGTCAAAAAATAAATATGAGGTATAACAAATTAAATATATAACACTATTGAAAATGATGGACTATAACACTTGAAACTAAGAACCTAAAAAATGTTCAAGTAGTCAAGTGTGGATCAGTAAGCAACCCTCAGAACACTGCAAAGGAAAACATAGCTCATTTATTTATCTGATTAAAGGAGAGGAGAATTCTATGAAATTTAAAACACTGCCAAATTTCTCTTGGAAAGAGTATGTCCCCTGTCATGAGAGGGGCAAAAATAAACTATCCCAGTTATTCAACAAGAATTTATTGGGCAACTTGTGTCAATCAGCATTATTATTCACTGAGAAAGACAAAAAGAGAACACTTTAATAGTACTTCAACAGAGAGAATTACACCTTTGAGAAACATAGATGTGAATGTCAACATCATTTCCAGAGCAAAGCATTGTTACGTCGCCAGATAACGGAGCACTGGTAAATTTTCTCAGCGTTTCCAGAAACGACAATTGTAGTCCTCCCCTTATCCTCAGAGGGCAACTTTCTAGAAGCCACCGTGGATGCCTGAGTTCTGAGAGACATTTTCAGACCTGCTCTTCTCCTCTCCAAGGAAACAGTGCACAAAAGCTGACCTTCATCAGACAACTTTAGAAACCTCAAGTGTTTCTAACCAAGATAAAAATATATATAAAAGTTGCCCCTCTCTCCCCTCAAGCAAGGGAAGAAAGGGAAAACAAGGCGAAAGAATGCAGAGCAGGGAAGGAAAAGGGTAGACAAGCAAAGCTGCAAAGTGAGGATCCCCACCCCGCAGCTTTCCATAATCAGGGGCATGACATGTAGTCAGACCCTTTGCAGGCTGATTCAGTTAAGTTTGAACAGAAAGCACTTTGCATACGAGGCTTCACAAATAACCCAGATGATGCAATCACAGCTGTTGGAACAGGCCCCTCAAATTTAGCAATCACAGTCAGTAGTGCTGTGGATGCTAAAAGGTGACAGAAAAAAGAGCAAGGCCTCGCCAGACGAAGGAATGGCCTTCCGGGGCTGGGGAAGTGCAAAACACTGTAGAAGGAGCGGCTGGATTGAGGAGTTTTTAATTAGGCTTTTACATTTGTTTTATTTTTCAATGACAGTTGACAAGCAATATTATATGAGTTTCAGGTGTACAACATAGTGATTATACATTTACACACCTTATAAACTGGTCACCCTGATAAGTCGAGTACCCATCTGACACCATGAATAGTTATTACAATGTTAGGGACCATAATCCCTCAGCTATATTTACATCCCGGTGAGTATTTTTATAACTGGCAATTTGTATTTCTTTTTTTTTTTAAAGATTTTATTTATCTACTTTTAAAGAGAGGGGGAGAAAGGGAGAGAGGGAGAGCAACACCAATGGGTGAGAGATACATCGATGGGTTGCCTCTCACATTCCCCCAACTGGAGGAGACCTGGCTCGCAGCCCAGGCTTAGGCCCTGACAGGGGATGGAACTGGCAAGCTTTCAGTTCGCAGTCCACTGAGCCTCGCCAGCCAGGGTGCAATTGTATTTCTTAATCCTTTTGTCTGCAATCCCCCAAGCCCCCTCCCCTCTGGCAACTATCAATTTTCCTCTCTATCTAGGAGTTGTTTCTATTTTATTTATTCATTTATTTTTTTAATTCCACATATGAATGAAATCATATGGTATGAATTTATCTTTATCTGACTTATTTCACTGAGCATAATACTGTCTAGGTCCATCCATGTTGTCACAGATGGCAAGATTGCATTCTTTTTTTAATGGTTGAGTAATAGTCAGTTATATAATGTACCACATAGTAATACAATTGTCTATTGAGGGACACTTATGTTGCTTCCATATCTTGGCTATTGTAAATAATGCTTCAAAGAACATATAAGGATGTATATATCTTTTGAATTAGTGTTTCAGATTTCTTCATATAAATACTCAGAAGTGGGATTACTGTGTCATATGATAGTTCTACTTTAAATTTTTTGAGGAACCTCCATAACTTTTTCCACAGTGGCTGCACCAGTTTACAATCCCACCATCAGTGCACGAGGGTTCTGTCTTCTCCATATCCTCACCAACATTTGCTGTTTGTTGGTTTATTGATGGTAGCCATTCTAACAGGTGCCGGGTGACATCTTATTGTGGTTATAATCTCTTTTTGATACTGTTATTGGTGCATGCAAGTGCAACTGATTTCTGAATATTACTTCTCTATTCTGCTACTTTACTAAATTTATTTGTTAGTTCTAATATCTTTTAGGTGTAATCATTAGGGGTCTCTGTATATAGTATCCTGTCATGTGCAGACAACGAGTTTTACTTCTTACCTTCTAGCTGGGATGCTTTTAACTTCTCGTCTGGCTGTGGTAGCTAAGACTGTTTATACTACGTGGAATAAAAATGGTGAGAGTGGACATCCTTGTCTTCTTCCTGAAAAATAAAGAAAAAGTTTTCAGCTCTTCATCCCTGAATACGATGTTAGCTGTACTTTTTTCCTAAACCATGTGGTTTAATAAAGCACCGCCCTTTTCATTTTCGGAAAAAGCGCGGGGCGGGAGGAAGTTGACCAGATCCGTTCCCAAACAGGTCCGCTGAAGAAGTATATAAAGCGCTACGTGCAGGTCTCAAGAGGTTAGTAGCTCCATCTGCAAACATGTCTGGACGCGGCAAAGGCGGGAAGGGCCTGGGCAAGGGCGGCGCCAAGCGCCACCGCAAGGTGCTGCGCGACAACATCCAGGGCATCACCAAGCCCGCCATCCGGCGCCTGGCCCGCCGCGGCGGCGTCAAGCGCATCTCCGGCCTCATCTACGAGGAGACCCGCGGGGTGCTCAAGGTCTTCCTGGAGAACGTGATCCGGGACGCCGTCACCTACACGGAGCACGCCAAGCGCAAGACGGTCACGGCCATGGACGTGGTCTACGCGCTCAAGCGCCAGGGCCGCACCCTCTACGGCTTCGGCGGCTGAGACATCCGTTCCCACCATTCTAACTTCTCAAAGGCCCTTTTCAGGGCCGACCACTTTGTCTGCGGAAGAGCTGTGTGTCCTTGTGGGGACTCTGCTGGAGTAAAAACAGCGGCTTTTCCCGCCCTGGCAGTGCAGGGCGCGGAGACAAGGCGGCCTTCTCGCTCTCCGGCAGGAGCCCTAACCTCCTGCACCCTGCGGGATGGTCCACCCCTGACCGTGGTTGGCGACTAGTCAGTTCCTAGCGGCGCAGATCCCTGGAGACGTCGCTGCTCCCGAGCTCATATTTACTGCGTGAGGGGACAGCAGCGCAGGTTTTAATAAGTAGAAACGAATCGTCCCCAGAAACACAGTAACTACAGAGCAGGTCACTGCTAGCAAAGTGAGTGGTGACTTGTAACGTATTTGCTCCGGGCGACGTCACAAGATCGGCAGGCTTAGCATTGCCCCCCAGCTGCCGTCCTCCACATCTGCCCGGGCTCCGAGGCGCAGTGTCGCCACCATCCCCCGCGCCGGGGTGGGTTTGGGTTTCAAAAGAACTAGCGTGGCTTGCTGGTTTCCGTCCTCGGGCTGGGAGTCCCCCCAAACCCAAGGCTACCCAGTTTGTCAGGTACCGTTGAGTAGACAGGAGTCGGTGTTCCAGTTCGGGTATCTAACTTCCTCTGAGCCCCGAGGCCTCGCTCTGCCTTTGTGAAGGGGGAGCTCCCTCCCGCCGTCACAGCCCCTCCGCCTTCCCCTCCTAACTCAGCGCCACGGGCGCCGTTGGCGCGCTCCGGCGCCCTCTACGGCCATTTCATTATGCCAAGGTCCTTCCAGCCACCCTGAAAATCTTAAGAGCCGTGGGCATTCTATAAAATCCTTTGTTTCTCAGAGCACGTACCTCGGATTAGGTCAACATAAACTTTGGGAATTCAGTTAGGAACTTAAGTTGTGTTAACTTCTGCAGTTCGGGTGCATTTTGGTACCACCCTCCCTCCTCCCCATGCCCGGTATGTCTTACCACCTACTAAAGCGGCAAAGTCTGTGACTCAGATCTACACCGCCTGTTCTGATACCTTTCTTGAGAGCTTATTGTGTCCACTAAGTTCACGCTAGTATCAAAGACCGAGTAAATATCACCATGACTTTTTAGAGAAAAAGTTGGCCGGCCTTTGTTTTAAAATGAGCGATTCTTCAGCACGCTCAAGTTTGAGAAGGCCCGGCATGGCACACAGTAGGTAAAAGTTGAAACTACTTCAATTCCTTTTAACTTTTTCTTTTTCCCGACACCTTTTATTTAAAACAGTGCAAAGAACTTTCTAAGTTTCAAGACATTTCCTTAAGAACGTTTAATCATTCTAGAGGATTTTTTAAAAACAGCAAAGTATTTCCTTAGTACACTCCTGCAGAGACCTAACAGGCGGGAAAATGTCTCCTTTGCTGAGAAGTACACTAAGAACTAAATCCAATGGGAGGAAGTGGGAGGAGCAGGTCCCGTCGAATCAGAGCGCGAGAGTCGCTATAAATACTGAGTTGGGCGACCCTTCTGTTCTTTACTGTTAGATTGTTGCTTTCGTGTCGGTATGGCCCGCACCAAGCAGACGGCGCGCAAGTCCACCGGCGGGAAGGCCCCGCGCAAGCAGCTGGCCACCAAGGCGGCCCGCAAGAGCGCGCCGGCCACGGGCGGCGTCAAGAAGCCGCACCGCTACCGGCCCGGCACGGTGGCCCTGCGCGAGATCCGCCGCTACCAGAAGTCCACCGAGCTGCTGATCCGCAAGCTGCCCTTCCAGCGCCTGGTGCGCGAGATCGCGCAGGACTTCAAGACCGACCTGCGCTTCCAGAGCTCGGCCGTCATGGCGCTGCAGGAGGCGTGCGAGGCCTACCTGGTGGGCCTGTTCGAGGACACCAACCTGTGCGCCATCCACGCCAAGCGCGTCACCATCATGCCCAAGGACATCCAGCTGGCGCGCCGCATTCGTGGGGAGAGGGCTTAAGTTTTTCATCGCACAGTTATCCACTCCTAAAGGCTCTTTTCAGAGCCCACCAATTCTCACTGATAAAGAGCCGTTGCCTTGTAGAAAACATGGCCACTTTGAAAAGCTATTTTTGAATTCCAGATTGCCAGGTGCGGAATGTGCTGGTTATAGGCAGCTGGCTGTATCTGTAAACTCCTTGTACGATGATAGGTGGATGGACTTCCTCATTCTCTTAACCCGTGGGGACTGAGGAAATGCTTCCTGAATAAAATTTGGAACAATGATTCGGTCTGCATAATTGAAACATCCTCGGCTAGGAGAAGTGAAGGGCAACTCGGAATTTGAGTTTAGTTCATTATTGTGGGTTATGCAATTGGAGTGCAATTTAACTTTTACCAAGTGTTTCTTTCAGTGCCTTCATTTGAGAGGTGTACTTGCTTTCCTGTCACAGCGTTCTGAGTGTTCAAAACCTTTCTAGGTTTTCTTTCCATGTAGTGGTGACAAATGTGGCTGTGGGCTTTGTATGCGACTGGGAAATGGGGAGATGACCTCCAGCACCTGCAGGCTGTCCTCTGTAAAATGGGTTCCAACTATCCCTGTAGACTGTAAGAACTTGGCCTAAGTGTTTCAATATGTGCTCATCAGTCTATGTTGGAGTTTCATGATTTTTTTTCGACTAGGGATTAAATCTGAGGTGTCATTTTTAAAGCTGTTCCTTGTTTCCAGTCATAATTTGCTTTTTCAACTGAACTCAGCTGTTTATTTTGTCCAATATTTTCAGCTTTTGTCTCCTTGTGTTCATACATGACTATCAATGCCTCATTGCTGCTCACCTTTTTGGGGGCACATCCTAACTCCAGGAGGGAGTGGAGTTGTATTCAGACAATTTTTCTCCAGAGACTTTTCAGTCTGGTCAGCCATCTGGACCACTTCTTCCTGTTTTTGGATTTGCCCATTCAGAGAGGTTTACCGGTATATCCCGACTATTGGCGCCTTTAGCTTTTTGAACAGTCTCTGAATTGATTCAGCAAGAACTCTGCCTGATGGGGCCAGAAGCTTTTTCCTACAGATCAGTCTGGAGCTCTGTTTGTAGCTGTCAGGAGTAGGGACAACTGGCTGTTTCCAGCTTCAGAGACCTCTACACCCTCTAGGGTTTTCCCATCACAATAGACCCAGCTAATCTGTATTCAAACCTCAGAGCCACCAACTGTTAGCTGTGTGACCTTTGACAAGTTACCCATCCTCTTTTCTAGCCTCAGCTCGTATAGGTAGAAGAGGTGGCAAATGAGTTAAAAGGTTTACAGCATCCTTAGATTAGCTCCTGGCATTTAGTAAATGTTCCCTGTGCATTAGCTCTTACTATACCTGTCTCTCTCCTGCCCCTAAAGCATGGAGGAATCCACCTCCCAACCCCCTAGATTTTCTAAAAGTTTTGTGATTGAAATAGTAGAAAGTGCTTGGTTGGAATATCTTCTTAAGATCTTTTCATTATATCATAATTCACATTGTTCTGAAAGAGGCTGGCTTGTAGCAGTATACCTCAATGTATGACTATGTGGATGAGTTCAGAACACAGTAAAAGGGCCAGATAGTAATTATTTTAGGTTTTGCTGGCTATGTATGGTTTCCATCACATTTTTTTTCTAACACAAAAAAATTCAAACACCACTTTTAGCTTGAGGATCTTACGAAAACAGGCCACTGTCCAGATATCGCTGTCCTTGGCTATAGCTTCAACTCCAGTACGCCCTTGAGAGAAGTGTGTTGGCTGTTTCATTATAAAGTATTTCACAGAGAACACGAAGTACTGTGGATTGCATCGGAGGTCACAATCATCATTTGATGTCCCTTATCATCAGGTCAGGCACAAATTATTGTCCATTCCCCACAGTACAATGTTCCTTCCAAGCAAATAGCAAACTTCTCCACCTGCCATTTCAAACTCATGGTCATTGCCTCAGTTCCATGGGATGTGAAATTTTCCTGGATTCTGAGTTCAGGAAATGCACATTTCTCATGGAAAGTAGCCAATTGTTTTTTATAGAATGCAGGCCTATGGATGCTTAAAACAATATTAACATTGATGTCTCCTGTCTGCTTACAGACAAGAGTGTTCCTGATGGCACAATTTGGTAATGTTGATGGACATGAGAAGCTGATGGGCATGATGGATGGGAAAAGCTGCTTGAAAATAGGAAAATCCCATTAATGCTTTTGATAGCTCCTGGAAGCCCTTGAAGAATCTTTTTTTTTTTGGCAGGTGGAAGTGTTTTCTAAAACATTTACTGAGCTAAACATTTTTTAATCCTTATTTTAATAGATCTCCGTAGGAACTAAGGAGAGAATACACCTCAATCAACTACACCAAATTTAAGGTTTAATTTGAATGTAGGCCTTTGGGTCCTGGCGCCTAAGTAATTTCTATTCCCCCTGCTGCAGCTGAACTTTTCTAAACTGCAAAATACCTGTCTCTAAAGACAGAGGTGCGTGGAAACTCCTAGGAAGTAGGGTCGGTCTTCAAAGATCTAGGCGGTTAAGGAGGGGCTGCAGGCAACCTCCTGCCCTGAGCCTGTGTTCCTTGCTGGGTGGTTGGAAACAATGTTTATGCCCACACCAATTACCCTAGTATCTTTCCTCTTGTAAAAATCAAAGGCCAAACTTAGGAACAAAGCTTTCCTTAAAAAAAGCTCACTTGATCCCTAGTAGAAATTTTTGTCCCATGGAACGAAGTAGCACGATGCCCTAAAGCAGGCGGACTTCTTTGGAAGACTGAAGAGATTTTTTAAAATATGTTTCATCGGTGATACATGATTCCAAAAACACACAGACAAGTAAGTGTCCGGGAGACTGCTTTCCTACTTTGGTGTTTTAAATCGTCTCATTCCATACCTCTGTTTTCAGCTTTTAATCAGATTTTAGGGATTAAGCAACACAATGAGAAACACAATTTGGAAGTCCAACCGCTAAAGGCGGACGCCCGAGGGCGGTGGATACGACGATCCACCAATCACAGCGCAGCCCTGGCTTATATAAGCCCGGGCCCTAGGCAGGCAACACTACAAACCCGCTCTTTGGATTTTGAGTTTTTTCTCCTCCTCCAGCAGCTACTCCAATCGTCATGTCGGAAACCGCTCCCGCCGAGACCGCCGCCCCGGCGCCGGTGGAGAAGTCTCCAGCTAAGAAGAAAGCGGCTAAGAAGGCGGCCGCAGGGGGCGCAGCGAAACGCAAAGCGTCCGGGCCGCCTGTGTCCGAGCTCATCACCAAGGCCGTGGCAGCCTCCAAAGAGCGCAATGGCCTTTCCCTGGCGGCACTGAAGAAGTCGCTGGCGGCCGCGGGCTACGATGTGGACAAGAACAACAGCCGCATCAAGCTGGGCCTCAAGAGCCTGGTGAGCAAGGGCACCCTGGTGCAGACCAAGGGCACCGGCGCCTCGGGCTCCTTCAAGCTCAACAAGAAGGCGGCTTCTGGGGAGGCCAAGCCCAAAGCTAAGAAGGCGGGCGCGGCCAAGCCCCGTAAGCCAGCAGGGTCTACCCCCAAGAAGCCCAAGAAGGCTGCAGGGGCCAAGAAACCTGTCAAGAAGACTCCTAAGAAAGCGAAGAAATCCGCGGCTGGTACCGTCAAGAAGGTGGCCAAGAGCCCTAAGAAAGCCAAAGCCGCCACAAAGCCTAAGAAGGCAGCCAAGAGTCCGGCTAAACCCAAGGCTGTGAAGCCTAAGGCAGCCAAGCCTAAAGCCGCTAAGCCCAAAGCAGCCAAGCCCAAGGCGGCAAAGGCTAAGAAGGCGGTTCCAAAAAAGAAGTAGGAGGTGGGCCTTTTCCAAGGCATTGAAACCCAAAGGCTCTTTTCAGAGCCACCCCAGAGGTCTCTGGAAACGGCTGCGCACTCGAGAGCACTTAGCCTTCCTTGCATTCAGTGAATGCAGGTTTGGGGCCTTGGGCGGTACGCCATTGCAGCGTGAGATGCAAACTGCGCACACCAAGTCCCCCCTCCCCCAAATACCACACCACGTTTCTCTTCCCCTATTTCAAAACATGAGTTCCCAGCTCTTCCAAAAATTTTATATGGCTCTGAAAAGAACCTTTGGCTTGCGCCTTTACTAATGTTTCTGCGGCAACCCCGCGCCTGGGATGTAGTAGGGGTAGGGTGCCGCCAGGCACAATGGTCACTTTGCCCAGCAACTTGTTGAGCTCCTTGCGAATGGCGAGCTGCACGTGACTCAGAATAATACACGCCTTCCTTTCCTGGTCAGCATTTCCCGCCCCCTCCAGGATCTGGGCAGTCAGGTAACTACACAGCACGGCCGCCAGGAGCACGGGTGCGCCGGCCCCAACCCGCCCCCTTTCGGAACAGGCGGTGCTCGCGGCCCACGGGGAACTGCAGCGCGACCTGCACCCTGCAGCCTTGTTGGCCGCCTGCGGACACTTTGGGCTCAGGATTCTCACTACAACTGTATGAGTAAAAGTGTACGGACGTCACTTTTTATAAACGATTTTCGGCGCGAAAAAGTAGATGTGTCCCTGATTAAGATGTCAGCTTCATTTTAACCAATGAAAGTGCAAACTTGGGATTCTTCCATTCTGATTGGACACCTAGAAATTTCCGTTATCTGAGCAACCACCAATCATACACTGCATTTTAATTTATAACCTTATTTGCATGCGAGATTCTATATAAAGTTGGACACGCTGCGCACTCTTCAGTTTTTTTCTTTTTCCTTTTCTTTTTTTGGGGGGGTTTTGTTCTGTGTCTTCTTTGTTATCCCTGAACCGGCCAAGTCCGCGCCCGCCGCGAAGAAGGGCTCCAAGAAGGCGGTGACCAAGGCCCAGAAGAAGGACGGCAAGCGCAAGCGCAAGCGCAGCCGCAAGGAGAGCTACTCGGTCTACGTGTACAAGGTGCTCAAGCAGGTGCACCCGGACACCGGCATCTCGTCCAAGGCCATGGGCATCATGAACTCCTTCGTCAACGACATCTTCGAGCGCATCGCGGGCGAGGCGTCGCGCCTGGCGCACTACAACAAGCGCTCGACCATCACGTCCCGGGAGATCCAGACGGCCGTGCGCCTGCTGCTGCCCGGGGAGCTGGCCAAGCACGCCGTGTCCGAGGGCACCAAGGCCGTCACCAAGTACACCAGCGCCAAGTAGTGTTTCGGTCGGTGTCACTCACTAAAGACTCTTTTCAGAGCCACTTAAATCTTCTAAAGAGAACTGTTACTTTATATACTGGGAAACTATATTTGCTGCAAAGACCAAGCTTCCCAGTCCTTTATTTGATTATGTTAGTAATACTCCCTTATGATGTAAGGCGTGCTGTGGTAATCCTCGATACAGTTTTCATGACTCTAGGCTAATAAGGATCATGTTCGTTAGCAGGCAAGTGCAATAGAGAAAAGTACGCTTTGTCTCAAAACAATCCAGTCACCTTCCAAAAATCTCAACCTGGTTTCTGGTGTCTTCATACTATTTTCGAGTGTTATATCCCTGATTTAATGTGTACCTAGGAAAATTAGCTTGACGCACACTGAATATAGTCTTATTTACCTGTGTTTAAGGAGTGAGGTGGGGGAGATAAGGTGGAGCAATGCTGATTCTTATACCCTTTTGCTGAGTGTTGATTTCCCAACTACTAAGTTAGAAAATACAAAAGCAAAAGAAATGAAAGCAAGAAACCAAATTGTCTTTCACATAACACGATGGTAATCCAACACAGACACTGCAACTATAGTTTTGAAATAAACCAAATTCTGGGCAGTGAAGCTTTCTGGAAGGGACTACATTTTACCCACTTTCTCACTTCTGAGTGAAATTATTCTTTGAGAGGAGTTAGGTTTATTCCCTATTTTTCCTGTCAAATCAGCTCCATGTGTTTTTCTCTGTTTCTCTTTCATGCATTGTTTCTCTACTAATTGGAAGAAATTTTAAAAATTAGAAAATAGAGCAAAAGGGGAAAAAAAGGCACTGGGCACGATTTGATAGCTGCTGCTGCCTGCAACCCTGCCCTGGGGCTCTGCCTGTCCCTATGGCTGTGGCAGCTGTCCTTCAATGGCACAAAGAAAAATAAACCAAAGACCCGATGGGCCATTACATATCCGCAATCATAAGTCAAAATCCATCTCTCCATGTTAGGCCCTTAGGAATTGCATAGAACTTAAAACTATTTTGGTCTTTGCTCAGGATCAGCATGGAAAGGTTTCCATGTCAAATTCTTTTTGCTGGAAGTTCTTGATGATGCCCTTTATTCAATTATGGTACTCCAGTGGCTCAACAATTTTACTCCCAGATGTTTACGTGAAAATATTCTGCACGCTTGTAACTGGAGTCATGCAACAGAGCAGTGATGTTTTTAATAGCAAAATACTAGAAGAAAGCATACGTTCATGGCCAAAGGAAGAAATACATTTATTGAGGTACATTCACACAGTGGGATAGCATATAGCAGAGAAAATGATTGAAATACACAGTCAGTTGAATTTTAGAAACGAATCTCAAAAGGTTTACATGTGGTAGCTTTTTATAAAGCTAGAAAATAAAGCCAAATTTCTATTATGTAAGCATATATAGAAGCACATACGTGTGATTTAAAAATTTTTAAGAGGTAGCTTCATGAATAAATGTTTTAAAATACGTGGCAGTGGATACCTCTGTGATACAGGCAGGCTCAGAGATTAAGTTGTACATAAGAACTTTCAAGCTTCATCTATGTTATCATAAGGAAATCTGATGACTCCAAACCTAATGGTATTTCTCCAGGGAATATTACTTCCTTTTAGAGAGTAAGGGATAAAAGACTGACAGAGGCCAAGAAAGGATTCAGAAAACTTAAGATTTCAGCTACAATTAGTCAGCATCCAATCATCTCCATGTCTGGTAAACTCCCTGTTTACCCAGCTTCTCACAACACCTGACACCTCTGTGCAGGTGACATGTATGTGTTTGTGTACATGCATGTATTCTATAACTTCATGTATTTAAGGAACTGTGTGCATCTAACCCTCCCTCAATTCTGTTAGAAGGGAAATCACACTTTTTAAAATGTATCTTCTCTCTCTCTCCACGTCTCTCTCAAGATATTTGAGGACAGTGAAGTTACCATCACATTTGGGATTTTTAAATCACTAATTTTCAAAACATATGTGCCTTTGATTCTATCCATTAGTGTACTAACGCAGATAATAAGCACCCGGATCTGGTATTGTTTTGCTTTTCAGAATGAGGGAAACAGCAGATAGTGTCCGGGGAGGAAATGGGAACAGGATTCAGAGGGAGTAAGTTACCTAAAGATGTATGTCCTGGGCCTGGAGAATGTGTATACATGTGTACTTCGCACCAGGGACTGCTGGAATGACCTCGAAGTGTCAGCAGGGAAGACGTCTGGAAGAATATGGAGGAGGGTGCCCAAAGTGCAGAATGAGAGGCACGTGCAGAAGGCATTTTGGTCCCTCTAGATGAGGTTCATCTGTCAGCTCCCTTTCGCTCCAGTATTTAGAGAGTTAAAATTCCTAAAATAAAGGGGAGAAAATGAACATAAACTCAGTCATCTAGATTAATTTGTGCCATTGCCGGTCACATTTCGGAACTGATTTCGGCCAGTCCCAACCAGGATGTCACTTTGTTGTTTTCCGTTGGAATTTATACCTGGTAGCTGCAAGAATTCACATGATTTGCCCCAAATAATTTTTGTCCATTTCTTTTTACAGGAAGAACAGTTTATAGAACAGACAGAAACAGACTGGAGCATAGAAATAGATACTAAATCTGATCCTAGGACAGCTGTCTCCAGGCCGTCCCCTGAGTAGGCTGATGTTCTGCTCCATGCTTGCTAGCTGGGTACTTCAGTGAGCCTGTGATCCTCTTAGTGGTCTGCAAAATAGAGATGGTAACAACAAGGTCCCAGTTTTTTTTAGGATCTTATGATGTACATGGATTCCAAACATGTTCTTGGGACCTGGATGAGGTACACATGGAAAAGTTACAATGAACAGTGTATTACATCGATTTTTTTTCTTTCAACAAAATAATGATTAAAAAGTCTGAGAAACAAGTAAGACTATAAATATTTTCCACAATGTGAGCTTCTTGAGTTATATAGATTTATATTTTCTTACAGATCTAGCACAGTGGCTCCATGAAATAATACACTAATTATAATACATTAATTAAACCAACATTTTTCCTGGACCTGTACCGAGTGCCATGGAGGTCCCAGGAAATTATGGTAAATAGTATGTAAACTCTGGTGTTTGAAATTTTGGACTAGAAAGCGAAGATGTCATTTTCTCTTCTATGCCCCTTAAATCTTTCTGCTTCAGCAACTGGTAAACTGTCGGTTAGATACCGGCGGGCCATGAAATCCCCACTGACAACCACCCTGTCCCTTTCAAACTTTATAACGAAGAACAGGCCTCAAGCTCAAGGCAAGAGGCAGTAAACGGTATATAACTGGAACTAAGTAACGTTTTTAAAAAACATTGTTCCATAGTTACTTTCTGTCCATGCTCAGAGGTAGAAATTTTCACTAGGGTAGTGATGTAAAGTTGTCTTTTAAAATATTATTTTCTAAAGAAATAAATTAACTAAATAACAATTTAGATAACATCCAGATACAGGAAAAAAACCCCACAAAACAACTGTGTAAGTGGAACTAAAATGACTGAAGTTTGAACAATACTGAATAAGATATATGCAACCTCATAAAACAGGCAGAATACCTTTGTTATAGTTCTATATAAATTATATATCTATACCTATTACATATGTATAATTAAATATTAAAATACCTAAATATGTATTGTATATAATTAATGTCAAATGTAGTTAATATGCTACTGATTTAATATTAACTGCTTTAGCAACTTGGAGTAAATATAAATCTGGAATGGGACAATCTGGGAAAGTTTCTTGAAAGACGTATAACAAGGCTTGAGCTTGAAAAAAAAGATTTTAGTTGGTATATTATCAACGAAATATGTTGTGTGACACAGTGCTCCAAAATGTAGCAGTTTAACATTTATCACCTCAGCAAACATGTTGACCTCACGGAGTTTCGGGGGTCAGGAATGCACGAGCAGCTCGGCTGGGTGGCTCTGGTTCAGGGTCTCTTCGAAGGTGGCAGTCAAGGACTCTGATCACCTAAAGGCTTGACTGGCACTGGAGCTTCCAAGGTCTAAGAAGAGGCTCCCTTCCAATGTTATTGGCTGGAAGCCTAGGTTCCTCCCTGTGTGAGTGTCTGAAGGATCACTCATGCCAAGGGCTGGCTTATGGAAGTCTCTCATCTAACCTTGGAAGTGACCTGCCTTCTGCCGCATGTGGAGGAAAGGCTCTGCACGGGAGCAGTTTGCACACGGTGGGCTGCTGCGTGCTTTGGAGGTTGCTTCCCGCAGATCAACCCTCCCAGCCACCGCACCACCTGGGGGATTTCAAATATTCTTGATGCCCAGATGCTCCTCTGATCAATTAAATCAGAATCTCTAGGGTTGAGTAGGTAGTGATATTTTTTTCAACATTCCATCAGCAATTCTGATGCACGATTAAAGCTAAGAATCACCGGATGCAAGAGTGAGAAACAGGGCATAAAGCTGATCCAGCGAGAGCAGCCATTTCTGTATTACATTGTGTGGGCAATGGAGAACAGCCATAAGGTACATTTTAGGAAATAATCACACCATCGTGCGGCATCCCAACAGCGCCAACTTTAGAAGCAGTGTTGACTGATGTAAAAAAGAAATGGACTAATATTAAGTCCTATCAATATTTCACGAGTGTTCCCCGCCACCTCCTCTGGGCCCGAGGGAACAGTGACGGCCTTCGCAGAACTGTCTTTTGCTCCCTGGGCTCATAAATCCAGCCCAAATTGTGTGCTTTGTGTTCCCACAAGCCTGAGGCCTCCTGTCGTTCATGGAAAAAGACTGAGCAATAGTGAGAAATACAGTAAAGGTACTGGGATTTAAAATCTTACCTGGTGGTAAGATCCATCCATCCCTGAACAAGCAGAATCAGTCCTGGAACGCCAGCCTGCACACAGGGACACTGCGCTTCCCTCTGGGAGAAAACGCCTTCCTGCCTCTCCTTCTCAAGTCAAAAAGGCTGCCTTTTCAGAGTTTCTCCCTTATTCCAGAACGGGGAAAGGGATTAAGAGTGAAATGAAGGGTGGAGCTGACCTACGTTCTCAACTTTCTCCCCGAGAAAACGTTGACAGTGTTACAATTGCAGTGAACTGGAACACCATCCGGGAAGGAGGTAAAACATTAAACCTGAGTGAAGGTCATGAAGCAGGATTAAACCGCTCCTCCGTGTTACTTCACCAGGAAGGAGATGGGGGTGGGGTGGGGGATTGTGGAGTCCGTGACCAGGTACGCGCACCTCTACAGAAAGCACCAGTAAAGAAATTAAAACTGCTCACCCCTAAGTGGTGAAAACAGGTGATTAGTTTCAACTTCCTTTTTCTCCAACTTTATCCCAACACCACTAGGTTATTTTGTGTGAATGTGGGCCTAGAGTAAGGCGCAAACCACTACAGATGTTACAAAAGAATAAGCAAAAGGAAACAGGAATTGGGGAGTGTCCCTTAATTCCATTTCCGTGAGAATGACAAAGCACAGGGAGGGGATGAAAACGGCGCTGTGACCTGTAACGGAACTTATCATTCCGCCGATGGCTCGCACCAGGAGCTGGTGACTTTTCTCACCTGAAAGAACACCTGAAATTTTCTAGTTAACAAATTTCCTCAAAGGAAGACTCTCAGCAACTGGACCATGAATGTTAAGTGGAATCATCTTTAAAAAATTAAATTTCAATGCCTTACGTCCCTTACAATTTCCTAAAGAATTGGTACCATTCTTAACCACACAATACTAAATCGGGCTTTTGCCCAAATTAAGAAGCATTTCCCAAAGAGTTCAGGTTAAAAACTTCCTTTCCTACCTCTTATAGAAGATTGAGTGCCAGTTCTCTCTCCAAAATCTGCATGGCTCTGAAAAGAGCCTTTGGGGTAAGGAGGCCGCTTACTTGCGAGTCTACTTGGAGCTGGTGTACTTGGTGACGGCCTTGGTGCCCTCGGACACGGCGTGCTTGGCCAGCTCCCCGGGCAGCAGCAGGCGCACGGCCGTCTGGATCTCCCGGGACGTGATGGTCGAGCGCTTGTTGTAGTGCGCCAGGCGCGACGCCTCGCCCGCGATGCGCTCGAAGATGTCGTTGACGAAGGAGTTCATGATGCCCATGGCCTTGGACGAGATGCCGGTGTCCGGGTGCACCTGCTTGAGCACCTTGTACACGTAGACCGAGTAGCTCTCCTTGCGGCTGCGCTTGCGCTTCTTGCCGTCCTTCTTCTGGGCCTTGGTCACCGCCTTCTTGGAGCCCTTCTTCGGGGCGGGCGCGGACTTGGCCGGCTCGGGCATGGTCAGAAGGGAATACCGAAAAGGACGAGGAAGAACAAGCGTGAGGCTGCGAGTGTCCTCTCGGTTCACTGCCTCTTAAAGGAGGAAGTGACCGAAGTCGCGTATCACTGGCGGTGACTCCAGAAACGTCACGGAATATTGTCCAGTCAAAATAAGCGTATTTCAGAACGAGGATCCCGTTGGCTGAACTAAAATGGCCTGTAACTTTTCGCCAATGGCACGGGTTCCCTTTCGCGCCCAGGAACGACTATAAATAAGGTAGCTTTGGGCGCCTCCACTCACACTCAGGTCAGAGCCAAATCCCGGTGAGCATGTCTGGACGCGGGAAGCAGGGCGGCAAGGCGCGCGCCAAGGCCAAGACGCGCTCGTCGCGGGCCGGGCTGCAGTTCCCCGTGGGCCGCGTGCACCGCCTGCTCCGCAAGGGCAACTACGCCGAGCGGGTCGGCGCCGGCGCGCCCGTCTACCTGGCGGCCGTGCTGGAGTACCTGACGGCCGAGATCCTGGAGCTGGCGGGCAACGCGGCGCGCGACAACAAGAAGACGCGCATCATCCCGCGCCACCTGCAGCTGGCCATCCGCAACGACGAGGAGCTCAACAAGCTGCTGGGCAAGGTGACCATCGCGCAGGGCGGCGTGCTGCCCAACATCCAGGCCGTGCTGCTGCCCAAGAAGACCGAGAGCCACCACAAGGCCAAGGGCAAGTGAACTGGAAGACCGAAACATGTCTGTCTTAGCTAAACCAAAGGCTCTTTTCAGAGCCACCCATCTTTTTCTAAAAGGGCTTGCCTTTTCCTTTTTTAGCAGTTACTTGAAAATAACCCTTATCTCAACTCAGTCAACCGATAGGTGTCACTGGACACTTCCAGAAACTCGAAAGTGACTCCCACTAAAACAAAAGTTTGTATCAGGTAAATCCACTGTGGATTCTTTACGTAGGTAACTTAAGGCTGTCAGTCCTGCAGGCCCTCAGGGCTGAACCAAGAGAAACATGAAAGGAATAATACTTGGTGAAAGAAATAAGTGCAAGTCTGGTTAGGGAAAGGGTAGTAAACGACACTCCAGTTCCCTGTTTAAGAGCTGTTTTGCATCATAACGCGACACTTCGCCTGCAGTTCGCCCAATTGCAACTCTGCTGGGCCCTAGTGGATTGTAAATAGGAAAGCTTCATGCCCTCCAGTCATGTCCTCTAGGCAGAACTCATTCAAGGGTCCTACGTGCCTTTAAAAAGGTACACAGTATTTTGTACCATGTACATGATTGAGGATTTTTTCCTTAATCCCATTTTACACAAATTTCAGTTGAAATTGTAAAACATGGTAGAATTCTTTATATTAGAATGCTAGCTAGTGAAAAAGTAACCATTGTTCAATTGAGTCAGATATAGAGAAAAAGCATATAAAACACTAAAAGTTTCTAAGTTTAAATAGAGAATCAAGATTTTAACGTGAAATTAGCCTTCTTAGATTTGAAGGAGGCTAAAAAAATTCCCTTAGCTAATCCCATGTAGCGCACGCCTTTTCTAAAAGATCAAAGGAAAACCAGTTTCAAGTGCCAAAATTAAAACGTTTTATTCAGCAAACAAGATATATCATTGTAATATTTATATTAAGTTCTGCGGAGAAAGGCCAAAGAAAGTTGTAAAGAAAAGGCGTAAAGACGGTACAGGGAAGAAAGGGTAGAAAACAGCCGCTGTTGAAAGGGCGGGTGGAAGGAAGAAGTTAGTTTCCGGTCTGAACGTCCCAGAGGCTGCTGCGATCAAAAAGTGTGTGCCGCGTCCAATACCTTCATTGCGAGACTTGACGGGCAGGTGCCTGGTCCAATCAGGGCTGGACTCGTCTTATATAGCTACACACCAGTCGAGGGGTCAGACTCGTACTGTTGTTCCAGCTCAGTGCTTCGTTGTCTTCGGTATGGCCCGCACCAAGCAGACGGCGCGCAAGTCCACCGGCGGGAAGGCCCCGCGCAAGCAGCTGGCCACCAAGGCGGCCCGCAAGAGCGCGCCGGCCACGGGCGGCGTCAAGAAGCCGCACCGCTACCGGCCCGGCACGGTGGCCCTGCGCGAGATCCGCCGCTACCAGAAGTCCACCGAGCTGCTGATCCGCAAGCTGCCCTTCCAGCGCCTGGTGCGCGAGATCGCGCAGGACTTCAAGACCGACCTGCGCTTCCAGAGCTCGGCCGTCATGGCGCTGCAGGAGGCGTGCGAGGCCTACCTGGTGGGCCTGTTCGAGGACACCAACCTGTGCGCCATCCACGCCAAGCGCGTCACCATCATGCCCAAGGACATCCAGCTGGCCCGCCGCATTCGCGGGGAGCGGGCGTAAGCTTAACGCGAATGCTAGTCTTGAACCCAAAGGCTCTTTTCAGAGCCACTTCATCCTCACTGACAGTGGCTGTTGCACTACTTCGTTAGGTGCTAATAGCATAAAGTTACCACAGGACTAACAAATGGGACCCGGGGTTCCTACCCACATAGTGGTCCCATTTTCCTCAAGCGAAGTAGATTAAAGTGTTAGTGGAAAGATCAATTTCTTGGGCATAAAGTCACTACCTGAAGCTTGTAAGAAAGCCACACCTAAGGAGCAGGAAGAAGGGATCAGGCCACAGGGAAGAACTGCCCATCATGTAGACAAGGAGTTCATCTCATGGATAACCGGAACCTCCCTTACAACTTTGTATTAACAATCGGGTGGTAGAGTTGGACCTAACTTGATCCTCTGATGTCCTCACCGCGTGGAAGGGTGAGGACTGATTTGAACTCCAGGTCCTGGGGAAGAGCACATGTAGGTTTAAGTTGGGCAATATTGGTATTGTGCCTAGCATCTAGCGTTAGTGGGCAGACCTCAGATTTTCTTATTGACAATTGCTTCTTCAGAACTGCGTAAGACAAAAACCGACTTTGGCTGACACTGGTTCTTGAGAAAATGGGTTAGTGTTTACATGGATCTTTTTTTTGTTCTTATGAGAGTTGTGTTTTTCATTGGCCAGCAGTAGCACCTGGTGACGCTATAGGATAAAGCTCCGAAATGTTTCCTTCACACCCATTCCAAATTTGATATAAAATTAGCAAATGAGCCCTCCAGCTTGCCTTTGCCAGATTCCAGCGCCCTGAAGTGCAGACCTGTTGTGAGCAGCAGTTCCCAGGTTGGATAGGACTCTCCCTGTAACTGATTGATTTCTTGTGGTTTTCTAAATACCGAAAACTAAGCTCAACTGAGTCTTAATGTTCTAGATTCTGCAGTAGGGGTTGGGCCTGGCAGTTCCTTACAAGTGCTTTTCATCAGTTTCCTTGACAGGCTGGCACCTCATTTTACACTTCCTGTCAACTTGTGTACAGCTGGTGTACATTACCCTTCCTCCCTAAAACAGAAAACGGAAACAATATTCACCTAAGCATTCAAGACCTTTGTTGACAAATTGGCTTGTGTACAGTGTCATCACAAGTTGTGAAACAAATGGAAAGGTCGTTACATTCTTAATATTTTTTAAAAAAATTAGATAAGATCACTACTGCAAACATCATGCTCTGCTCTCAATCATACACATCACCTTCTGGTTCATGGGAAGGAGCACCCATGATTACATATACAGAATTTAGGTTGATGACATTTCACCAAATTTCAATCTTTTCATTTGAATCAACACCTTTAGCAAAATAAAGTCCTGATTATCTTCTCTCAGGAACCAGCGTTCCTCTGCGAAGACAGAAAATATTTGGAGGGGATAATGGCCCTTTGATGCCACCCTGCCACTCTGCCTGATGATCCAGCAGTTTCTAAACAGACTGATATTCTTGAGTGTGTAAGGAATGCCTTCTGAGTTGGGAAACTAAGCTATTAATTAGTCAGGAAGGGCCCACAACAGATGAACCACCTACACTGACCCATACTCTTACTGGGAAGGGCACCCTCTCCTAAAAATGGACAGTCAACACAATTATCCAAATTACTCTTTCAGTTTGCATTATATGAAAATTTTATTCAGGGGCAGTGGGTAGTTCTAGTTATGGGAGCATTTCTAATTACGCGGATACACCGCTTGTGCTGAACAATGGTCTGGTGGCCTTTCGCCACCCTGTACAGGAACTGAGTTTCATTCTAGGAATGGCAGGCATGCAGTGATGTTCAGCAACACCAGACCACTCGGATCGTGATAATGGGCAGATGGTGAGCCAGGTACCAAGTTTAAGATAAAAGATCCTGGGGGAAGTTGTGAGAGTGGTCAGTCCGGGATGTTCGAGTTTCCTGGGGATCTCCAAGAGTTTCAGAAAGTTGTGGATGACTGCACATGTCTGATTTCAGGAGATAAGTCTGGGTGGGCATAAAGATTTGGGTCAGTGGGCTCGCTTCAACAGCACACATACTGAACTGGAAAGATACAGAGATTAGCATTGCCCCTATGCAAGGATGGTATGCAAATTTGTAACATGTTTCGTATTTTTTTGAGAGTATTATGCTGAGTGAAATAAGCCAGCCAGGGAAAGACAAATGCCATATGATTTTACTTATGTGTGGTATCTAATGAACAAAATAAATTCACAAAATGGAACCATACTCAGATACAGAGAACAGACTGACAGCTGTCCGAGGGGAGAGGTTTGGGGAGCTGAATGAAAAATGTGAAGGGATTAAAATAAAATTAAAAATGTTGGTGTCATCAGTATATAAACATATTTAAGGCAAAGGAGTGGCCCGCAGATCCCTTTCAGCTCCTTCCTACCTCTTTTATTTAACCTCTGCCTTCATGCCAATATCCAACTTCTTGAACTTGCTGTATATATCACAAACGGCCTGGTGATGGAATTCCTATAATTCCCTGCAATTCCCAGTTTCTTTTAACCCTCAGACCAGATGTTGCCTCTCACAGATCTGACTCCTCCTCTATGTTCCCCTAATATCCTGTGTCTACATTTCTTGCTACATAGTGTTGTATTTACTTTTGTTACTCCCTGTTACATTGTTTCTTTAGAGCAACCAGTGTCTTACTAACTAACCTATTCCTAACACTTGGTACCTAAGTATGAAACAAATATTTTTTGAAAGCATAAATACATTATAAAAAAGAGAGAAAACAGTAAAGTCATTGTGCCTGCATGCTTCATGTGTTACAGCTGTTCAAGGCCGGGCAAGTTCATGGTATTCCTGCAGACGGAAAAATATTCACGGAGTCATTGGCATGTCTGGCATGTGTTTATTCCCAGGTGGCTGAGCCACACAAGCTGCAAGCTGCGAGTCTCCCTCCATGACACACGTCATCGCCCTTACTCCCCAGCGTGGCACCCTTTGTGGCACCTGTGCCCTTGCGTGTCACTAGTGGGAAGCCCCTACTGCTTTTAAGTACTAGGTGAACAAAGCCAGCAAAATGCTGGAAAATTATATAACGTAATTCTGCCTATGCAAGCCCACTTCATGTTATGGGGACAGTTTATCAGACCCAGTCTCCAGGTTATGAGAACACTAGTTATCAGGCCCCTCCAAGGCTATGGAACACTGCAACCCTTAAGTTACCCAGACACCTGGGTGAGGAAGCAAGATTGCCTCCACTTACCCTACATTTGACATGGCAGACTGGGGAATGGCATAAATGTTCATTTCCAAGGCCCAGAACACAAAGACCTTTCTATATCAATTTAGAAATGAGAAACATACCAGAATCTCTATTGTCAAAACAGCCTCAGGTTTAATCAGAAGTTTGTTCACATTTTTCAAAATACAGGTATCTATCATCAGTGTTCTTGGAATTCACTTAAGAGCAACTAGTATGATCATGGTTACAACACATGGACATCTAGGTATACAATTATGGTAATAAATGCACTGTCAGGCAGTATGAATTAGTCAAGTGCTGTCAGAAACATCTGAAATGTTAATAACCTGCGACCTTCCTGCTGACAGTGGGTTGTCTGTGGAAATCACCACTATGTCCTCTCAAAAGATGTTTGGATTTGATGTAACCTGCCACTTAAGGTACAGCTGATTTCCAGAAAGACCTGGGTGACTATCTTGAGTCAAAATACCTTCTAGGTTCAACATCAGCTTGAAGTTATGGCCTATTTAGAATAGCAATTTTTTTTTTTAGAAAAGTTCCTAAATGCAACTTCTGAAATGAGGAAGCCCCCCACCCCCCATAAAAGCCTCACTAGGAACTACTAGTCTTGTTATAAGTCTTAGCAACCAAGTAAAAGCGATCAAGGTACAATAAAGTCGTGCTACCTTTTCAGTGACTAGAGAAGTGGCTCTTAAAAGAGCCTTTTGTTTACTCGTTCCCACACTTGCTGCTTACTTGGCCTTGTGGTGGCTCTCGGTCTTCTTGGGCAGCAGCACGGCCTGGATGTTGGGCAGCACGCCGCCCTGCGCGATGGTCACCTTGCCCAGCAGCTTGTTGAGCTCCTCGTCGTTGCGGATGGCCAGCTGCAGGTGGCGCGGGATGATGCGCGTCTTCTTGTTGTCGCGCGCCGCGTTGCCCGCCAGCTCCAGGATCTCGGCCGTCAGGTACTCCAGCACGGCCGCCAGGTAGACGGGCGCGCCGGCGCCGACCCGCTCGGCGTAGTTGCCCTTGCGGAGCAGGCGGTGCACGCGGCCCACGGGGAACTGCAGCCCGGCCCGCGACGAGCGCGTCTTGGCCTTGGCGCGCGCCTTGCCGCCCTGCTTCCCGCGTCCAGACATGCTCACCGGGATTTGGCTCTGACCTGAGTGTGAGTGGAGGCGCCCAAAGCTACCTTATTTATAGTCGTTCCTGGGCGCGAAAGGGAACCCGTGCCATTGGCGAAAAGTTACAGGCCATTTTAGTTCAGCCAACGGGATCCTCGTTCTGAAATACGCTTATTTTGACTGGACAATATTCCGTGACGTTTCTGGAGTCACCGCCAGTGATACGCGACTTCGGTCACTTCCTCCTTTAAGAGGCAGTGAACCGAGAGGACACTCGCAGCCTCACGCTTGTTCTTCCTCGTCCTTTTCGGTATTCCCTTCTGACCATGCCCGAGCCGGCCAAGTCCGCGCCCGCCGCGAAGAAGGGCTCCAAGAAGGCGGTGACCAAGGCCCAGAAGAAGGACGGCAAGAAGCGCAAGCGCAGCCGCAAGGAGAGCTACTCGGTCTACGTGTACAAGGTGCTCAAGCAGGTGCACCCGGACACCGGCATCTCGTCCAAGGCCATGGGCATCATGAACTCCTTCGTCAACGACATCTTCGAGCGCATCGCGGGCGAGGCGTCGCGCCTGGCGCACTACAACAAGCGCTCGACCATCACGTCCCGCGAGATCCAGACGGCCGTGCGCCTGCTGCTGCCCGGGGAGCTGGCCAAGCACGCCGTGTCCGAGGGCACCAAGGCCGTCACCAAGTACACCAGCGCCAAGTGAGCCCTCCTCGAAGAGACTGATCCGGCTCGTTCACACCCAAAGGCTCTTTTCAGAGCCACCCACTTTTACAGAAACAGCTGGCTCATTTTTCCTCAGCAGTGTCGTATTCTGGTTTTGGAGAGGAAAACATCTGGAAATAAGGACCAAATGTTTTTAAAAACCTCTGCAGGCATGTTGGGGTAAGCATTGGGCTCAGTGTATACTAATTCATTATGGGCTCTTTATGGTCTTTTGAAAGAGCCTTTCCCTTTTGCCTTCTCCCACAACAGATTGCGGTTTTGTTTGCACAGTCAGTGCCAGTAACAGCCCCGTTTCTAATTGGGCAGCGTCACTATTGGAAAAGCCCGCCACGGGCTTTTTCTAGATGACTTACCCGCTGTGCTTTCCCTAGACACTGTCTGGAAGGTAAATTGTGGCCCCTGCGCTGTGTGCGGTAATCACCGGTGTCCGCAGCCACAACCATAAACTGAACTTGACAGTTAGGGTCCCCAAACCTAAAATGTTGAATAAAGAACCCAGCAACCTGAAGAGCCGCCGTCTTCCTCTTTTATCAGGATGAGTATAAGTGGGAGACGGGGGTGCCGGGACTCTGGGCAGCCCTCCAGTTGGGATTTGAGGGTCCACGACGAGAAATTCTGTCGTAGAAGTCAGAAGCTCGTGTATAAAAGAAGCAGACCTCAGAGGTAGGAAGTGGGTTGAACGCCTGGTGGCCAGGAGTCCGAGTGTGGACGGAAGGCTCGGAGGAAACTCCTTCAACTTCCCAGCATCTTCCAACGGTCCCCAATCTTCTTTCTTGCATAAATCCTCAGCCGCCCGTTTAACCTCTTTGTAGAGATGTAGGTGTGAACAAAACCAACACCAACTCTGTGTCCCGGATTTCATTTCATTTTTAAGTTTCGTGCTGTGACTTCTGTCCTTAGCAAGTATATCAAACCTTTCTACTTGATGGTCTTCTGTGTTCCTTACAATATAGCCATAAACATATTTTTTATCAATAGAATGTATTGAAAACTGAGATAAATGTACTGGTGGAGAAGCGCCTGGAGTATGGCCCCAGTGCTACTACGTTCTTTGTCCCTTTGTCTTGTCAGTCATTGGTGCCCAACTTATTTGAAAAGGTACAGGGTATAGACAGTGAAAATATTTTGTGCCGAATTGCTGGGCATCTTCCCTGCTGGCCCACTCTTCCCCTCAGTAAATTACCTATAAGAAATTCTGTTATATTCTATGGAGTTGCCTGCTTGGCCTTTCTGAAGATACCTTCTTACGGTGGCCATTACACTCTTGCCCACCATGGGACATAGATATTAATAAAATGCAATGGTTTCAGCTGAGGAGTGTGGGAGGGGAGGTGGGGGACAGGTAAGCTGGTCTCAGTCTTGTTTTCCTCCTCCCTGCCTCGTCAATAGACCCTCAGCTTTCTGTCAGAGGAATATTGCCACACATAAGGAGTTTCTAGGCCTCTTGGGGGAAATTCTGAAGTTTGGAAATCTCTATAGTGAGCATCCAAAACTATAAAGTAAAGACTGTAATTGGAGAGACTCATCTTTGAGGAATCCTAGCTGCCACTGCCACCCCGTTCTGTGTCATTCACCGCATTGTCTTATATTCCTGGCCTTTGAGCAACTAAAAGTGATCCCCGATACCCCTTCTCACAGAAATAATCTGTGTCTAAAAATAAATCTTGTGGGTCACTTGAAACTATTGTTAACAATGTTACATATGTCAAAGCTTTGTTTCAATCTTAGAAAAAACAATGCAAGTCCCCCTTATTCCAGAGGGACACATTCCAAGACTTCTGGTGGATGCCTGAAACCATAGGTAGTATTGAACCCTCTAAAAAATGTACCATTTTTTCCTATACACACATGTGGTAAAGTTTAATTTATCAGTTAGGCACAGTAACAGATTAATAACAATAATAATGAAATAGAACAATTATACCAATATAATAGAAGTTATGTGAATGAAGTCAGTTGTCTCAGAGATCTTTTGCTGAAGTCTTCCCAGAGGCCCAATGCTTTCTGGTGCAAGACACTGTGGCCAATCAGAGCACATTTTCTGTTCATGCCTCCCGCTGCAAATTAATTCCTTTTTCTTCTTAACTAGGCACTTATCACACACTGTGAACGAACCTTTTGCAGTTTGAGGTGCAAGAGCAAAGTAGCACAGATTTCTCTTTCCTTCACGATTTCACTGGCAGGAATTTATTCTTACTGTAGATCTTAGCAACTTCAGCGTACAATTTTTTTCTTTCCTTATTAAGACAAGAATTTACATCTTTTCACTTAAGGAAGCATTTTACAGCTTCTCTTTGGCATAGCTGAATTGCCAGCATCTCTACTCTTGCGATTTGGGGCAATTATTAAGTAAAATAAGGGCCACTTGAACACAAGCACCATTAACCCAGATGGCTACAGGAGACTAATGGGCAAAGAGCATCAGGCCTGGATACGGTGGACAAAGGGATGATTCACCACCCCACCAGGACCAAGCAAGATAGCAAGAGAGTTCATCATGCTATTCAGAACAGCTCACAGTTTAAGAATTATGCATGGTTTATTGAATTATTTATTTTTGAGAATTTTCACTTAATATTTTCGAAACCTGTTTGTCCACAGGTAACCGAAACCTCAAAAAGGGAAACCACAGATAAGGGGGGGGGCTCTTTTACTGTACAAAGAGAATGCTTGGAAGCCTCAGTCTCTGGTTCTTTTTAAAATGATGGCCTCAATATAGCAGTTCTTTTTATATTTTTATTCATGTTAATAAGAAACTCTTCACATAGAGAGAAAAATGAGTGCCTTGTAAAAGATCAGGAGGTAAACTGACTTTACCCCTTTGAGGAGATGCTCAGTCTATGGTGATAATCTCCCAGAACAAACTGAATATCCATTTCTGAAATAGAACCCAGGAGAAAACAGTGAGTAATGTTTTACCTTTGTTGGCAATTTTTTTTTCAGAGTCACATGTGCCTCTGGTGATTTGTGAGATTAGAAGGCTTGTTACTTAGAACAGTGCTTTAAAATTCATCTCAGATGGAAATTGTATTTGCAAGGGATGCATATGTAGGCCAGAGTAACAGTGGAATGAGACCTCACCAAGCACCTAAGCTGAGAACTGTAGTTCTTTACTGTGACAGGAATTTCATGTTGAAAAGATTACAGTCAGTAAAAGAACTTTATTGACAGGATTTCTAAAACCTGTTGCCAAGTGGATAAAGATGTTGCCTTCATTTTGAAACCAAGTGAAAATCAAATATAGCCCTTCAGCTGCCCATTCCAGATATTGGCTATGCTTGTATGTTTGGACACAGATTAACACAGAGAACTAATACCAAGGAAGGAAAGCTTTTGGTGTGGGTATTCATAAAGTAAATGTTTTTTAAAATAAGCATTGTTGTATTTAAATGAAAGCCTAGTATGAGCTGTTTCCAGACTGTTTGCAAAGAAAAATTATTCATTAAAAAAAGAAAAAAGAAATAGGAGAGATTCATATCAAATTGATGATAGAGTTGCCCTCACAAAGGGGATATTAGGATTGAGGATGCTGTTGAAAAATACTTTGATTTTATGTGGGTCTTCTTCTTTAAATATAAAGGAGATTTGTAATTAACATGCCCTATATTAAATAGTAGATCCATTCTGTGTTGTCATTTTTGTATTCATTTGGGATATTTTTAAAAGGTAAAAGAGAAAGGTGAAGACTATTTCGTTAAGTACAGACACCCCAGTTGGGAAAAGACACGCGCGCGCGCGGTTCCAAATCTTTCCCAAATTTGGGAGTTAAAAAGAAAAAACGGTTACCTAGCAGAGGATGGTTTCGATCCATCGACCTCTGGGTTATGGGCCCAGCACGCTTCCGCTGCGCCACTCTGCTGGCTGTGAAGTTGCTTGCAAGTTTAAGTCTCTATATCTTCTGAACTAAAAGTTGTTTTTTTTTTTGAACATCAGGAAATGATTTTTTTTGAAAAGTCATTTGTTGATTTAATTCGTACTTCGAACAGAACAATCATTCCACAATACATTGAGTCCAAATATTCTGAACGCGAAAAACTCGATGTTTCTGTTAGAAAACAACCCGGCGCCAGCCAGGCTGCCCCTAGCCTAACAGAAAGGACCTCAACCGTGTAGTCAGAATGTGGAAAGAGCCCAGAGTTCCAGTGTGGGACGTACCTGACCTCTGAACTGGAGCATTTCAACGTAGTTGGAAGAAATTTGAAAGCAAGTAAAGAAGAAAATATGGATGCATTGGCCGGGAATCGAACCCGGGCCTCCCGCGTGGCAGGCGAGAATTCTACCACTGAACCACCAATGCGTGAGGGGTAAGGCTGTATTGCTTGCCTTAAGAATGTATTTTTCTGCTGCTATTCTTGAACTAGTAATTCATTTTAATTTTTTCAAAAGATGTTTAGGTGGTTTTTCTTTCTTTACGAATACAACTTCATAATATTTTCTCTCCCTAATAATTAACACCCCTTCTTACCCCAGGTTCAGAAGACACCCCCCCGTATGTGGAGGCCCCGCCCCTTTCAAAAAATAAAATTTCTCTATCAATGTCATAATGTATAAGACAATTCAAAGAAAGTTTCTTAAAATAGAAGCGCATATAATAACCCAGGGCATCACTGTGATGAAGTTACCAATCACAGGTGAGGAAATCGAGTACGGAGAGGCTGGATAATTTGCATGCGTCACACAGCGAGGGAGAGACAAGCGCTGGGACCGGGGTGCAGGTCTCTCTCAAGTAGTCGACTCCTTTTTCAAAGATATGTCGTCTGTGGAAACTGTGGAAAATACAAAAATGTACAATGAAGTAAATGAAAGGCCAGTGTAATCTTATCACGCAGAGATAACGGATATTCTGGTGGTATCAGCATTTTTTCATCGCCCACGTCAATGGAGGGCTCTGTGTGAGCGTGCTGGTATACCTTCCACCCAGTTGGGTGCACTCGGAAAACGTTCAGTGCGACAGACACGGAAAACAGACATGCAGAAGGAGGTGAGACTTTCTGGGTGAGAAGGGATCTCACAAGTCGTGGGGTCCAGTGTTCCTCCAGTATTTGAAAATCATGTCTCCACAGAAACAGTTACCCATTCAAGCTATCCCGTTTTCCAGTGTTAGCTTCCACATGTTGAATGAGAGCATCTTCCACCCAGCTTTTTCCTGAGAAGCCACGAGAATCAACTCAACGTCTACCTGGCTTTCCCCCAAAGGCTTGGCTATAGCTATCATTTTCTCTGTGTCTGCTTTTGGGTTTTTTTCATCATAAACAGAAATGGTTATGACAAATGATTCACATTTTTCATACCACAGAATTTAAAGAGGAAAGGCATTAGGCAGATTATTTAATTAAATCTCTGTTTTATAGAGATTTCTATTTTCCCACTTGCCAGAAATGCTCCAAGTTCTGACGAATCCTTTCTTATATCATGCTAAAATCTGCTTTATTTTTACCCATTAGTAGGGAATTCTAAAATGATGGAAGTTGTGCTTGAATGCCCTTTAAAAACTTGATTAGAACTCTTGCATCATGCTTGATGAAGCATTTTCTAGTCCATGTTAAACAAATCTATGCTTTCAATAATTCTCCAAGAGCCATGATGTTCTGACTCTTCACTTCTCCAGTCATTATCCTGTAGAGCAGTTTAGTTTTATAAGGTTTTTCTTAAAATGTGAATCCTAGACCTGAAACCAATAATCTACATGTTTTATTATTAGTATGGTCCCTGTTGAGATTGTATGGAACTCAACCAGTTTTGCCAAATGGATGACAGTACAGTGTTCCTTCTCTCTCAGTATTGGTGTTTAGTCTCAGGCAGAAATCTCGAACACTGAGGTGCAAAGCGCTTCCCTGTAGTTAATAGCGGTTAACCACACACCCAATGGGAGAGCAGCAGGGCAGCTGTGAGGGATGTCCTTGGGGCCACTGACTTGCTCCGCACACCCTTCTTCTGGGCCTGAATCCTCCCTTTGTTGTAAGACCTAGAAGGGTAATTTTAAATAATGTAATAATTACAATTTTAATGATAGAATAATTAACAAAAATATTAAACATTAGTTACAACTGAGTTTTAATGGTTAACATTGTCAATTCGAATTTTATTAACATTATATCATCTGGGCTCATATTATTGATGTTGGGTTATGAAATAATTATTAATAATAAATTATTCTAGTTTGGCAATACAATTATGTAGTATTATTAAAATATTAATGAATATACATTTACTTTTGAATTAAAAAATTATCACCAATATAAAAAGGAATGACAATGGGGACAAAATGCCTTAGCAAAGGAAGTTTGTATTTTGAACTATGGAATTGGATTTAGTCTTGTTTTTGCTTTGTTTGTTTTTTTGTAAACTACTCATTGAATTCTCTAAAGCCCTGTAATCACTTCTATCAGGAAAAAAATTTTATTTCATTTGCAAATTCTCTAAGCAACCACCTGAGGTCATTTTACCGAGTCTGATTTCTAGGTCAGAAAATAGAACTTTATATAATTTATCTTAAGAAAATCCCTTTTTAAGTTGGTTTATTATACATTTTCCATGAAGCAGTCTTTAAAAATTAATATAGAGCTACTTATCTACCTCTTCTTTCATGGATTTTTTAATTTCTAGACTTGGTTGCTAAGTTCTTCAACTCAGGATTATATAGTTTGTCTTCTAATATTAAAACATATATGTATTACATTATTTAATCCATCCAGAATAGACATTTATTTTTTATGTGCTATAATATACAGGTTTTAAATTTTTTTCCTTTTGCAGATGAAGAAAGACATTTATAATTCTGAAAAAGATTAGGATTTATTAAATAGGGGGAAAAGCATTTAACATATTTGAAAAAAAGAAAACCACAAATAGCCCCATAGGAAAATGACAAATTAGAAGAATAGTCAATTTAGAGAACAGCAAGTCCAAATGATCAGTAGGTATAAGAAAATATGACAAAATTCTCAAACAGAGAAGGATAGATTAAAGTAACGATAATAAAGCTCTTCATACTCACCAGATTGGAAACAAAAGGAGAATTGAATTCTGTTGCTAATGAGAATGAAGGAAAAGGCCACTCATAGATTTCTGGTGGGTGTTCAGTGTTACAGGCTTCCTGGGGGAGACATGGCGGGGGGTTCTGAAGGTTACACCTATTCCCAGTGCTGTCTGCAATGATCCTTCGAATCCCCCAAGGATCCTCACCAAATCCTCAGGTTGGGATGTGTTTCATCCCCATTTTCCCTGTCGGTCTCCGAGCCTCTCCTGCATGCAGGGTCTCTGACACTGTCGTGTATGCAGGGTTCTCACACATATGTATGTATCAAGTCTGCTTGTTACTTCTTCCTAATTTGCCTCATGTCTATTTGAGTATTAGACTAGTTAGAGGAAACTTGAGGGTGGAAAAAAGTGTGTTTCTCCCACAACTTGTTAGGTAAGTAACATGAATAACTGGAGAGGTGCAAAAGGTAATATCTAGAGAGGGAAGGGGCATGAAGAAAAACTGGAAAAAAAACAAATTAAGACTTGGTGTACATTAAAAATCTTTAAATAAATTAATAGCAGTAGTTAGTTACATCTGGATAGAAAAGTGAGAGTGAGGGTAGGGATGGCTAGAGGACAATTGTACTAGTGTGTGAATATTTTAACAACATTTTTAATAGGTTGTAATTTATTTGGTTTTTAATAGGTTGTAATTTAAATGAACAAAATTTCAGCTTAAAAAGGAAGTGAACTAAGGACTAAACAAAATATAAATGAAGGAAGATATTTATTTTGCAGAATGGATCAAGTGTGTGTAAGTTGAAATTGATTCGGAAGTCCTTAAACTTAGAAATTGCCGAGTAGTGCCCACTTATCCCAGTCCTGACAGTAGAGAAAGATCTGCAGATTTATTGTTGTTACCCGGATGCTGTGCTGAGTCCTCTGAAAGGATTATTTCATTCAGTTCTCATAAGTGCCCTTTGAGGCAGCAACCCATCATCTCCACAGATTACACAGAGGGAAATAGAGAGGTGAAAATTAAATGCCTTGGTCCTTGAACCTCTGGAACGTTTGAACTGGGAGAATAACCTTTAGTTTGGGCCAAATCAACATTGTCTTACAAACAACGGTCTTACTAACAGGACATCAAAACTTCTGACCACAAGGACTGATGATTGTGGACACTCTTTAGAATCATTTAGAACCATGCACAGCTGAAGAGTAACTTAGTAGTTGTTGGCATCAATGGAAATTCCTTTCTTCTATTCATGTAACTATTTCCCTTCCCTTTCTCATAAAAACCCTGCAGTTGGAACCCAATTCGGGTTTCTTCCTGAATCTGTTCCCCAGATAGCAATCCAGTGATTTTAAATAAAAGTTTGTTGCCTCTCACTTTTGGCTTTTAATTTTTAGGTTAGTTCTGGTTGTGTAACGTGGAAGTCCCACTTTTGTTTAATCTTTGTTAATTTTTTTCTGAGTATTGTTACCTGGAGTTACTTGCCTCCCTTCTTACCGTCAGGACTTATTTCTTAGAAATTTGCTTATTAGCATAGCTCCCTTCTGTTGCTTGGGAGAACCTTATTTGATATGTTATTCTCTGACCATCTGACTTTTAATGGACAGTGTAGTGAGTATTGTAACCAAACTCTGCTTAGTAAGGTAGGCAAACCAGCTGTGTTTTCTGTGACAAGACCAAGGCTGGAGACGGTGGCTTATCTAGGAGTAAGTGGGAGCCGCGGCCGGGACATGCTCAGACTCCGCTGGAGGTGAACTGGAGCTTCGGTGCTAGAGTTCCAAGAGAAGCCATAGTCTAAGAAATCAAAGGGAATGGTAAACCTTGCTCCAAACAAGGACGGTTCCTGACACTGTTCTCTCTGCTTGTGGAAGAAAAGGGGCCACATAGTCATTCACCTGACAAGCTCGGAGGAGGCCTGCGAGGCAGCCTTACAAACTCAGACACCTAAAGTAACCACATAGGATGGTCTAAAATTAAAACTTATTAATTAAAGCAGCTCGTGGCGGGCAGTCCTGTTCTAGACCAGCATTTTCCCTATTAAAGGTCCATCTTTCCCTCAACGGAGCCGGTGTATTGTCTCTCTGCAGCTGGGATAACAGGCCTTGGGAATGTCCAGGTGACTTCCCTTTTTCCCAGACCCGTGGGGGCACGAGCTGAGACCACGATCCCCTCATTGTCGTGATCATGTTCATGGGCGACGGTGAACGATCTCTCACCCACCTGTGCACAGAAGCTTGTCCCTGTCTCTGTGCCTGTCACCCAAGCCCAGAGCTCTGCTTCCTCCCGCCTCCCGGCCCCACCGCCAGGGGACTTCACCGAACCCCCGCAGGGCTCGTCCTTGGATTCTCGGGTGTAAAATAAGGCGCTAAACTGCCAATCCCGGAGCATCTCTCAGTCCGATGAGATGTTGCTTCTCCGCAATTGTCGTCAGTTTGGCTCAAACACACTCCCCAAAACTTCTCTACAGGTTTGAATGTTTCCTGTATTGACATCTTTTAGACGTATGTAATTTGTGTGATCTCTTTTCTAATTCTAAGAAAATAGCGATTCTTCTATCTACTTCTGATTGATAATTTTGTATGTATTTGGTTAAGGAGACCGTCCGAGATGGTCCAGGCTTCAGGCCTCCCCAAGCCTGGATCTGCGCCTGTGGGTAAGAGAAGTCCCCGGGACTGGAAGTGACAACAGCAGTGTCCCAACTGCCGTCGACGGACCGGGCCCCGGGGGTTCCAGGGGCGGTGTCCGCTGCTCTGGGCCCCAGAACCTTCCTGACTCCTGCGGAGGCAGCGTGAAGAGGCAGGAACAGACTCCGGCGAGCGCGCTGGGCCTGCGGCCCTGGGAGCTGCTTCTGGAAGCTCAGCAGGGAACAACGGCTCGCGAGCTGGTGAACGCTCGGGGCCATCCTGCTGACTCCTTTGCCTCTGCCGTGAACTAAACGGGTTGCGTCGTTGGCCACTGGGGAGCTTTGGATGCGGTGGTTGGTACCCGGAACGGCCGCAGGAGTCTGACCTCGGGGACGCGGTGACCTGGTCTTGGTTACTTGGTCTCCTGCCTGGAAAGACTGGGAAGCATCGGGGATGGGAAATCGGTAGTCTGTGGTCTTCAGGGGAGAAAGACGCGTGCTGAATGCCCTCCTGTGGCACGTGGACCGCAACCTTGGGTCGGAGGCTGGTTGCAGTGAGTCAGGATGGCGGGCGGAGGGGGCGGAAGCCTGCCGGGCGGGAGCTGCTCTTACCATCCCGGAGCGCTGAACGGAATGCACCGTAGCTCCAGTCGTGCCCAGTGGACCAGGAGTTGTCGAAAATCTGTCTTAAGCGAATATTTTTTTTATTTCTTGTCGTTTTAGGGTTACATAGGAAAAATAAGTTGCAGGGTACGATGCTGAGGGTCTCTGAATCATAATGCAAATAAATGTATAGCCCTTATGATATTGTGCTATAAGGAATACATATAGTTGGTCTTAGTCCCTGGTTCCTGACACAAGAACTTCTAAAACCCTAGGAATTTTCTGAGTGATGGGATTGCAGTCTTCTGTTATTCATAATAAAAATTTTACAACCACACCTGAGTTTATGCTAATGAGCTCGCTCTGGGCGGGGCCCTAGATGGCCTCAGGATGGGGCTGGTGGCCCGAGGCACAGACTTCTGTGATGAGAGTGTTACAAGCCCCACATCCTGACTGGGAGGGCGAGAAGGGCTGCACACTGAGTTAATCACCAGTGGCTAATTATTTAGCCAATCGAGCCTAACGACTGGCATTTGGAGAGCTTCTGGGTTGCTACATAAGTGGAGGTGCTGGAAGAAGGTACGAAAGCTCCCCACCCTTCCATGCCTTGCTCTGCGTGTCTGCCAAGCGGCTCTTTCTAAGTTGTGTTCTTTACAACAAACCAGTAATAGTCACTGAGCTGCTTTCCTGAGTTCTGTGAGATGTTCTAGCAAATTATCCAACCTGAGAGCAGGTTAGGGGAACCCTGATTCATAGCCAGTCAGTCAGAAGGACAGCAGGCCCAGGACTTGCAATTTGTATTTGAAGTGAACCTTGTGAGACTGAACCCCTTAATCTGGGATTTGATGCTAACTCTGAGCTACTGTCGTAATGGAACTGAATTTCCTTTGAGGACTTTTCTCATCCACAGAAGCAAAAAAGTTGCTCAGGGTGAGATCAGGTGAACAGGGAGGGTGGGACACAGGGGTCTTGCTGGTTTTTGGTCAAAAACTGTGGAACACTCAGTGCGAAGTGGGCAGGTGGGTTTGTAAATCACACATCATCAAATGGGCAAAGGTGTTGAAAGAGCCTCCAAAACAACTTCACTGAAGCCGAACGCAGCCTCTCACAACAAGGCCAGCTGGTGCACTGATACAGATGAGTTCCCAGAACACTCACCCAGTGGGTGAAGATCCGCCCTCCAGAAGATAGTTGTGGACTTGTTAGGTCCCCCCTCGTATGTTGATAAAATTAGTGAGTGTCTGGGAAAAGTGCCATGTCTGTTCTTTGTAATCTAAGGATGAGAGAAGAAGTTGGCACTGAGGTGGACTCCTAATTTCAGCGGGATACTTGGACTCTCACAAGGTCTGCCGTCCCAACAATAAGATGTCAGTCAGGTGGACGCGGAGGTGATGCGAATGGTTTGATCACGTGGATTGAAAACACTAGCTAGTTGATTTTAGGCCCCTAAGACTAGCTTGACGGGCATAAAGGTCCTATTTGTTCTGTAAAACCTAGAGGACTCTCGGGCCGACAGCCAGAGAGCTGATTTGAGTCTTCACGCTCACCCACATTCCCAGCTGCCTCGGTCCGAGGCCCAGAACCCCTTGAAGGATGGGAAGCTATATGCTCTCCGGGTCGAATCCTGCAGTCGTATCACAAACCCCTACTCCCACTCTCGGTCCTATCTTTCTACAGCGAGAAAGATGTTTCTGGACAGTTCTGGGTGCCAGCACTTGGGAAAGGAATTCCCCTTTTCCAGGATTATTGGATCCTAGCTCTGAGCTGAACCTTTATCTCCCTGGGGACTCTGACTACGTGGTCAACCATGAAATGTGGAGATTTGTGCCAGTTGAGTTATATTGTTTTTGTCCAAGTTTATCTTACAGGGAGGGGCTCAGGGAGTCTGCAAACTCAATCCGTAGTCGTTTTCCCTGATTCTGGATGTATCAACCACATGTGCTCAAGCCCTGAAACAACCTCCAAGTTGCTTCCCTGACTCACGGAGCAACAGCCATTATGGTAGGAAGGGCAAGTGGATGCTCTGGGAATTGCTCATTTCCAAAAGTGCAGTTATCCAAATCAACACCACCTCCTGAGAAAATTCAGAGATTAATGCTTCCATTAAAGACTCGTAAGATGTATCAGACCTTACTTACATTTTCTGTTTGGCCTGCGCATGAGACAAATGAGTCTAGTGAATGAAATGGATCATTGTCACCTTAATCCAGTGGCAATTTTAACTGTGATTGATCGTGAAGTTGTGGTCTTCTCATGGTAAGAATTAGTCCAGCTTCTGGGTTCTGGCATGTGCCTACGGTGCAACTGTTTGTTCCAAAATCCATTTCATTGAGCAGATAACACCAACAGGGAGGGACAGAGCATATATTTACCAGGTTCCCTCAGAGCTGTGTCAGCCCTCAAGCTCCCTGACACAATTTAGACTACGGGATCCTCGATTGTCTTACCACATAACAGGGCTTCCTGGTGACTCACTATACTGATGGCCTCATGCTGAGAGGACTTATGAGCTGGAAACTACAAACTCCTTATACTTCAGTAAGACAGTATGGTCTTACTGATGGGGGGCGGGCATTATTCCCATGAACGCTGAGGGAGCTGTTACCATAGTGAAATTTCTGGAAGTGCTGTGGCCTTCCTGTGTGCGGATGCCTCCAAACCAAAAGGCAGGGTGCTTACTCTAGTGTCCTGCCTGTGAGAATGAAACCCAATAGTAAATGTGGTCAACAGAATGATGGCCCCACAGGCACCCACATCCTTAACCCTGGAACCTGTGAGTATGTTACCTTCTAGAACAAAAAGGACTTTGCAGATGTGATTAAATAAGGATCTTAAGATGGGGAGATCCTCCTGGATTATCTGGGCGAGTCCAATATAATCACAAGGGTTTTATAAGAGGAAGTCAGGAAAAGTCAAAGTCAGAAAAAGGGATTGGAAAATGTTATGCCACTGGCTTCCTGTTTCTGGAATGAATGTCCAGAGGTGTGATTGCTACGTCACATGGGAAGTGTATAGTTTCTTAATCTGTTTCCCACAGGGGTTGTACTATTTACATTCCCACCAACAAGGTATGAGATCTCGTTTCTTTGCACTCTTGTCAGCATTTGGCCATGATCCCTATTTTAAATTTTAGCTCTTTTATATAAGTGTACAGTGATATCTCCTTTGATTTTCATTAGCGTTTTCCTAATGACAAGTGATGTTGAACACATTTTCACATGCTCATTTGCCAGCAATGTTTCTTCTGTGGTAAAATGTCAAGTCATGTCTTTTGTGTACTTTCTAATTATTTGTGTATTATTGTTGCATGTATTTTTACTGCTGAGTTTTAAGTGTTCTTCACATATTCTAATTAGGAATCTTTTGACAGGTATATAGTTTGCACACATTTTCTCCTGATCCATAAGCTGGTCCTTTATACTCTTAACAGGGTCTTTCACAAGACGAATATTTCCAGTTCTGAAGAAATTTATTGATTTTTTTCTCTTATGAATCATCCTTTGGCATCATTTCTAAGAAAACAAACCTTTATGCATCTCTAATTTTCAGTTTAACTCTGATACACTTTACTGGAATTCTTGAATGCGTTAGTTGATATTTTTCATTACTTTTGGGAAATTCTTAAGTATTATTTTCATGATTTGCTTCTGCCCCATTCTTTGTCACTTCTGATGCCTGATGATTTGCATCTTAAACTCTTTGCGTAGACATGTATACATTGTGTTCCTAATTTGTTTCCATTTCTTTTCTCTTTGTTAGTGTTGTCTTTGTCTTTTTTTCTTACCTATCTTCCAGTCACTATTCCTATGTTATAATGTTACATATGTTCAGACTGAGTTTTTAATTTTGGTTATTTTTATTTTCTTTTCTAGAATGTGCGTTTTCTTCTTATTTATGTGTCAGTCTCTGGCGAAATTCTCCTGAGTTCATGAGAGTTTTGCCCATATTTCCCATCAACAAATTAATCATAGTTATGTTCAAATGTTGGTCTACTAACTTCAAAATCTGGATTATCTAGGGATCTCCTGCTATGCCCTATATATTTTTTAAAATTCTTGATTACTGATCATGTATATGGTCTTGCCTCTTGTCATGTCTAGTAATTTTTCATCGTGTACTTGACTTTGTGTTAATAAACAACAGAGACACTATTTTCCCTAATGCCTTTAGGTCAAGGGCTTCTTTCTCTTCCCTTTGCTGTCCTCTACCCCCATGATCATGCCAACCACAGTTAGCATTTCAATTCTTACATCTTACTAAACTCTAAATGTTCCATTCTCCTCTCTCTATACGTATTTTATTCTCTTAGTCATAATTCACCTCTTTCAGTTTTCTTTAAAATAAACTAGGCCCTGGCTGGTGTGGTTCGGTGGATTGAGTGCTGGCCTGCAAGCCAAAAGATCCCTGGTTCGCATCCCAGTCAGGGCACGAGCCTGGGTTGTGGGCCAGGTCCCCAGTGGGGGCCATGTGAGAGGCAACTGATCAATGTATCTCTTGCACATTGATGTTTCTCTCCCTCTTTCTCCATCCCTTCCCCTCTAGAAATAAATAAATAAAACCTTTTAAAAAATAAAATAAAATCCAATATAGAGTGTAACAAGTGCTAAAGCACAACTGCAAATAGCAAATAAAGAGCCTCTAGAACCCAGACGAAAGAATAGCCAACTCTAAAAAAAAGAGAAATAAGAGTGTTTTCCAGGAAGGCTGTTTGAACTGAGCCTTCATTGTTATTTTTAATAGAATAAACGTTTCCATCTGAGAGAACAGGTAAGTAAGGTGACGTACGGCTGGCAAAAAGTCACAATGAACAAAGGTCTACTTTATGTCAGGAGCAGTGCTAGATATTTAATACTTCTTACCTTTTTTACTTTTGAGAAAACCCTCCTAAGTAATTTCTTCCTCATGATAGTAGATGAAGCCTTCCATTTCGTAAGTGTGCATGATTTTTTCTGAGCTGGAGTTCTAGCCATTCTCTCGCCATGGCTACTCACCTTCCCCTTTACTCCAAATTGTTTTCCAGAGAAGATTCCATTTTTCGCTGTTCAGGGAAACTGGTGAATAGTTTTGTGCACTAGAAGTATGAAATAAACAGAAGCTCTTAGATAGAACTGGAAATGCAGCTTGGTTCCAAGCCAGCCGCGAGAGTAAGAAAGACACACATTTCTTGAGGCTCACGGGACAGTCCAGGGCTAGCCGTGTGCTGGCAAGCAGCGTTCACAGCCACCTGCAACACTTGCATTGTGTTATTTTATTTCACAGAAAAAGCTTTCCACAACTATAATATTTCCATCAGTTACGCATGTGTATTTGTGATGCATTATGGGTAGGTTAGGGCAAAAAAAAAATTAAGGATTACTTCTGAAATGTCTTCATTGGCTAATAAATCCACACCCTCCATTGAGTTAACTCCCCATGAGCACCTCATCCGCTCATTTCTTAAGGGACTCCCGATCTCAGATCTCAGGCGGGGAATTCTCCAGAGCATCGAATTCTCCAGGTATTTCCCTCAGTTTCCAAGAGAAAATATTACTAGGCTGAGAGGGTTTAATGACTTAAGTAGAAGGAGCCAATCCCAGGGGAAGGGATCTTCTAATTGTGCCAAGAAGTTTGCTGGGATACAGAATTAATATTGACTAGTTTTGATTGATCACCTACATATTTCCATGTTTCTGTTGACAAAAAAGTCATTGCATGCCATTTATTTACAAATCAATGAAGATGATATTGTCATTTTTTTCTATTTATCTTCTATTGCCACCAATATAATTGGTGGTGTGAAGATTATAGTATATGAATAAACAAAAAAATTTAAACAAAGATTATAGTACATGACTTTAATAATGTTTAAATTTAAAACATAGCATATGACATAGTAATGGTTGGATATGTTTTGTTTCTACTTGACAAAATTATCTACAAATAGCCACTGAAGTTAGTCAGCCGTATGATAGTAATAATGATAATTACTAAAATCTAAATAATAGTTTAAATGCACAAAACACATTTTTATGTGTTATCTCATGTGTATCAACTAAAATCTCTGGGTATAGAGATGAAATGTGAAATTCATCTCCCTTAGAAGTTGTTGAAAGGTAGATATAAAAAATATGCTTTTGAGATACACCTATTTCTGCCTTGTTCACCTAGGACCATAACGGATCGTAAAGCAGCATGCGGTGCGCAGGCGTACTGTTGTTCCTTGTCTTTCTTGAAAACCCAAACCTGTCCATTTATTCTAATGACAGTTGAAGTCATTTGTCAGTCAGATACCTAGTAAATTGCTTGACATAATCTTAATAATTTTACACCAAGCTTGGCAAATTGAAACAAGATTATTTTAATATTTTTGGACTCGTTCTTGTTTTTGTATTAATTTTAAATGTCAAAGTCAATCCCTTTTTGTATCCACTGTCCTCTTGGTATAGCTGTCTTAAATGGAAACTATTCAAGTTCAGCTTTGCTATTATGGACCTTAGAATCACACAGAAAACTCATCTGAAGGGAACAGAATGGTGAAGGCCTATGACAAGCCCTTGTCCACACTGTGTGCCCCAAGCAGGTGGCAGAGGACACCCGTCACAAAGGAGCCCAGCGGACCCTTGCGCCTCTTCCCTGGGTTCTGGGCTCTGCTCTGAATGAAGAGTGAGGTAGCCACTCTGCACCTTAAAGCTCTGTGCTGACTCCTGGGCTCAGTGAGGCCCAGTGAGGAGGGTCTGGTGTGCTCTCTCCAGCTCTCTCTAGGGTGAACCGGTTGTGTGTGTACGTGTTGGGGAAAGTAGTACTTCCTCTGAGACTTCATGCTCTCCCAACCCTTGTTAGAAATAATTAGTTCAGGGAATTTTTGAAAAGAAAGTTTTACTCCACTGGGGGAGGCCGAAAAGGAAGTGTCCAATCCTATATCAACTCTGAAACCCATAAGAAGTTCTTTCTTTTCACACTGGAACTCATGGGCCCCTGCTGTGTTCCCTTCCCTGTGTGCACATCAGAGGTGACTCCCAGCTTCCTTACCTGGGGTGGGAGGGGGATGTGGGTGCCCAGGGCCCTCGGGTGCTGTGACTGCAGTTTGTTCATCGACATTCTCCCTTCACGCATCCAGATTCAGCTGCTGGGTCCCATGGCCTTTTCACGGTCTTTCTTTTCTCACAGATTTCCTGAATGTCACCTTTCTTTTCTCCTCGTTTTCACTCTGGTCATGCCACTTGGGCTTCCAAGTGAAGTCCCAAGAAGGAGAAAGAACAGTGGACATGGCACGTCTCAGGTTGCTGTCAGATTTGGTAAGTTAAGGATCCTGGGTAGGAAGAAATGGGACCGCCTCTATCCAGTCATCTGGTTTTGTTTTTGTTTTTTCTAACTGCAGACTATAGCTGACTTGTGGGCATTTGGACATATTAGGCACCTTAACATAGGCTTGACCAAGTTGTAAAGATGGTGGTTAAATATCACTCATTCGGTGAGAAAACTGGAGAGATTCTGAACTTATTTAATGGAGTTCTTACCAAAGACATGAGTTTAAAACCTAGTGGAATCTACTGAATGGGAAAACCCGAAGAACAAAGTACTAATTATAGTCCTGCATTGCCGGAGAGGATATTGAGTAATGGGCTCTCAGCAATAGTGCTGTTGAGTGTTCACAGTGGGACTTTGAACTCCAATGTGGAGGGTTCTGGGTTCCCCACGGCTCTGTGTTTACCTCGAGTGCCACTGGCACAGAGGAGCAGCTTGTCTGGCTATGAGACACCAGCACTTCTCTTAGCCCTGGGACGTGACAGGTCGTCCCTCCAAACAACCTGAGTGGTAAATCCCCATCCTGGCTCCTTGTAAAAGATGTAGATGATAACTGATACTGGGGCATTCTTTGGTTCAATTTTTTTAAACCTTGTGAAATTGAAATTAGCTGGTCAAGGATCCAGAAGTCATGGAGGAGATGCACATTTGTCTTATTTTCCAAACAATAAAAATTTACTTAAATGTGGTAAGTGATCAGTTGCATCATACGATTAAATAATTGAGTACTTGGCTTCTATGAAAATCTGTCCTTTCCTGTGTTGAGAAGCCATCCTATTCAGTTTAAAGAAGGCGAGACACACAGATCACTTAAAAGACTGTTCTTGGCAAACCAAGGAGTTAGCCATTCATTATGTAAAGTTCGGAAATATAAAGACGCAGTGCTTGCAAAGGGAGGGCTTGGAAAAGAAAAACAACAGTTGGATTTTGATGTGATAAAATGAGGGGGAAAGTGGGCACTGAATAGATAGTTCAGCCACCAGAAAAACTTTCAGTCAGAATAAAAAACTCATGAGAACAGTCCTAGTTACATAACGTCGTGCTTTGTGGGTCCTTTGGCTGATTTCAGAAACAAGAAAAAAAAAATATTGTGCTCTCCCTCCAGGAGCACGGCCATGCTTTTCCCTCTTCCCACCCACTCCCCGCCCTCCCGCCCACCAGGGTGCATCCCCTGAACTCTAAGGGCCCCCAGGAGATTTGCAGCCAGGGGAGCAACAGGCCATGGCAGCTCGTCCCAGGCTGACCCCCTGAACCTGTCCCCAAGGCCTCCTTTTCTCTGACTCTCCAGTGAGCTGACAGCAGCCATGCCTGGGCTCTGGTGCTGCTCCTTCTATGCTCAGCCCTTCCTCGTTTCTCTGTCTCCAGCAATAAACGCATCATCAAAGTTACATAGACTTGCGTTGTGAAATCTTTCCTGCACAAAGTCAAGAACCACACACCACAGCCCAGCCCGAGGCAGACTGGCTCTGGGCCCGGTTCCTGTCTGGTAACACTCTCATAGTGGAACTACTCACCTTCTCTCCTTCCTCTTCTCCATGAACAAAAGAAAGCCTGCTATTACTCTATTCAGTAGATAATGTCTGATGACATTGCATGAATTTCTTGTCCTTTTTTAAAAGATTTTATTTATTTTAGAGAGAGGGGAAGGGAAAGGGAAAGAAACATCAATGTGTGGTTGCCTCTCACATGCCCCAGATTGGGACCTACCTGGCCAGCCACCCAGGCATGTGCCCTGACTGGGAATCAAACCAGTGACCCTTTGGTTTGCAGATGGGCACTCAATCCATTGGGCCACTCCAGCCAGTGTTTCTTTCATAATTTGAGATCATTTAAACATAGGGAAATTGACAAAGACTGGCGCAATCTCTGATTCTATTTCCCCTCCAGAGACATTCATTATCACCAGTGTGCTGTGTACCCTGCCAGTTTGCTGTATATACATGTGTTCCTTCTTAACCATTTTGCATATAATTTTAAATTTCCACTTTACAGGAGATGGAGGGAAAGCCACCAGGCTGGCTGGGTTGTAACTGCTGGTCCCCAGTTATCTAATCACCAAGCTGCCTGTCCCCCCAGACAGTGTCACGTACGTCCATGACCACAGGGGAAGCTTGATGTGGCCTCTGCACTGAGGACTGCGATAATCCTATGATCTCCAATAAGTGTCAGTTTCAGGGTGCAGAATCTTGGAACTGTTGTAGGGAACACACACCACAACGTGATTTGATTCCAGCAAAGCGGTCTGAGAGTAGTGGCACCTGGTCTTCACCCCTGTCACCTTGGAAATGTAACATCTTTCCTTTCACTGCGAGTCACAACTCTTACTACTTACTAACCACTTAGGAAAATATACAACAATATCAGAATAAGACTTCGTGCTTGGTTAACTTACACTACACAGTACACTCCCCCTAAGACATACAAACATTGCCTAATAATTGAAAGTATAAAGTATTATAAAGATTTAAGAAATCTTTCATTTCTATGGGTTCATAAGAGATACATAAATAAAATAATCATATAGTTTTCCTGAAAGTGGAGTTCTCTGTGAGAATAAATGTGAGTAAGAGGGAAGGAAAAGCTATTTTTTTTAAAAAGCACTGAATATTAGTTCCATTGAAATTGAGTCCTGGCAATTGTTTTATTTCTATCTTTCTCATCTTTATAGCAAAGCATCCTCAACTTCAGAAAAGTTGCCCAACCCCGGGGTTAAAATACACCATGTGGATAAAACACATAATATCAGAGGTTTAGGGCAGGGCTGGGTGGGGGTGGGGGCGTAGTGGGGTCATGCTGGGGTAAAGAGAATGGATGGAATTGAGGTGCATCCGTAACAGTAATGAGGTCATCTTCTTCCTAAGATTTGCTTGATCACTTTTACCCTTAGGTTGGATATGACCCTGGGTTTCCCAGTGTTGATGAGACATTCACTGATTAGAATGAGATTCCAGCCAACAGCAAGCTGGGTTCTCTGATGTAGAGACACAAGCCACCATTCCTATCCATGGGTTACATATTACTAGAAGATTTTGTGCTTCCTCATTTTAAAAAAAGTGGACAATTTGGAGTGTAGATTCCTTATAAAATAATCAGGTTTTTTTTTTTTTTTACATCCTACCAATCTGAAAAGAACGATGCAAAAGGCTGGTCAATAATCACAGCCAAGAGCCTGAAAACTCCCAAATATCAAATGCCTCAGCCCGCACAGTGACTTAATTAACACCGATTGAAATTGAGGGTGGGGCATCCGGCATTGCCAAGGAAGTTCCCATGACACCATTCTACCAGCCACCCATTTTGAGGAAGTACACCTGCACCTTTCACAGAGACTCCTCTCTCTCCTAACAGGCAATATGTGGTCACAGGTGATGGAAAAGGACAATGTAAGTTCTCCCGAAGGCTTCATCCTGGTGGGCTTCTCGGACCGTCCCCTCCTGGAGCTGGTCCTCTTCGTGGTTGTCCTCACTTTCTATCTGCTGACTCTCTTTGGCAACATAACCATCATCTTGCTTTCAGCCCTGGACTCCCGGCTGCACACACCTATGTATTTCTTTTTGGCCAACCTCTCATTCCTAGACATGTGTTTCACCACAGGCTCCGTCCCTCAGCTGCTCTACAACCTGTGGGGCCCCGATAAGACCATCAGCTACCTGGGTTGCGCCACCCAACTCTACTTCGTCCTGGCTCTGGGTGGGGTGGAGTGCGTCCTCCTGGCGGTCATGGCCTACGACCGCTATGTTGCCATCTGCAGGCCCCTGCACTACACGGTCATCATGCACCCACGCCTCTGTGGGAAGCTGGCTTCCATGGCTTGGTTGAGCGGCTTTGGCAATTCTCTCATAGTGGCACCCCAGACGTTGCTGTTGCCCCGCTGCGGGCACCGGCGGGTGGACCACTTTCTCTGTGAGATGCCAGCCCTCATCGGCATGGCCTGCGTCGACACCATGGCCCTGGAGGCACTGACATTCGCTTTGGCGGTCTTTATCATTCTGGCACCCCTCAGCCTCATCCTCACCTCGTATGGGTGCATTGCGCGGGCAGTGTCTGCGATGAAGTCTGCCGCCGGGCGAAAGAAAGCCTTCAACACCTGCAGCTCCCACCTAACTGTTGTCTCCCTCTTCTATGGTACGATCATATACATGTACCTCCAGCCGGCAAACACTTATTCCCAGGACCAGGGCAAGTTCCTCACTCTTTTCTACACAATTGTCACTCCCAGTGTTAACCCCCTCATATACACACTGAGAAACAAAGATGTCAAAGAGGCCATGAAGAAGGTTCTAGGGAAGGGGGGTGTGGACACATAGTAAACAGTGATCAAATTGGGGCATTTTTAAAAATGTTTATGCATTTATTTTTAGAGAGAGGGGAAGAGAGGGAGAAAGAGAGAGAAATGTGTGAAAGACCCATCGGTTGCCTCCCCAACTGGCAGACCTGGTCTGCAACCCAGGCATGTTCCCAACCAGGAATCAAACCAGTTTTCAGGCTGATGCCCAACCCACTGAGCCACACCAGTCAGGATGGAGATTCTCTCTTGACCTATGTTCTGTTTATGTTGTTACACCTGGCAAGTAAAGGAATACTCTGACATTATGGGCGGAAGAGACACCTGATGAGACGGGGAATCTGATGGGCTAGCTGGGCTGAGAAAATGCATTGCTCCAGAATTGACACTCACTGGCATTCCTCTCAAGCCCATCTGAGCCTTTCCTCACTGGGAGGGCTCCAGTCCGGGACTCAATGGGGAGCTCTGCTTGCCAAACACCGGCTGTGAATGCAGACACCAGGCATTTCTGCACCTGGGCCAGCTTCCATCACAATGATTTGCACTTAGTGGGTCCTCGGTATATATGAAAAGAAGCCACTTAGAAGTAGGAAAGCACTTATTCTCTCTAGAAAATTCAAGTGTACTTTTATAAGTGTCAAATGCCTGAATGAGAGGTGAAATAAATTGTTTGATTATCTAGTGCTTGGGACCTCCAATACTAATGTGGGTTGTGCAGATTTTTAATCATGTATGTAACTGAGTTTAATGATATTTATGTTTGACTTTCCGAGGCAATAGAGAATGGCAATTAAAGGGTATAAACAAGACCATGAGGTATTTGCTTTACAGAACAGGAAGAATGTATTGCTTATATTCAATACTTAATACTCCATTAATGACAAAAGAAGACTAAAGGGTCTTTTTGCTTAAAATGTTTGAAGATGGTTCATCTCCACTTTCATGTTGTCAGGACGCCCTTGGATGGAGGCAGAGAAGTGAGAGATGAGCTCTGGGGAGCTGTCGGAGTGTTTATGATCGGGTGACTGCAGCCCCTCCCCAGCCATAACAGAAACTGATTTGAATGGTTTATGTCAAATAAATGAGCCTTAAAGGCAGGCACTCTTCAGGCCTGAAATAGTGTGTCTGTTGGATGAATCCCATCTCATAACCTGGGAAAGCATGTTACGTTAAAATTTCTGCAAGTGAATAAGGAATTCGACATTTGGGCATGCTGCCAGCAGCATCAGGGGACCTGGATGGGCTTAGCAAGTTTTCATTTAAACTCCCTCAACAACTGCAAGAACATTTAGGTCAATCTAGAGTCCTCAGAAGAATAATAAATGCTTAATAAATTGTGATCAAAATATATCACTTTCAGATACACTGTTTTCCTATTTTGAGTACTAATTCTTACGCTTTGTTCAAATAGAATGGGTTTTATTTTAGATTAGTTAGGGCTTGTACGAATGGGGTTTTGGTTTAATTTGCATTATAGAAGGCATTCCGTTATTTTCTAAAGAAAAGGCATTCCATTATTTTCTAAAGAAAATAGAAAAATTAGAACACAGTTGGTTCCTCCTACTTTGTAAACTCAATAAGAGTTGATTCTGAGTCATGATGATGTTTATTAAGGGCATAATTAATGCAGCCAATATCCGAAATTTGGTACCTCATAGCACCTTTTCCACTGAAAAACAACTTATGTGTCCTACTGGCATAAAAAGATGGTATACATTTCTAAATTAGTAAAAATCCTTTTAGAATCAATCTCTAGCAAACAATGATTGCAATAAATTTGTCTCATCTCTCTGTTCTTTAAATATTCCTATAGAACCAATAATATCTTGGAGTGGAGGCAGGAAATCAGCAGAAAGCATATAACTTTCTATCGATTTTGAAAGTCTCCTATGTAATTTCCAACTAATTCTCTTCAAAATTTCCCCTTTACTACACAAGGGGTAAGTTTTATCACACTCTTCTCTAAAAAATTTAGAACCATTATTACAGGTTATAGGGAATAACAAATGTCAGATATCAAGGGGGGAAGGTCACTATGTCTTTAAAAAACACCACCTTTTACTTAATTGATAAAGTAGTTTACAAAGATTACTTACTTCACTTACCTAGGCACACAGCAGGAAGAATCAAATATACTGCAACCATTCTGCCATCTAATGGGAAAAACAGAATAACCCCCATAGAAAAATTAATGGAAGCATTCACTTTATCCTCTGTAGGTTCTTCCTGTCACTAACTCATGTTTCATCCCTACAGAATGGCCTTTACAGAAATGGAGGTTCAGGTGGAAATAGACATAGGGATTCAGCCTCCTGTGCACATTGTGTACCTCTTAGCCGTGGTGCTCAAACTTCCTGCAGGAGAAATAAATATTCCATATATGCTCATGTGTGATTTTACACTTACTGCGATTTTAAATAAGAGCTATGAGAAGATAGCTCAATAAATACTTCTTAATCCAATTATCAGAGATCACTCTCCATCTTGTTTTCCTGGGTGGTACCAGACAAACTTAATCTATTTTATATTTTTTCTAGGCTCACACTTTTCCTCCTCATTCATTCATTCAGTAAATATGTATTGTGCCAATCATTGTTCAGGATACAGGAACAAATACGGAAAAAATCCCCATGGCATTGGGGATGAATTTTAGTGGTAAGGAGGAAAACAGGGAAGTGAAAACATAAAACTTGTGATAGCAATCTTCATAAGTGTTGTGAAGATAAGCATGATGGGCAGGTGCTAGGAAATAGGGGAGGGCTGCTATTTTAAATGCAGAGGGTCAAGGGAGAGCTTGGAAAGTATGCTGGAGATACAGGCTCAGGCCGCGCATGAGTGTGGGGCAAGAGAGTCCCAGCAGCCAGCGCAAGATGTAGGTCGGGAGGGTGGGGAGGCACCAGGGAGGACTGGGATGTGTTCAGTGAGTTGGAGGAGGATCAGTGGTTATCCTGGAAGGAGAGAGCAGAAAGTGTTTCCAAAGGAATCAGTGACCAACTGTCTAGAATGTGGCTGAGTCCAGCGAGGCTGGGATGGAAAACTGACCAGGAGACTTTGTAACACGGGTCTCTCCCTCGCAGACCTGCAAAGAGTTGTGTCAGCGGAGTGTGTAGAAGGCCAGTTCTATGAGTAATTAAGACTGTCGGACCTCCAAACAAACAACCCATTCATAGAAGTCATAGGACCATAGAGGAGGAAGTTTGGTAAGGTCTTCTAGGTTTGAAACAAAGGAGAACTAACAGAACCTCAAGGATATGGCCTCAGTAACCCTAAGAAACGAAAAACGTTGACACAACAATACTAAGGAACTAGACATTTCCAAGGTAAAATTAGGACACAAGCCAGGACCCTTGTGTACCCTAGCAATAACCGCAACTTCTGCTTCTGTAAACTGCTTGCTTGCTAATCATGCATAAAAGGAGCTCAGTGCAAGTGCAGGGTGCGACTCCCATTTGTATCTCCTGCTTAGGCGGTCGGGAGTTCGCCCCTGCGCAGGTTAATAAAACTCATCCTCATTTTCACCAGTCTCTGACTTGGTCATTTGTCTCGCGATTGCGATACAACAAGTGAAGGGTGCAGTCGTGACTGGAGTGAACTCAGGAGACAGGAGAGGACCTGAAATGGAGGTAGTAAATTAAATCACATCAAATCTTACAAGGAGTCTCACTCTAAAGAGAAGCAGAGGAATGGGTGCTACTAGAAGGAGAAAGTATGACATGTTTATAAACTGAAGGGAAGGGGATGAGGCAGCAGTAAAATGAACATGCAGGAAGGAAAGAAGAAAGCAGGTAGGTGAAAAGGAAAAGCATTCAGTCCACAAGGGGCGGTTCAGAGTGAGAGTTCAGAGTAACAGAGGGACCGAGGTACATGAGCCCAGACACCTGTGGTCAGGGAGCTCTGACCTGAGCTTGTTCTTTTCCAAATGCTTTCCTTTTACTGTAAAATGGGAAGACGGCATTGCAATCTTATTAACACTTCAAGTGTATTGAAGCAATGAAATAAGCATACTACTAAAATTCTTTAAAGGAATATTTCATTCGATGTTGCAATTTAACTTCTTAGATGACAGTAACTATTCACTATCATTTTAGCTGGAATAGTCTATCCTGCTTTGCTCATTTTTTCTTGCTATCATTTGCTTCCTACATATTAAATAATAGGGAATATGAGAAACTGCACAGCAGGCTTTCATGCATATCACAAATGCTCCCTAAGTGTTTTCTGATTGCCTGCCTGTTTTTCAGTAAATCTGGGCATAAAGTTTCTCAGCAGAGAATGAGAGTGAGCAAGCCGGTATTGGTGACCTGATGAACTGGAAGATGTGAAGTAGTTACCCGTGAGAGCAGAAAGGGAAGGACTAAGGAAGGATAATACAATTGTCTGGCAACATTAAGAGTTTACACTTAGAACTTCTAATAAACCACTAGCCACACCTTAAAAAAACAAGAGGAGTTTACTTGAGGTATGTGATCGTGGCTTTACAATGAAATTGGGTTTTATGCAGTCTTATTAAGCTGCATTAGGAGAGGTATGGGGTTGGTAGAGTTGAACTTGACCTAAGTTGTGATATTGCTATTTATTGCAAATGTTGGTTAAGGAAGAAAGAGAAAGATAGGAATGAGTCCAGTAAGAAAAAGTGGTAAACTCAGTGGGTGGGAGAGGTTGAAAGATCAAGAGTAAGTCAGCTGGAAAAGTAGAGGTGTTGCTTGACAGAAATGTTTGAAATTGGGATTATGAAAAGGATTCAACTGGTCAAAACAGAAGTTCAAGCATTACCCATGAGCCAGTCCTTTTTCTCATTGTTTGCATGCAGTAAATACTCTGTGAGTTTATCCTCCTCAGTGTCTCAGTATTTCTCGAATTTGTTTTTGCTTTCCATTGTCATGGCTCACCCACAAAACTACATCAATTTCCTAATTTCGCTCTTGGCCTCTAGCCTTATTCCCCTCCAATTTATTCCCATGTGCTGGAACAAAAATGTAAGTCTGTTAACAGCACACCCAGGTTTAAACCACAGCAGCACTCACTTCTGCCCACGCCCTCCATGGCACTACTGTCGAGGTTAAATGGCTAACAGGACCCACAGCTCTCTGCGTGACCACTCCAACTGATGCAAAACTTTCTTCACCTTCATTTAATGTCATTGGGTTGTATCTATTTAGATGCATTCTGCACTGTAATGCATTCCCTTATATGAATGCACCACAGGGTCCTAATCTGATCTCTAACTGGTATTCATTTAGGTGCCTTCCAGTTCTCTGCTATTACAAATAAAGCTATCATCAACATTCCTGTCTCATGGAGAAGAGTTTTCCTATGTATATAAAATTTCTCGGACACAGGATATGTGACTCTTCAATTTTATCATATATCACCTGTTCCCATGTCTATATATGTATTCTTTTTATTTTTAAACTACATGTACATAGTTGTCAAAACCTAAGGAATGTGGACTAATGGTAAATAGAGACACATGAAGAAGTAGAGTCACCATTTTACTGTCAGTATAAAGTCAGTACCTTTGCCCTCAGAGTTTATTCCATCAAAAAGTACCTATGCTGGCACAACTGTATTAGCGTAAACAATAAAATATATTTTTAAAGAAATTACCTATGCTCATTTTTTTCAAAATGTTTATTTTGAAAGATAGGAAGTCTTCACCATGGCCTATTTACTATCCTTTATAAATTAGCACATGTAATCAACAGATACTGATTTATTATGTACTAACACTTTGCTAGGAATATGGCAGTGAACACGATACTCATGGGAAGCGAAAATATTGGGGAGTGGAGAACAGTGAGCCATTAAACACAACAGAATCCACAACACAGCGTCACTGGTAGGAGGCAGCTCTCCTAGACACGCCGGTTAAGGCCCTGCTCCACACGGCGCCGTCCCAAAGCGAAGGCGATTGTTCCCGTTGCGCGTGGGAAGCTGGGACGTGATGGTGCGGGAGGGATCGTTGGGTGAATCCCAGGGCTGCCGAGGGGCTCTGAGGACGCGGCGCACCCCGCAGAGAGGGGCGCTGATACCCTCCGCTCCCAGGGCAATCGGTCCTTCCACAAGGGTTCCTCCTCTGAGACAGACAGCCCTAGAGATTGCTCCATTTTGTGAATTATAAGGAAACCCTTTTGAAACTTTTTAATAGCTGTGTGTCTGTGGAGAGCATGTTAATGAGTCCCACTCTTCTAAGAGCCAGATCCCCGTGGACGCGGAGAAAACAAGACCCGTGCTGTCGGGCGCTCCTTTCTCCTAATTGTTCTAGTGAGATCTCTCTCTAGGGCTCTGTCCTCCAACTTCTGTGAAGAGCTGCGGAAGTTGAAAAGCGCTCTCCCGCCAACTCTGGTTTTAAATGTTACTCATTGGCTACATCACCAAGGGTCTCTGAAGACTTTCCATAATGATCCAGAGGGAACCAATGAGTAAATGTAGCCATACTCCAATTTTACCGGAAAGCAGAAATGGCTTCAGAAAAACTACCTTTATCAATAGATGCGAACATTTCTCATCCCTCAGTGCATGCGATCTATAATCTCATCTGTCCTTTCCCATCTTTAGAGCATAACTGTCAGTGTGGTCACCTACTGTGGTGATCATTTTCTTTGGTGCAGCTGTCTCCATGTAGCTCCAGCCTCCCTGTAGTTATTCGCAGGACACAAACAACAGCGTTGCTCTGTCCCCGGATTTACACTCAGGAACCAGGAAATCAAGGGACCACCAAGGAAACTACTGAGGAAAACTATTGGCTTGAGAGGGAGCTGAGGCAGGGCTTGAGTACTTCTGAGTGGCTAAAAACTGGTGGTTTAAAGGTTTTATTTATTCATTTTTAGAAAGAGGGGAAAGGAGGGAGAAAGAGGGATAGAAACTTCCATGTGCAAGAGATATACACGTCCCCCAAGTGGGGACATGGCCAGCAACCCAGGCAGGTGCCCTGACAGGGAATTGAACCGGCGACCTTTTGTTTGCAGGCCAGCACCCAGTCCACAGGGCAAACACTAGTTTAAACTTAATTTGACAAATTCTACACAGCACCCACTACATTCAAGACATTGTTCCAGGTAGAGGGGATATGTCAGTAATCAAAAGCTCCTGTCCCCATGGAGCTAACCTTCTAGTGGGAGATCATAAATTAAAGGAGCTAAAAATAAACTACAGTATCGCCTATACTGAAATACTATAGCAATAGTGACAATAAACAAATTATTAGTGTTGTATTCAAGTAGCGAGTGAAAAGAATCTCCGAACACTGAGAGCAGTTTGATGGTAAATTTATTGGCCAAGTTTAACCTGCGCAGGGGCGTACTTCCCAAATGAGACCGTAGTCTCGCAGCTACACAGAGCTGCCAAATGGAAGTCGCACCTGGCTTACAGGCTAAGGGGCTTTTATGGGTTGCCGAGAGCAAGCAAGCAAGCATTCTCCAAAAGCAGAGTTGGCAGTTAGCGATTGGCGCATTCAGTATCTGTTATAAAATGATTGGTCCTGGGGGCTGTTATTGGGCAAATTTCATTTTTCTTGGTTCACTTGCTTTGTCTATTCTTATCTGACCTAGCCTTCTGGTAACTGCTAGCTAACGCCCCTTCATCGCATAATGTCAGCGAGTGCTTTTCTACTGATTAGGCTGACCACTTTACTCCTGCTGAAACTGCATGTCATCCTGTTGCACAGTTTCAGTACTTTTCCACTTTCTTATTCCAGAATTAAGCCTGCTTCAGGCGGTTTTCTAACTCTAACAATTAGGATACTCAACAACACGAATAATTCTCACAAAAACAATGTTGAGTGAAATAAGTCAGATGCAAAACAGTTCACACCATATGATTCCACTGACACAGAATTTGAAACCAGGCAAATGAATCTGTGGTGTTGGCAGTTGGTGGCGTGGTTCCCTGGGGAGCAGCATCTGCAAGGAGAGATCAAGGGCGCTTCTGGGGTTCCGGTCACAGTCTGATTCTTCCTGTGGATGTTCGTCTGATAAGTTTTACAACATAATGAATTGACCTCTCTATCACTAGATAATGATGTGCTTTGTCTCTTGTTATTTTTTGCTTTAAGACTATTTTGTTGAATAACTATGTTATACTCCTGAAACTCATGCAATATTGTATTTCAATTATATCTTTATTTTTAAAAAGTCTATTTTGTCTGATATTAAATACAGCTACCCCTCCTGCCCCAAACATTTAAAGAACTAACATCAGTGCTTTTCAAACTCTTCAAAAAAAGCTGAAGAAGAGAGATGTTCCCAAATTCATTTAACAAGACAATCATTATCCAGATAACAAACCCAGATAAACGCTACAAAAAAAAACCCCACAGTATTTAATACAGATCAAGCAGCACTTACCCCAGGGATGCAGGATGATCCAACATATGCAAGTCAATAAAAGTAATATGCGGCTTTAATACAGCAGTTTCCAACCAGTGTGCCTCAAGAGTTTTTAAAACATGCAATGGCTGACTATTTAGGGATACTAACTTCTTTTTGCTTAGACCATCAAATTAAAAAAATGACAACAGCCAACACAATAGCTGTCTGGTGTGAATGAATCAAAATTATACCATTTTTTTGTCAGATTGTCAAAACATATATGTTTTTTGGTGTGCTGCAGAATTCTAGTAGTGACTTTATGTGTGCCATGAGATGAAAAAGGTGGAAAATTCATGCCTTAATAGAATGAAAGATAAAACGATGAGCACTGTATGCAAGAAAGAGTTGGCAAAACCAGGGATCCATGAAGCAGCAGCCACCAGGGCACAGAGATGGGGGGGTGTGATCGCAGTTCAATGGGGGGGCCTGCACTCGGCTGTGCAGTGGTCAAATGCCGTAACTCCCAAGAGAATGTGTTCTGCAGATCCCAGCCCCAGAGAGACATGCAGCTGGGCTACACAGCAACCAAGGGAGAGAGGCCTGTCTGCGCTGAGGTTAGCCAGGAGCAGTGGAGCAGTTCTGGTGGTGTAACACACGCCCAGGAAACGTAGGTGGGAGAGGAAAAGGTGCCTAGGGGTGTGAGATGTAGGACCTGGTGTGACAATGTGGTGACGTCATGTTTTCCAGCAAAGTGAAGATATAGATCAAAAGAACCACAAGCAGGACCAGATCTAGTCGAGGCCTGTCAGAGAAACCCAGTAGGATAAACTCCGTGAAAGAGCTTCCATTTTTCTGTTCCAACCTTTTTTAGCCCACATTTCCTGTCAAGACCCAGCATTTAGCAATTCAAATGGTATATTAAAAGAAGGAAGAATCTAGCATGTCAAAAGACATGGGTTTGATGCACAACTATTTGAATAAATGGCATACTCATTGAAATGGATATATCTTGTACCAATTTAGTTCCACATTATAACAAAAAGTAATATCATTGATATTTAATATAAAAATAAAATAATGGCCCTTGTGTTTGCATCAATCGTAGGTATAAAAGGTCTGCTTTCAGAGAAAATAAGGGTGAGATGAAAACAGAGAGCAATCAGAAAGAACAAGAAAGAGATGCAGAGGGAGAGAGGTTATTTTAAGTATTTATCATAATTTTACAGAACTGGATTTGCACTTATCTCACAAGCAGTAGAATATAATTTTGAAATCCACAAAATACACTCAGATGTGGAAATTTATGCCCCAGGATACACTTACATTCAAAGCATCAGTAGAAATGCTGCATGTATACAATGTTGGCAGTTTGTCTCTCTACCCCACCTAACACATTGTATTTGCTGCCTTGGTCTTTTTGTAGGGCTGTAAAACAATTAAATACACAGACTGAGTCTGAAGATACCATCATTCGATTATAGTGCTTAACTCTTGCCCTCAAGATTCCTAAAGTTACTATACCAACTTAACAAAAACTCTGAAAATTCACTGGCTGTGCATAGTCAGTTGGTATCAGAATTCTAAAATTCAGTGCCAACACATTCTTTTTCCTTCTGTTAATTTTTTTCACATATTACCAACAATAGAGTGTGCGGAATTCCTGGACAGGTGGGATTATTCCCTATTAACATTTTACTCAGGCTAAAAATCTTTTTAAAAGGGTTCCAATTCTTTTATCTATGTACATCACTCCCTATGGTAAAACAATTAAATAGATAAGTACTTAGAGGAAAAAGACAGATACATTGTCAAGGCAATGACAGGTCAAAAAGATATAATGTAAAACTAAAAGTAATACAAGGAAAAGGATATTTCTGTACTATAAAAATCTAAGAACACCCATCTACAATAGGTTAGCTTTATATGCTCCTCTCCTTCTGGGGCACTATCTTGAAGAGTTAGTTACACTCATCCAAACATATTGCGAGCTGTAAGGTTACTGGATTGCCATGTTCATCCTGCTGTTCAGTATTGCTTGAGCACAGTCTGACAGCAGCATCACAAAATGAATAATTCGTTTCTCTCCTATTCAAAATGTTAGACATAAAGTAAATTTTAATTCCTTTCATTTTCGATCTCTTGTGACAATCTTCCCTGTTGGAAGAAATTCCCCACGAGAGGATTTATGACCGCTGAATTGCTTTTGGAGACTCTGAACGGAAGTTCAGAGAAAGCCTCTCTGTTTGCTGTTTTCCAGGTACACGTGTCAGGGAGGCCTATTCTGCTTCCCTTCAAGAGATGACGGAACTTAGGCTGCTCTGTTGAGAACAGACTGTGGGAACACTGGTGGAAGCAGGGAGACCACTGACAAGGTTACGGCAGTAATCCAAGAGCGAGATGACAGTGCGTCCACCCATCTTTAGGAGAATGGACGAATGCAATGCTATATTCACAAATGGGATATTATATAGTGGTGAAATACTAATTTTAACTTAACAATATGGATAAATCTTAGTAACATATTGTTGAGTGAAAAGAAGCAAATATAGTACCTGTGACATGATACCTTTTAGATCAAACCATGTGTTCTTTGGACATGCATTTGTATGCAACAGAACTTCTTTTAAAAAATCAGTTTACATTCAACATTATTTTGTATTTTCATGTGTAGAACATAGAGATTAGACAATATATTTTTTAAAAGTGTAGAACTATCCCTTTAAAAGAAAGAAGACAATAACACAAAATTTGTAATGGTTATATATGACGGGAGGACGAGAGTAGTAAATGCGAACTATTGTTAATGTTGCAGTTCTCTGGATTGGGAGTGGATCCAAGAATGTCCACATTTTAGAGCCAAGGGTTGTGATTAACCCCACTGAGTACACGTGCGCCCCCGGGGTTGGGGATGAACCGAGGGATCGCGGAAAGTCCAGGCAGGCTTTGCAAAAGCTGAGTGCCTGCCGCGCGGGCTTCCACTACCCGCAACAGGCTGAGGTCCAGGACCCGGCCGCGCTGGCGCAGGAGCGCCCGCCCAGGAACGGGAACGTACGCGAGACCCCACCGCCTTCAAGCTCCGAGATCTTCAGCACGGAGGCCGAGACTCCTGGGAGACGGAGTCCGAGCGCCGAGGAGGCTTCTGGGAATCGAAGACCAAGGCTGGCGCCTGGTCGGAAGAGTCCGCGGGCGAAAACGCGGAAGGAAATGCGGTCACGGGGCGCGCCTCCGTCCTTTCACCGGAAGGGTCCGGTCGGAACCAGCGTTGTGGGAGAGGTGAGTCCGGGCGTGGGCACCCGGGTGTCTAGCCCTTTGTCCCCTGCAAACACCCAGTCCCTGCCATGTTCCCTTTGGGGCCCTGCGGCGCCCTGGCCCCGGAACTCAGAAGAGTCCCGAGGAGAGGTGGAACTGGGTTCGGCGGCCGGAGGGCCTTCGCACCCGCCCCTTTGTAGAGGAGCGTGTGGTTTCCACAGTTACCCGCCGTGCTTACGTCACCGCGTGGGGTGTGGTGCGTCGCGGCGGGCTGTCGGGTCCGCGCGGTTCCCGGGTGTCGGGGGTGAGGAGCGGCCTGGCCTGGGTGGGCCGATGGGGCGGTGTCCGCCCCCGTCCGCCCCCGGCGCCTCCTTCTCCTGGGAGGAGTCGCCGCCCTTTCGCGGGAACTTGCGCTGCGGTGACTCCATCAGACCTGGTAGGTTCGTGGTCCTCCACCTGATGGACCGACCCCGCAGGCCGCTCCGGCCCTCCCCTTTTGCTTTTCCTCACCTTTCTCACCCTTCAGCGTCCAGTTTAAGCTCCCCCACCTGCAGGAAATATTTGCTCCGACGTGTACGCAGACGCACGCATTCCTCCCCACCTCTCGCCCGTTAGGATATGCAGCGGCTCCACCGTGCGGCGTGTTTGGTCCTTCAGCTTTCTGCGTTTAGCAAGCGTTTCCAGTGTGTGGCGTGGAGTGTGTCTCGCTCTTTAAATGTTTTATGTCCATGTGTGTTTTATGTCATTTCTTCCCAAAATCTTTGTCAGTTTCTGGCAAACTCAAATGCTATTTTTCTAATTCCTTATACCTGTACGTCAGAATACAGGTTTTCCAGGCGCACCCCATAACAGCCCAGTCGGCATCTCCGGAGCAGGGCCGGGACCTACTTCTGACAAAGTCCCACGTGAGGATTAGCTCTAAACCCAGACGTCCTCTGGAGCCCCTGCAGCACCGCTCCCAGCCCAGGGCTTGGCGTGTGTTAAAATTGTTAATGAAGTGCGAGTCATTGCGACAGTCAGTAGCCAACTTGATGGGATGTTTCGTAGACACACCTGAAGGATTGATGTTTGCATTTCCCTATCGTACTCCAGGCTTCACCTCTAAATTTCTGTCACTCAGTTTTTCGGTTCCGAAACCAGACGGACCGTTTGCGCATGCCCACAAGTCTGAGGGAACTGACATTTAATAACTAGATTCACACAAAACATGCGAACACGATGTTGCTGGTTTACGATATTTCATTTCACTGGTGAGATGAGTGGCCTCAATGTCCGAGACCTGCGCTGAGCAGTGAAACTGGGAAGGCGGAGAAGGGCCTCTCGGCACAAAAGTATTTGTGAAGTCATTCTGCCCAAAGCTTTCATTGGTTTCCGGGTGCCTGAAAGAAAAGTCTGAACCAGGCTGTGACATCTGAGGCTTTCAGGGCCTCTGTGACCTCCTCGTACAAACCTGCTCACCTGTTGCTTTCCCACTTCTGTGTCCCTGCCATTAACAGTTGTTCATGTCGTCTGTTGCTTGTAATTTCCTGTGTCTCCCACATCCTGCTCAAGCCCCATCCATCCTTCAGTCAGTTTTTAAGTAGCTTTCCCGACCAATGCACCCTCTTGTGCCCTTTCTGTCTCAACCTCATGAAGCACTTTGGTAATTTTCCTCTGGTCCTTATTTTCTGTGCAACTTAGAAATAATGTAACTGCATGTGGTATGTTGACATTTAGTATTATCTTGTATTTATATTATATTTAATGTTTCTCATTTTCAGTTATCTTGGGTTTTTTGGGGGGGGTTTTTTGTTTTGTTTTTATAACAGTATTTGAGCCAAACTGATGACCTAGGCTGGGAGTAAGATCTCAAATGTTCCCTAAATTATCTTGTTTTTAATTTAAAAAAATTTTTAAATATTTTATTTATTTATTTTTAGAGTGAGGGTAAAGGAGGGAGAAAGAGAGAGACAGAAACATCAATGTGTGGTTGCCGCTCATGTGGCCCCCACTGGGGTCCTGGCCCACAACCCAGGCATGTGCCCTGACTGAGAATTGAACTGGTGACCCTTTGGTTCGCAGCCCATGCTCAATCCACTGAGCTACATCAGCCAGGGTAATTTTAAATTTTAAGCTGCTTTGAGGTAGAAATTATGTAACAGTTTCACTCACAAAGCAGGTATTTAGGTGCTTTTACACATAGTAAATGCCCAATGCATTGTTGTGTAATAGAAAATGACTTTCCATAATGTGATCTTTCATCTTCCTAGACAGTAATAATATTTTTTTTTACCCTCCAGGAGAGTACCTGAAACTAAATAAGACCTTCACAAAGCAGAAGTGGGTTTTCTAATTCTGTCCCAAGATGACGACAGAATCAAAGAAAGCTGCAGCCCTGAGCCATCAGGAGGATGAAGGGCCTCTGAGCGTGAAGGGAGAGGAGGAAGATTTTGTCTGGAGCGAGGACTCCGGCTTGCAGAGAAGTGATTCCCTCCAGCAGGAGCTGTGCCTATAGCTCTTCAGGTGGTTCAGCTACAGGGATGCACCTGGGCCCTGCTGAGCTCTGCCGGCTGTGGCTGTGGCCCCAGATGCACAACAAGGAGCAGATGCTGGAGCTGCTGGTGCTGGAGCAGTTCCTGCGCATCCTGGCCCCAGGGCTGTACACCCGGGTGCGGAAGTGGTGCCCCCAGAGCAGTGAGAAGGCTGTGACCGCGCTGGAGGACTCGGAGAGAGGCAGCGAGGAAGTGACGCTCCAGGTGCGGAGGGAATGGTGAGCTAAGACCTCTGCAGTGGATGGCACCCACGAAGGGAGACTTGGAGAGGCTCGTAGTTCAGGGCGCATTTCTGTCTCCTTTGCTCTCTGGTCTGTGCTAGACCACACCTTCCAACTGAGTCAGACTCAGTTATCCTTTCTTGGGTTTGTGTTCCCACAGGAGGCTCTCTTTGGGGGAGATGTTTCATTCCAACAGGGACTGTCTCCTAGCCCAGATGTACTTTATTTTCCTCAGGTTGCGGTCCCTGAATGTGGGCGAGAAATATTCAGAAGAAAGGGGGTGCCCCCTGGACCAGCACTTACTGCCAGGTCCAGCCCAGGGACCCACGTGGTTCTTCAGAGCCCTGTCGTGGACCGGCCTGCGGTAAGGGGCACTGGGACAGTGACTCTCCCTTCTCAGACTGTCCCAGCAGCTGTCGGTGGTCCTTTGCTTGTTGCCCAGTGAGAACCAGAGAGCATTTTCCTATGTGTTGCCGGCCCATTTAGAAGAGAGAGAATTTTCTTCCTTATCCCAGATAGTCACAGTTTTCCACTGGTTCTGTATCCAGAATATTTCCAGAACCTGGGGCATTTTTCATCTTTGACCAAATTAAAGGAAAGAAAAATGAACGAGTTGAGAAAATGTCAGGGGGTGAGAGAAGACAAAGAGGAAGAAACATCAAGAATCAAAACGTGTTAACAGAGAAGAGAGCGGATACGTAATTCTGAACAAGATCTATATTGTGTATTTTACTGTACTTTTAAAAAAAAATTTTATTTACTTGTTTTTAGAGAGGGGGAAGGGAGGCAACATCAACGTGTAGTTGCTTCTCAGGGGGCCCCTGCTGGGGACCTGGCCCGCAAACCCGCCCTGTGCCCTGACTGGAGTCAAACGGCGCCCCGTCTTTGGCTCACAGGGCAGCATGCAAGCCACTGAGCCACGCCAGCCAGCGGGTGTTGTGCTTGTGGTCTGACAAAGCTTTCTCGTGTTTTTATGGAAAGCTGGTCATAACTGCTGGCCTGACTCTTCCACAAAATGCTCATCGCTGTTCTAAAACTCATCTGTTTAAAAGTTTTTGGTCTTGATATCACTTTAGGTATGAGAGGCCCCCAAATAAAGTCAAGAATAAATTACAGTAATTTCTCTTCAATACCCAGATTCTACTTTCTGGTTTGTTCTGGAACCATTTCCATCCCTGCCATCTAAGATTGGACCTTCCCCCACCCTCAGACCAGAGCTGCCTAAGCCCCTTTTCCGACCTAGCACGTTCCAGAGAAAGAAACCCCATTACAAAGGGGGGCTGCTGATTCTAGCACAGTATAGATTTGTGAACTAGCAGGCAGGAATTGTGAGAACCAACCCGTCGGTGGCTTCCGTTGTAGAAGGAAAGAGATTACAGGTTCATGGCAGGGTGTCAGAGGGTGACAGGGTTTAATAACTGTCTGGTCATGGAATTTAAGATGAATAGTTCAGAGTTAAAACAGTCACCTAGATAGGAAATGGTGATGGTGGCAGAAATGGAGAGAAAGGGGACATTTAGCAGAAAGTACTGAGAGAACCTGATTACAGTGGAAGAAGAAGGAGGTGGCTGGATATTTTCCGCTCCACCCACCGCACCCCAGAGCCATTTACAGTTTCCGTTTTCTCCCGCATCTGCGTCTCGTCTGCTTTCTCTGTGATGGTGCCTCCTTTCTCCCTCTGAGCCTAACCCTCAGTCTGTGTCACAGACCCGGAGTCCCCTGAGATCCCTCCGTCACACTCAGTGTTCCTTCTTTGTCTCCCCCACCCCGTTCTTGCTGGTGATGATCCTGTTTTATCTGTGCCTTCCCGGGTGTCTGTCTGCACTGCACACATGACCTGCTTTTACCAGTTTTTCTTGTGTGTCCCTCATGCCTCTCATTTCAAAGGCCACATTTTCAGGGTGGCCGCATGCAGTACCAACATGTAACTGTCTCAAGTGTATCTGAACAGTGTTTTTTCTTCCAGCTCAGCAGACAGGTTCTTACCTCTTTTATTACTATTATTATTGCTATTATTATTACCATTTTAGATAATGAGGGTGAAAACAGTGGGTCTGTGCCAAATCTGGGCGTTCATGAAAAATGGAACCACAGAGAATTAACTCAGAAAGACATTCAGGATTCGTATCAGAGGAGCCTGCCGAGCCCAAAGACATCTCTGAGTCTGCAGGCCCGATGAAGAGGCAGCAGGAAAACAAGCCTGAGGAGTCTCGGAGACCATCATCTGCTCAGGATGGAGGTGTTGGCAAAACCCTCACCCACAAAAATGTACTTTCAGGTGAAATGAGAAGCCAGGATGGGTGTTACCGAAGCATAAACCTGAACACAAGTGAATTTACACATCAGAAACCTTATAAACATGGTACCTGTGACCACAGTCTCAAGTGGAATTCAGGTTTTATTAAGCATCAAAGAATTCATGCTGGAGAAAAAATTCCCCAACATGGAAAAATCTCTCAAGCACCTGAACCTCATTAAACAGGCAGCAGTTTTCAGTGGAGAGAAACCCATCAGTGTAGCGAGTGTGGGAAGGCCTTCAGACACAGCTCCAAGCTCACCAGACACCAGAGTCTCCACACTGGAGAGAGACCCTATGAGTGTAGTGAGTGTGGGAAAGGCTCTGGGGGGAGCTTAGATCTCCTTAGACACCAGAGAGTATACAGACCCTTTGACTGCAAAGAATGTGGGAGAGCTTTCAGCCCAAACTCACACCTCATCCTGCACCAGAGAAGCCCTACGATTGTGGCGAGTGTAGGAGGGCCTTCAGTCAGAGCTCACGCCTCAGTCAGCATCAGAGAAGTCACAAAAGGGAGAGGCTGTTAATGTGAGGGGCTTCATTTCATATGGAACACTAAGGAACATGCAAAGTGTGGAAAACACTGAGTACAGACAGAATAAAGATGGGCAAGATAAGATGTCTCTTTTCTCCCTCTGGTTCTCTGGGTGCTGTGTGTGGTCTTGACCTCTGTGTGCTCCCTGTGGGGCTGGGCTGTGCCTCTGCTTCCACTGATCCCAGAGTCGAACGGAAGAGCAGCATTGGGGGAGGCTAATAAGTAGGTTAGTCTAGCAGGGGAGAGAGGGAAGATAAGGACCTTCTTGCAAAATAACAGATCACAGTAGCGGGGGGCGGAGCGGGGGCAGTGTAGGGCTTCTCGACAGCTACAGGTTCTCTAACTACTGACAAGTGTGGAAGGATTTGGCACTAAAAATAAAGACCCTGACACTATGCCAGCATAGAAATGCATATATTTAAAATGCCTTGCACATGTTACCTTTATCCTATAATGTCTTTGGTAAATAGTAGAGTGGTTATCATCATTTTATTGGAGAAAATTCTGGATATAAAAGTGTACCTCATCAGCAGGTACAAGGTTATGAGGTGAAAAGCAGGATTTGCCAAAGCTACAGCTTGTCATCCGGAGACAGGGTTAAACCTTTACCGGTAGGTGTCTGGTAGCTACAGGGTGTTCAGCTACAAAAGGCTGTTCTAAAGGATCAGCTCCATAATGGGGTTTGACATTGGAAGAGTTTCCATGTCACGAGGAGACCTGGAAGCTTTTCTCGTGCTCTTTCCTACAGCAATTCCTAGTGGAATTGCCTCAGTGTGGAGCCACGTGGGCAGCCTGGTGCCTGCACTGAGCTGAGCCACACTCATCACACATGGAGTTTCTGTCCTCTGGATTCTCAGATGCTGGACGAAGCCAAAGCTTCCACTAGAAGCTTTCCTGTGTCCTTCACTCCAGCTGGGAGTTTTAAGTGAGCAACCACATGAGGTCTCATACTTATTACAATGTACAGTTCTCCACAGGTGGGTTCTCCCATCTCCAGAAGGGTGGGTGCTGAATAAAGGCTTTCCCTCACCCATCACAATTGGAAGGTTTTTCTCCAGCATGGTTTCTCCTACGATTAATAAATAGGTTGGCCTATGCTTGATAAGAGGTGAATTCCAATTGAGATTTTCCCAACATTTATTACCTCTTGGTCTGGGGCTTCTCCATAGTTGCCTTCCTTGTAGGTCCCAAGTGAGTCCCATGTGCTGGTCTCACTCAAAGGCGGTGGCCTGTCTGTTCTGCCACCGAATGCTCCAGGTCCTGTGGTTGGAAAGTCCTACGCTTCCTTTAATGCTCCGTTGTCCCAGCCTTGAAATCCTTAACCTTGCTCTGTAAGCGAGTTAAGTAGGACAATGCAGCACATGCCTGAGCAAAGGACACAGCTGCACTTTGTGCCCCCATTTGTGCTGAGCATTCCCTGTGCCCCCATTCCCTGTGAGCACGAGTCTCAGTGGCCCGTGAGTAGTCGCTGGGGCTCAGTAAGGCCCAGAGTATGAAGGGGAGCAGAGGAGGCTGTCCAGACAGGGCCACATTGACATGTGAATTATTTTGAGCTGAAGGCAATAGAGACCCAGCAGACTCAGGAAAAGCTTACCTCTCCCTTAACTACCTGAAAGAATGTAGGTAGCAGGCCCATCTCAGAGAGAGAGCCATTAACAGAGTTAACTCTGATCTCTGAATGACCTCAGGGCAACTTCCTGTACAAAACTAAAACTTTTTCCCTGTTAAATCTGTCTTATGTAAATTTGATTATTACACCAAAGAACCCAGAAGGGTAGAGAGGAATTTTTTGCACCACTATATGCACAAGGTGAGCATGTTACATCTGCGTCTGAGTCGGTCAGTTGCCGACAGCCAGGTGAGACCAGATTTTCTGCTGCAACCAGGCTTGCTTGTAAGTCAGAAAGTTGGCAAGTGGCAGCGTCTAAGAAACAGGAACAGCCAAGGCGCCCGACAATACTCCTTATTCGTGTCACTTCCCTGTATTAGGCAACTTCACCCAAAATAGCAACACAGGTGAAGGAGAACCGCCCCCTGTTCCCTGTCCTCCGTCTTTGCTCATCAGGTAGAATGTGTGTCTGTCAAGAGCGACTGGTCAGTTTTACAGCGTTTCCAGTGAGCATTCCGGGTGGGCAAACAGCATTCCAGTTGGGAATACGTGAAACAGTCTAGTATTCCTATTTAATAATTGTACTATTTATTTGTGTTAGGACTGTAAACCTACTTTTGCCCATCTCTCTGTGGGAGGCTCAGGTATGAATTGTGGGTAATTTGGGTGATTCCACGTGCAATTTAAATGCTTTTATATTTGCATTTAAACTGGCATTGCACAATATCTTTGCCAGTAGTAAAATTCATAGTGATCATTTAAAATTTAATTGTTCTTTACTTCAAATGAAATTAAATAACAAAAATATGACAAGTCGAGAGAGAGCCGGTGGGGTGGGGGATAAAAAGGTTTTGTAGTTTAACACTTTTAAAACGATGTCCTGCTTTTGCCCAGACCCGTATCAGAAGCTTCTAAGCGCCAGATATTGTTTCCTCGGGTGGACTGTGGGCTCCTCAGGCCAAGACCCAGCTCCTAGCACTTCCCTTCGATTCCTGCCGTGTGTACCTGCTGTTCCCCTGGTGCCCCTAGTAACAGTAAAACAGCTGGCCAGATTCCGAGCATCTGGCCAGGCTTTCCCCCAAATACTCTGAGTATCGCCTCCCCCACCAGCCTGCTCTCCGCGTTCCGGGACCACGTTCGGTCAGGACCGGCTGGTGACCGAGTCTGGACCCGATCTACGACCCTGCGGATTCCTGGGTTCTTTCTTTTATATCTCTTTCCTTTCTGATAGTGAAAAAGTGCTCGGGTAGACTTAGGAAACTAAAGTCAAACGTTTCCAAACACGCTGAGGTCATTTTAACAATTCAGAAGACGTGAAACACTTGCCCCGGGGGTGGGGAGAGCCCGTTTCCTCTGCCGTCCCCACTTTGGAAGTGCCGGCTTCCAGCGATGACCCACAACTGACAACTGGGGTGGAACGAACACGGTCCCTTTCCTATCTGCCCTCAAGACAGCGCTCAGGCACGCAGCCCACTCAGCGCTGGTCCTGCCTGCCCCCTTCCATGGGACTGGCTCAGTGGCGGCCAGGAGGCGCGAGGAGCGGAAGAGGGCCGGGTTGGTAGGGAAGTGAGGAGCAGGACCAAGCGAGCTCGCTGGTGCACTTTAGCGCAGCTGAGTCGGGTCCGAATTTACTGAGCACTTCCTTGGGACTGGTTTCATGAGTGCACTTTCTGCGGGCCCAATTTGCATGAGCACTTCCTCCGGACTGGCTTTCTGAGGGCACTTCCGCTTAGTTCCGCCGGACAGAATTCTCGAGTGCACTGAGGATGGGCTCAAATTAAGTGAGCACTTCTTCCGGACAGGATTATTGAGTGCACTTCGGCCGAGTCCAAATTACGGGAGCACTTCCGCCAGGCCCAAATTATGACAGCACTTCCTCCGGACGGAATTCTTGGGTGCACTTCCGCCGGGCACAAATTAAGTGAACACTTCCTCCGGAAAGGATTCTTGGGTGCACTTCCTCCGGACCTAATTCTTGGATACACTCCTCCGGGCCCAACTTTTGTGAACATTTCTGGGGGACTGGGTTCGTGAGTGCGTTCCTACGGGCGAGGTTTATGTGAGAAATTTCTCCGGATCGGAATCGTTAGTGCACTTCTTCCCGGTTAGGCTCGCGTTATGCTTTCTGGGGGTGGGTTTTGGGGTTACACTTAAGCCAGGACGGTTGGCGGCCGCACTTTCTACTAACTGGCTTCGCTAACGCACTTCCGCGGTGTTGGCGTGGAGAGGGCCTGCTTAGGGTCCGGCCGCCGTCTCACTGGCCCGGGTAAGACTGGCGGAAAGAGCGGGGCGCGGTGGCCCGGGACTCATAGTGCCGCAGGTGCTGGTGCCGCCTCCTTGTTATGTCCGCTTTGGAAGCGCCGCGCCAACTCCCACGTGCTTTGTGGTCTGTCATGTCCGTGTGGCTTAAAGCACACGGACGACCAAACTTCCCTGACTCCGGCGCTTATGGCGGTTCTATTCGATGATGTGCCAGTTCGGTTTGCGTTCAGGATAAATGGAGAAGGTGTTGTACGATTAACTTACTATATTGTTTTATTGTTTATAAGATCTAAACTAGTGGAAAGCAACATTTAGAAGCGGCCTCATGTTCTTTTCGTGACTGATTCCTGAAAGAGCCTTTCTGCAAGGGCTGGGGAGGTTGAAGGTGTGTTTGAAAGATGCCGGGTGGAAGGAAGTGCAGGGAGGACACTAGAGGGCGCCCTTGCACCGTCCGAAGGTCTGTGCCCAGTAGCCGAGGGGCCAGCGCTTGGATGGCCCGGTCACATAGCAGCTGCAGCCCTTTACTGGGTTTTACTAAGTACCAGACGTGGAATTTAATGCTTTCCGTAGTTATTTTAAAAACACTCTATATAATAAAGACTGTGGTTTAGTTAGTCACATTGTAACACTATTTTCTTGTTTTTGTAATTGTGCTATTACAAAACAATTATGGGTAAAGAGTATAGAACTGTTCTGTACCTTTCAGGGAAATTCTTTCTAAGATATTTTTACAGGGGAAATAAAAGTTTAGCGAGGTTAACCCACGTCATGTAAGAGAACATGACAGGATTTCAGCTTGGTCTTTAACCACAGCCTGTGCTGATCTGTGGGTAATCCACGTTTCCTTAAACCAGTGGCCCTACTAAGTCTGCTATTAACAGAAAACTGAAACCACATACGTCATTTGTCTTCACTAAATACAACACCGCTATTCCAGTCCTTGTCACCATGACGTTACTGTGCCAGGGAAGTCTTGCCATAGAAGGTAAAAGTTGTAAATAATCATGCTTGTTTCAAGAACTTACCCTCATTTCTTTTTTTCTTTTTTTTTTGAACATCTTATTTATTTATTTTTAGAGAAAGGAGAAGGGAGAGAAACATTGATCAGTTTCCCCAACGGGGAGGCTAAACCCACAACCCAGGCATATGCCCTGACTGGGAATCAAACTGGTGACCCTTTGCTTTGCAGGAGGACACATAACCCATTGAGTGACACTAGCCGGGGCTCCTCTGCCCTCGAGAACATTCCTTTTTTGGCCTTGCATCTCGTCTCCATCTTTCATGGACCCCGTGTGCCCTGTCTGTCATGACGCTCTCCGATTGGAGTTCCTGGCTCCTCTGCCCAGATTAGGTCCAACTCTACTGTTCCTTCATTCATCAGTCATCCAGATAGTCGTCTTTTCCTCATTTTCTTCTTTTAATGTCTGTAATCGACGCAAAGCGCACTGCTTTTCCCTGCACTATCCCTGCAAAGTTACAGATTTGCCTTTCACTCTGAGTCCTAAAGTGGGGTTACTTCAGGGGAAATATTCTTGAGTGGAACAGCCTCACTTTTTTTGGAAACCACTAACCACTGAGGAAGTGGCCACGAGTCTGGTCTGGGGTGTTGAAACTCTGCCCAGAGGACCCTCACAGGAAAGCGAGGCAGAGGATTCTGGGGTCAGGACAGGTGGGTATGTTGGGTCTGGTGAAGGACCTCCTCTGGCAAGTCTTGAATGACCTACAGCGTGGCTTCAGGCTCATAGGTTCCTGGTGTCTCCTTTGCGAGAACAGTTGTGATGCCTGTCCCCACATCCCTGCACTGTCACCTCCATCCTCCCACAGTCTGTTCTGCCATCCCTGTCCTCTGGACGACTGGCCTCCCTGCTGAACCCATTCTTGGGCCTTTGATTCTCTTCTGCGTTGTGCTTGTTCATCGGGTCACTCTTGTTCCTGACTTTTCCTCACCCTTTTCTGGCGTCACGTCACCTAGTCCTCTTGTTCGCCGTCTTCCAGTGTCCTCCTCACACGTCGTCACACCGTATTGTGGATGTACATGAGCCGTGTTCCTCCAGTACGACGCGCGTTGTAGATTGACGGTGCAGCACAACATGATACCATAATGATGTTATTTCCTGTGCATTTCAGTGACGTTCGAATGCTGTGCTTTTCATTTCAGGTAATGGGATCAGAATGGAAAAAAGACGATTGATTCAAAAGCAGGATCTTACTGTAGATGTGGAATCCCAAGACAAGTTATGCGGCTGAACCAGCAGAGAAGTTCCTGGATGTGGGGGCACCCTGGGCCCCAGAGGGTAGACGGAAAGACATCAGAGAAACACTTCAAGGGAGAGAAGATCTAAGTGTGACCAATGTGGGAAAAGACTTGCTCAGAACTCAAGCCTCATTGGACCTGAGAATTCACCCTGGAGAGAGACCCTGTCCCTGCAGCCTCTGTGGCAAAACTTCCACTGGGAGCCCCCCTTGCTCGCATCTGGGACCTGCCCTGGAGGGAAGCTGTTCTGGGGCAAGTGAATGTGGCAGAACTTTTCTTCACAGCCCAGCCTCAGTCGGCATCAGGTGACCTGCACCAGGACAGGCCACACGGAGCGACCACTGTGGAAAACGCTTTGGCCTGAGCTCAGGCCTCGTCCACCCCCAGAGGACCTGCAGCATGAGGGGCCCCGTCCATGTGCTCATAGCAGGTTGGCCTCTGGTCACTGCATACATCGCACATCTGGCAGTCTGCGTGGGGGACGGGCCCTGGCGACAAGGGTGGAGCTACTCCTGGCACTGGTTCCCAGGGACACCAAGTTGCAAGCTACAGACCTGATGGTGACAGCTCTGAGCCCCCTGCTGTGCACCCCGAGTCTCGTGAACACAGCTTCCAAGCACGTGACCTGCTGGACTCGCCAGTGGTCATTTTGTGAAATTGCTCAGAAGTAAGTAGCTCACGAAATTGGAGTGTTTCCCTTCCTCTTCCCCATCCCTTCCTCTCCCTACTTTTCTTGTAGGTGGAGGAATAATCTTCTCCAAAGTGTGAATTTAGAGTTCACATATGAACTATTTTGGAAAGAAAAAACCAAAAACCTGAATTGTTGGTTAATGATGAAATACATTAACCTATCAATTAGTCACACTAAAAACATGGTGGAACACAAAAAGTGTTTTGTGACACTGGAACGAATTGCGGTGTGCAGGAGGTGGGGGGTGTGGAGGGGGAGGGGGAGTGACTAGACTGCTGATTCCCAGGGCCCCTCACATCTGGGACCAGAGATGGCAGTCGCACCCCACGTAGGTTTGTCTTGTTTTGTTTTGTTTCGTAGAAAATTATAGCAGTTCTTTAAGAGTTAGCGTATTTCACGTACAATCTGACTTTCCAGGTTCCCTTACAAAAGTAGTATGCACTATTTTTGTCTATTAATATTTGTGTCCTATAAGTAAATACTTACTTAAATCCTTTGCGATGTTTCTATTGGCTTAGTCATATTTTTCTTATTTTTTTTATAAGAGGTGCCAGCATATTAGGAAGATCAGCCCTGTGTCTTTTAGGTCTGTGGCATGTTTTACTCTGAGCTTATATTCTACCTTTTATTCTCTTCATTCAAAATGTCTAAATTTGCCCTGGCTGGTGTAGCTCAGTGGATTGAGCGCGGGCCTGTGAACCAAAGGATCGCGGTTCGATTCCCAGTCAGGGCACATGCCTGGGTTGCAGGCCAGTTCCCAGCATGGGACACATAAGAGGCAACCATACATTGATATTTCTCTCCTTCTCCCTCTCTCCTACCCTTCCCCTCTAAAGATAAATAAATAAATAAATATTTTTTAAAAAAATAATAAAAGAAACTTCCCCTGGGGGGGGGAAATGTCTAAATTTTTGCATCACCCGTTGTACCTAGCTCTTCCTATATGGCTTTTCAGTTGTGTCCTTCGGGTTTCATGTCGTGCTTAGGCAGGTCTGCCCCACTGCGGGGCAGCGGTACCCTCCCAGCCTGCCTCTCACCTCTGCCCTTGCCCAGACCCCTCACTTAGGAGTTTACTTTTGACACAGCAGCCAGAAAATCCTGTTCAGTACCTGGGTCTGGTTGTGTTACCCCTCTGCCTAGAAATTCCAAACGGCTTTCCAACTTGGAGTAAAAACAGTGACCTTGTACTTACCCAAGGCCCTCCTCTCTCTCCTCCTTTCCGCTCCCCGCCAGTCCTTTTGCTCCCACAGCTCCAGACGCGGCCTTCATGTTCCGACAGCATTTCAAACACTCCACTCGGGCCTTTGCATTCACTCTTTCTCCCTGAGACACCTTCCCTCCAAATTCCTCAGCACCCCCAGGCTTCGCCCCAGTGTCATGTCGGTGTCAGTGAGGGCCTCAGTGCCCGCCCCTGCCCCCGTTTCCAATTGCAGACCCCAAATTTCTTTTATTTTTCTCTTTAGCACTGACATCCACCATCTAGTACAGTCTGTTTTTCTTTATTGCTTGCCTCCAGGTCTGTCTGTTACACACAAATCCCATGAAGGCAAGAGCTTTGTTTTGCCTTAACCTGTAGCTCCAGCTTCCAGAACAGTGCCTGGCATAGTAGGTGAATGATAAATATTTGTGTGAGAAAGGTAAATTAAGCATTGCTCACCCATCAGATTGGCAGGGGTGAAAATGTAACGTGTTGACAAGTGTGTGAGTGGCTTCGTATTGGGTTCAGTGTTTGGTAACTTGGCCCTAAAAGCACAGATGTGGGTACCCTGCTCGGTAATTCTGTTTCTGGAATGTGTGCAGGGAGGGGGGTCGGCCTTTGTGTGTGAGAAACGTGTTGCTCATAGATGTTTACTGTGGCTGCGTCTGAAAAGGCAAAGATTGGAACAACCTACATGAACACCAGCGGGGTAATTATCAAGATTTGTGGCACATACAATTGAATGTTATGTTGTTCAAAAAAAAAAAGCAAGACTGAGGACGTCTTTTATGTACGATCTCCCAAATCAATCGGTAAGAGGGGGAAAGGAGCGGAAATGCTGTCATTTGTGTAGAAGACAGGATGATCCGCGTTCTGAAAAACTGGTGTAAGTCAGGTGCTAGGGGGACTCTTACTCTTTTTAAATATTGATCTTTGTGAATGCTTTCCTTATTCATATTGCTTTTTGAATGAATAAGCTGGAAAGACCTTGAGAGGGGAAAAGATTTTTAAAGCCGTGCTTGCCGGCCTCAGGCTCCAGTCAGTCAATGGACCCCGGCTGGGTCCTCCGCCGGAGGGGCTGCCGCCAAGACGGGCTTCCTAGAGCGGCTGGAAGTGCCAGTTGGTTTTGTGGAGGGCGGCCTTTATCCCCGCCCACTGAGGGCACGCTGTCGCCGATCCTTCCTGTGCCCGGAGGTGTTGGGGGCGGGGCCGTGTTGGGGCCACGGAGCGCGGGGGGGGGGGGGGGGGGCAGGCGCGGGACAGGTCCCGGTCCGGGGTAGGGCCTGGGCCGGAGCTACAGTCAGGGGACACCCCTTCCCGCTTCCCCCGCCTCCCGCGGTGGGGGAGCGCCGGGCGACCTCCCGGAGAGGATCGCGGCTGCGAGCGATCCCGGGCCAGCAGGAGCCAACCCGCCGGAGCCGGGTGTCGGGCTCACAGTTGCCCCTGAGCGTTCACCAGACCAGAGGGGACCGGAGGTCTGACTTGTGCTGAGTGAGGCTGGCACCCGTGTCCTCGCGTCAGCCCCCGTACGTTCGGGTTCCCAGCCGCTCCTTATTTCTCTGAGACGAGATTGTAAGATTCTCCTCGAATCGATCCCAAGTAGAGGGCTGATTTGAGGGTCAGCGCAGAATGGCCACAGCCCTGGCCCCCGGGGAACAGCGAGGCCCGGCAGCTGCGGAGCAAGGAGAGCGCTGCGGAGGCTGGGGCTGCGCCGGGCCGAGCAGGCGGGAGCTCTGCCGGCACCTGTTCAGGACTCTCTGCTACCGGGACGCCCCGGGGCCCCGGGAGGCTCTAGCCCAGCTCCGCGAGCTTTGCCGGCTGTGGCTGCGGCCAGAACGCCACACGAAGGAGCAGATTCTAGACCTGCTGGTACTGGAGCAGTTCCTGAGCATCTTGCCCGCGGACCTGCGAGCGTGGGTGCAGGCGCAGCGCCCCGAGACCGGGGAGCAGGCGGTGGCTGCGCTGGAGGATCTGGAGAGGGAGCTCGATGAACCTCCGGAGCAGGTGGGAAGGGGCATTGCGGCTCGGCTGTGAGGGGCAGGGCGTGTGGAGCAGCCAAGAAAAGGCATCTGGAAGAACAGCCCGAGTCATTTAACGTGCGATCCTGGGGAGGAACAGGCAGGGGGGCGGGGCGCAGTAAAGCGACGCCAGACTGAAGCTGTGAGTAAGAAGTTAGAGGAAGGCACACGTATCAAGAAAACAATTTTCTAACATCCACAGGTGTAGGGTGAGCTACCTTGCAATAAGAAATCTCGCTTCCCAGAGTACTACTCAGCTTGGGGTTAGTGGATGTCAAGGATATCACAGAACAGCACTGTCCAACAGAAATATAACGTGAGCCCCATTTAAATAAAGACAAGTGAAATTAAATAGTATGCTTTGTGTAACCTAAAATACGTAATCAATATAAAATTGGGTATTTTACCTTTTTTGTATCACGTTCGGTATTTTACACTTTGCAGATCTCGGTTCTTACTAGCCCTGTTCGAAGTGCTCAGTAACCGCATTGTGCTGGTGGCTCTCGCACTGGTCAGCAGTGACCGGAGGAAAGCCCAGCTGGTGGGAGCCGGTCTCCATTCCGAGGTGCAGGACGGAGATCCTGGGCCTTAGCACATCGCCGTGAAGAGAGACACTGAATGACGTTCTCAGTGTCCAGAACGGCGGAGATTAGTCTCTAGGGTTCTCTCCATTTTTAGTCATTATTGCCATTTGCAGCTTAACAAGAATTCATCCTTTTTTCTACATCCATTGTCCCTTGCAGATGCTCATTTTGATCTTTTCTCTGGAGTTCTTGCAGTTCTTTCAGGAAAATCTACCTTATAAGCCCGATCATGCTTCCTTCTTCCAGGTCCGAGCCCAGTCAGAAAGACAGGACACACTCCTGGACAAGTTGGCCCCCTTGGGGAGGCCACACGAGCCACTGGCTGCCCAGCTCCTCCCCAGGAAGATTCAGCGGGAGCCCCAGGTGAATGGTAAGGAGCAAGTGTTGTGTATGAGGGAAGAGGCACCTCCTTCGTTAGAGGAGCCTGCTCACGGGTACCTTCTCCTTTCCCGCTTTCCCGCCTTGTCCTCTCCCTCCCTGTGGGAGATGTCGTCCCCCTCCTGCCCTTCCCCCGTCATGGACAGTGTAGTTTTGTTTTTCATTAGATTTAAAAGCGTTCTTTGGCCTAACCGGTGGGGGGTGGTACTTAAGTTAATACCTGCTGGTATCTGGTGATTCTGTCCCCAGATCACCTTACATTTCCATTTTGAGCAGGGGGACTTGTATAACCTCTTGCGTTAGTCTGTGAGGGCAGCTGGAACAGAGTACAGCAGGCTGGGGGCTTAAACAACAGAACTCTGTTTTCTCACAGTTTCAGAGGCTGGAAAGTCCAAGACCAAGTCCAAGCCCTCTGGTGAGGGCTCCCCTGTGTCCCCACATGGCCTTTTCGCTGTGCCCACCCGCACCCCGTGTCTCTCTCCTTGTACCTGCTGGGTTAGGGCCCTGCCCTTACGATCCCCTTTACCCCTCATTACTTGTGTAAAGACCCTTTTTCCAAATGCTGCCCCAGTGGGGTGAAAACTACAATGTATGAATTGGTGGGAGCACAATTCAATCCATAACACACCCCCACACCGGAGGAAGTGGAGCAGAGAGCAAGAGTCAGTCAGCAAAGCAGGCGTTTGGTCTGTTTGTGTCGGCACATCAGGCTGACGGGGTTTTGGTTGTGGTTTGCTCCCCATCCCACTAAGTCGCTCACTAATTAAAGTGAGGGTGTCAGGTGCGTCCTCAGGCTGCACTGAAAAGGACGCAGATTGCACCCAGTTCACCCAAACTCTGCCTCCAGTGCCCCAGCCCTCTGTGGAAACGCTCATGTCTATGACGCCTCCCTGACTCCATTCTCACTGCTGTAGATCTCCCCAGTGTGGCTCTCTCATTCTCTGGGGTCCCTGCCTGGTGGTTTGTCTTATCTGAAAAGTTATTTTAGGCTAAGATATTTCTAGCTGGTATCTGGAGGGCACGGCATTCACATGTATAATTTGAAGGAGCCTGTTAGTGCTTTAATGTGGAGTGTTGGCTATTGCTGGCTTTAGATGTGACGTTGAGACCCTGTTCTGTCCATGCTTCTTTTCACTGAACATTTGTTGAGCAGCAGCTCTGTGCCAGGTACCTGAGAGAATAAGATGCTTGAGTTCCTCAGGTAGCTCCCTGCGGCAGGCCTGCGAGGCTTCACTGTGTTTGCATGAGCTGAGATGGGGGACGTTCCAGGCAGAGAGGACCATAGGGGCAAGAAGCAGAAGGGCTTCACACACCCTAAGAGAAGCACCTGCTCTGAGTTTGGTTTTAATGTGGAGAATCTTGTGGGCTGGACGATCGAAGGCCAGTGGTGACGATTCCTGAGCACTATGTGGAAGAAACGAACTTCACACCATGAGGTGGAGGTCTGTTACAGTGTTTTATGCAGAGAAGTGGCTGACACAAAAACCACTGTCCGTGATTCCATTTCTAAAAACGACATAGAAAAAGATTGGAAGGGTTATATGTCAACGCAGACAAAGGATATTTCAAGATAATTAGATCATTTTCTTCTCTATTTTCCGAAGTCTGTAAGTAAAATAACAGCTATAGTAGAGAGGAAAGATGTTCATACCAGAGGTAGGGGAAGATCACTCTCAAATACAGAGGATAGTCCGCCAGAGCAGGAATAAGGCTGGGGAGAGAAAAGGGGGAAATCAAGAATACTTACTATAGAATGAACAATCCGATTGGATATGGGGGGGTCGGTATTTTAATAAAGTCCATGTCTGGGCAACTTGGCAGATAATGGTGTCAGCAAGAAAGAAAAATCACAAGGGGCTATACAGGCAGACCTCATTTTAATGACTTAGCATCATTGCGTTTCACAGATGTGTTTTTTACGAATAGAACACATGACCCTCCACCTGCAAAAGGGTTACAGCTTGTTTGATTGCAGTCATTGTGTTATGGTGGTGGTCTGGACCCAAACCTCAGTTATTTCCAAGGTCTGCCTGTATGTGTATGGGAAGAAAAGCTGGCCTGAATTCAGGCTTTTGTTTTTTGTGGGTTTTGTTTTTTTTTTTTAAATCCTCACCAGAGGATAAGCTTATTAATTTTAGAGAGAAGAGAAGAGAGTGAGAAAGGGAGAGAAACAGTGACGCAAGAGAGAAACTGATCGGTTGCCTCTTGTATGCACCCCGACTGGGGACCGAACCCGCAACTCAGGTGTGTGCCCTGACCAGGAATCAAACCTGCGACCTTTTGGTTTACAAGGGAACACTCCAGCCAACAAAGCCACACTGGTCAGGGCTGAATTCAATTTTTATGTTGTGAATTTGCAGTGCCTGTAAAACATCCAAGTAAGTAAAATCCAGCAGGCGGTATAGTTTAAATTAATGTTGTAAATCTGGGAGAAAGGTGTAGGAGGAGGTGGAGATTTGGGAGTCATCTGGGTAAATGACAATACATGGGTATAGCCAAGGTTGACCAGGAAGAACATATAATACAGTGAAAGAACCTCAGTGAAGTTTGGGTGGAGGGGGATTCTGTAAAGGATGTAGGAGACATAGGAAAGCAGAAGGAGGGTTGTCACTGATGCCAAGGAACGAGTCATCCAAACATAGTCACTTTTCCTGACAGAACACAGGTAAGGACTGATAATCTCAGAAAAAAGGATTCAATCCAGCACATGCACAAGGTCACCCACTGTCCCCTCCTGCTTCTCCCTCTCCCTGTGATGGTTCTTGCTCACCACATTCCTCCCACACCCTTCTTACTTATCCTGGGTGCATCTGTAGTCCCTGTTTACGTTTACCACTCGGCCTTTGCACGGGTTTGCCAGGTGACCCCTGGATCCACATTTTTGTCTTTTCCTCTCTTCCTAATCTATTCCCAAATATTGTATCCTGCTGCTCTCTTCCTCCCTGGCCTCTTCCTGCCTTCCCTTTATCTTCATAATCTTTTGATGGTGCCAAATATCTCATTTGTGTGACTTTTTAATTTCTAATAAAAGATTTGTAACACTTGTATGTTCTGTCTTCTGTAGGCTCTTTCCTTCTGAAACCTAAAACAGGGCCTGTTTGTTGCAGGTAATAAAACCAGGACTGAGCATAAAGAGTTGTCCTGGAAGGAAGATGTGCCCAAGGACACGGAATTTCTTGGGAAGGTAAACAGCAAAGTGAACAAAGACATTCCTCAGCATCCCAAATCCAAAGATGCCTCTGAAGGTGAGGGCAGGCTAGAGAGGCGACAGGGGGAAGGAAGACACTACAGGTGTGATGACTGTGGGAAGAGCTTCGGTCACAGCTCCACCCTTAGTAAGCACAGGAGAACTCACACTGGAGAGAAACCCTATAAATGTGACGAGTGTGGGAAAGCCTTCAACCAACGCTCACATCTCGTCGGACATCACCGAGTGCACACTGGAGTGAAGCCCTATAAATGTGACGAATGCGGGAAAGATTTTAGTGGGCGCTCAGGTCTTGTTCAGCATCAGAGAATCCACACAGGTGAAAAACCCTACGAGTGCGAGGAGTGCGGGAGGCCCTTTCGGGTAAGTTCGGCCCTTATTAGACATCAAAGAATTCATGCAGCAAAAAGACTCTACTAGGAAGGAGTCAGTAACACCAGTTCCTTAGCGGCTCAGGTCTAATTAGAGACCTTATGGGTGTCCTGAATGAAGTCAAAGCTTCGATCATCATTAAAGATTTCCCTGGCATCACAGAATCAGGCAAGGGCGTTTCAGTGTTTTTCTATGAGGTACCGGTGGTAGAACTGGCCAACCAGATATGTAATTACGTTGAAATAGATGAAAACTGCTTTTGAAATTACTAACCAAAACAATACTATTTGTTTACCATCATTGTTGATATAATGGCCTAAATACCTAAATATTTATTTCTCTTTTTATCTTCAGTAGGGGATACAGTCATTTTGTGCAGTTTTTTTCTTTGCCAATGATAAAAAAGAGGGAACCATGAGAAAAGCCAGCAGGCTGAAGGAGACAAAGTGGGAAGGAAAGCAGTACGTGAGGAGCAGGAGCTGCCAGCACAGGTGGTGGGGGTGTGATGAGTGTGTTCGGGATCCGTAACTCCAGACATGTCGCTTCTCTTCTGAATACAAGCCAGCGATTTTCAACCGCTGTGCAACAGGAATTTGTAAAACATGCAGTACCTGACTAGTCAGGGGCACTGACCTCATTTCCCTTAGATTGTCAAATAAAAAAATGACAACAGCCAACACGGCAATAGCTGCCTGATGAACGAATCAAATTATATCCATTTTTTGTCAGATCAGCAAAAAATATATTTTTGGTGTGCTGCAGAATTTCAGTGCTTAGTTCCTGTGCGCCTCCAGATGAAAAAGGTTGGAAATCGCTGCTGTAACCTGAGGCACATGGGAGAGGTTGGTCTGGAGCTGCACGCTTCAGTGTGGTAGCCGGTCCCACAGGTGGTCATATGAATTCACACTGAACACAAGGAGAATGGGAAGGTCACTTCCTCAGTGACCTCGCCACGTTTCAGTGCTCAGTAGCCACATGCAGCAAGCAGCGCCTGTGTTGGACAGCACAGACCACTACCATTTTCATCGCTGAGGTGTAAAGGGCACTGCTGTCCCAGTCAGCCACAGGTGACAGACCTTCCAGCCCTGACACTGTGACTCTCGAGTTCAGGGCGACAGCCAAAGAGACACCTGAAGAGGCTGCAGTAGCAGCAGGAAATAAAATACACTCCAGAAGAAAACAGTTTAGTAATAATGGCACTTTTCAGCCATAAAAAGGGGGTTTATTCTAATTGGAGGAAGGTGGTTATTGAAGTAAGTGTAACAGCCTAATAATTTAAATTGAAAGCGTAAGTTACTACCTCATCTCTATGAAGAGCATAATTACAAGGTAGCATCCCTGTCAGGTAACCTACACCAACGGAAGAGTGGGAGGCCTAGGACACCAGTACTGTGTGATGTGTTAGCACTTCATGGACTTGAACTGAGTAACGTGATGGGAATTGTGGCCCCGGGCCCAGTACCTTCAAACTTGCAGCACTGTCCAACTCTTAGGACCCGCGGGTTCTAGGAACAGCCAGCGCCAGGATGATCAGAGTGACCTAATTTCTCATTAAAAGACAATTACGCACTTGTATTTGCATTTTGTGTTTTGTGTCTGCTACTGTTGGTGTTGATTCCAAAGTGCCACCCTAGTGTCCATTACCCAGTGTGACCAGAGAGGCAATGATAGGAGTCAGGGGACAACACTCTGGGGCCAGGGACCTCTGGGGGGTATAGGCAGGAGAGGAGAGTCCAGTGGGATCCGGGGTAACAGCAGGCACGAGACAAGGGAGGCACGAGGCTAAAGGATGGTGGGGCAAGAGCAGGCCCTGTCTTCACAGGCCTGTAGAAGGCACAGGAAACCAGTGGGGGGCGGGTGCAGCCAGCTGGGAAGAAGAGCTCGTGTGTCCGACACTAATCAGAACCACTGGGTTCTCGAAGAGCCGTCCTGGGTGGGCTGTACCTGCTCTGAAACAGCCCCGAATGTGGAAGGCGCTTACTCAAATACTTGTGTCAAAAACGTACGCGTTGCTCTCCTGCCTTTTTGGAGGGATCTTTTAAGGGAGGCAAGAACTCCCTTAAAGATGGTGGTTTTCCTGAACTAGCTGGACAGGTGTGATTGGTAGAGACGGCTCACGGACGCGGACAGGGATGCCGGCGAACTGGTGCTGAGTGAGGAGCCAGCCGCTAGGAAGGGGAGGAAGTGAGGGAGGGCTGTGCGGGCACTGGGCAGACGAGAGAGGAGAAAGATGGAAGGGTAGGAATAGGGGACAGGGAACGGCACAAGGAGTAAGAGGAAAAGAAGACAATGGCGAGCGATTCTAAAATTGGTATCAACCACATTTGAGACCGGGTCACGTGACAGGAGGCACGCAGAGATGCGCAGCCCTTTGGGCTCCTCCCCCCAAAGGGCTGTGCAGTCTCGGGTTGACCGCTCATCTAGAAACTTTGTCTCCTCTCCGGCGCCGGGTCTGGAGGACACGGTCTCGAGCCTGGCGCTGGGCCGTCGGCCGTGCGGCTGTACGAGAACCGGCCGCCGCCGCGGGCGCCACGTTCGGCTCCGCGCCCTCAGCACGGCTCAACCTTGCCGCCCCTTGAGAATTCACCGCGTCATCGCTGTCATGTTTTAAAACAGTTCCCGTAAGGTTCACAGTTACCACCATTCTGAGGTCCCTAAATAGCTAGCCCCAGTCGCACCCGTGGACACCCTCCCCTCCCGTCCTGCCCGACCTCCCCCACCGCCTAAGCCTCGGCATCCCAGAACCGTTAGCGACCGGAAGTGGACGAGTCGAGAGCCTTGAGAAAGGGGCCCGGCCTCTCCCGCTTCCGGAAACACGGGTTCCCCCCTGGAAAAGGGCCGGGGCCTGGACTTGGAGGAAGGGCAGGTCCGTTGCGGGGATCCGGGAACACTTGGGCAGCCGGTTTGTGGACCAACCGCGGACCTGCCGACCCTCCAGGATTCCACTCGGGGTGGAAAGGGACCGAGGACAAGCTCCGCTGAGGTCCTGTCCGCGGCTCCTTGCCCCTGGTTCCTGCGGTGGTCGGCCGGTCTGCGCTTCCCGTGCGGGTCCGGCGGGCGGGCTCCAGGGAGGGGGTGGTTGGACGTACACGGCCTTGGGTCCCACCATCGAGGGCTCGGAGTCTCCCTCAGACACTGCTTTTGGACCTGGCAACAACTCGCGGACGAAGGGAGACGAAAACTGGCCTCTGAAATTATCCTCCCCTTAGGGAACTCGGGGACTAGAGTAGGGTGAAGCATGCCGGCGCTACAATCGCATAGGTCGGGGTTCGGGTCCTGGGCCTACCCACCCCGGTTAACCAGTTGGGTGGTGGTGATGAGTAAGTGTCAGAATGCATGTAAAATAACTTGGTCTTTAGTTAGACGTTGTCTTTCTCCTCTGTCGTCCGTGTTATACAAATGAAACCCATTATCCAACTGTCGAAGCCCGTGTGAAGAAAAAGTGCAGGTCGTGGTTACAGGAGAAACCGTGAAGAATGAAAACACTGACATCACCGTGAGCTTCACTTGGCTCCTGGCGAGCTGGGTCGTGGTGCACGAGGACGGATCACGGGGAAAGGAACTAAAAATGGAAGGGGAAGGTGAGTCATGCTGACTAAATTGAGCTAATCGACAAAACGAATCAAACCACCATTCCTTTCAGAAAGGTGTGGCATATATTTGTATATTTAAAGGGCCACCAAGTACTGGAACTTGGAAATCTCAGAATAAACATTGGACACCTAAACTGAGGGAGCTTATAATCTATTTGAAGAGCAAATGTAACAGTAGCCACTAATGTGACACAGAATGTGGTGGCACATAGAATGGTAAATCTGGGAAGTGAGAGAAAAGTGTTGTTAGAATAATAGGCCAGTGTCTGGAGCAATGAGACAAGTGCTTTGACCTGAGAGCCGTGGGAAAGTGTGACAGTGCCTGGGGAGAGGAGCCTTCTAGAAGGCTGTGAGAGGCAGGCAGGGTTGTTGCTGGTAGGAAAAGATACTACTCAGCCATGAATACAATAGAGTAGCAATGAAAAAAGCAGTGTCAGAATACTGTTCTGTATTTCTTGGAAGAAAGCTACATATGTAAAGATGTGAGTTATTACGTGTGAGATTCATGCATGTAAAGGAAAAGGATATACTACACGCTGAACAGTGATCACTCATATTGAGAATAGTGAAGATATTATGGTATTTACCAGCTAACGATTTAAGTTTGCCACAGTTTGGTGGATACTGCAGAAGTCATTAAATCCTGTGTCAGAGACAAAGGTCTTTATTTAATGACACAAGCGTCATGAGCTTCATGTTCCCCTTGTCCTTAAAGTGAACAGGGGCCACATGGGTGCCCAGGTGGGTGCTGCTCACACCATGGGTTTGCGTTCGGCAGAAGAACCCCAAGCTTAGAAAACCCAATCTTTGTCCAAAGGAAGGCATTGTCTTCATTATCCTGGTTGGAAAACGAATCTGCTTCAAGATAGATGCAAACATCTTTGCAAAGCTAATCAGAGAGAAAATTTGCCAGAAGACTTGGAGAAATATGAGATCCTTGGAGAATTGTTTCCCAACACTCTACGTAATAGCTTTTGGGGGTTAGAGGAGATGTCAGCTATTTTTACTTCATATACATCTAGAGTCTAACGTTCTGTCATGTTTTATGTTGATTTTTATTTCTTTAAAAAATATTTTGATTTTTAAAAATGCAGTGAGAAATAATCCTGGCCAGGTGGCTCAGTAGGTTGGAGCATCATCCCGGACACCAAAAGTTTGCAGGTTCAATTCCTGCTCAGGGCACATAACTGGGTTGTGGGTTCCATCCCTGGTTGGGGTACATATGGGAGGCAAACAAGCCATGCTTTTTCCTGTGTACCACCTCTCGCACTTCCTCATTTTTACATACCCCACTTTGGGGTCCTTAAAGAAGGCTTTCTGACTAAAGTGAAATCAGAGTGGGTAGGTTCAGGGAAGTGGAGAATAGAAAGAAGTGCCCTTAGAGAGGGACAGTGAGCAAACGTGTGATACTGAAGGAAGATGTGAGAGTCCAGCCGCCTTGTATTACGACATGTTGAAGAGGTTTGCAAAACTGAATTAACTCCATTCCTCTCACTGACTTACTTTGTCTTGAAAAATATAGTTAAATATCACAAAATGTTATATAATATGTAATAGGCATGTTCTTATTTTAAAGAATATTTAATTCCTCAGTTTTAATTTTGAACACAGCAAATTTTGACTATCATGACCCACATAAGCTCTTAGGCTTTCCCTAGGTTTTTGTTTGTTTGTTTTGTTTGTTTTTAAAGTTTGTTTTATTGACTCTACAGAGAGGGGAAGGGAGGGAGAAAATTACCAACGGGTCCCCGGAGATGGAACCTGCAACCCCAGCATGTGCATTGAACCGATGGCCTTTTGGTTTGCGTGAGGATGCTTGACCAACTGAGCCACACTGGCCAGTGCTCGTCGTTAGTTTTTAAGAACATAAAAGGAGTCATTATAAAATATTTGAGAATTACTGTGCTATTTCATACACCATATATAAAGTGGTCCTTCTGAAACTAAAGTTCAAATCTATGTAGGAGGATCTGGGAACACCTTTGGGGCCCTAGGTGGGGAAAATATTTAGTGTCTTGATAGAAACATGTCTCCTGCTTATCCAAATAGGGAAAATACCAGTAACCAGAAACTGGTTACTTTGTGTGACTGTTTTCGTGCTCTGGTGTGGTGGCTATTGTTGGACCCTGCCACTCTGGAAAGTTTAAAATGTGTCCTCTGACCCCTGGTGTGGCTAATTCCAGTAGTGGTTACAAGAATTAAATGCTTGTTTTTCCACATTAGGAAGTCCGTAGATTAATAGAGATTATCTATACATAGAGAATCAAGAAATGGCAGTGTTAGCATGTTGCTTATAAATAAATATGAAAGTTAATAACAGTAAAAGGAGAGAGTTGAAGTGGTCATCTCTAGGGAGGAGTGTGGTCTGGTATTTTTTACACCATAATCCTGAGAGTATATTTAAATTTTTATTTTTTTATTTTAATTCATTTTTACATATGTATGCAACCACGCAACCACAACGCCTATCAAAGATAAACACTTTTTGTCTTCTGTCACCACAGATTAATTTTACTTATTTTTAGACATGTTCTTACAAGACCACATAATTTTTTGAGATTCATGCAAACTGTTCATCTATCAGTAGCTCCTTTTTATTTCTGGGTAGTATTTCATTGTATGAACATAACTCTGTTTTCCTGTTGATGACCTTCTGGATTTGTCTAGTTTGGTCCTACCATGAATGAAGCTGCCCTGGACTTAGCTTTTCATATCTCTTAGGTTAATAGCTAGGAGTGAGACTGCTGGGTCATAAAGTAGGTGTTACTTAACTTCGTTAAAAACCGCCATTTTCCCAAACTGCTTGTACCAATACACTCCCACTGGTAGTGTGTGGTTCCCGTCGCTTCACGTCTGCATCAGCACTTGATATTGTCGGTCACCGTGATGTGAGCAATTATACCTCACTGTGGTCTTGGTTTTCTATTTCCCTAATGAATAATGATGTTGAGTACACTTTCATGTACTCATTGGCCATTCATATATATTATTTTGTAAAGTGCGTAATAAATTCCTTGTTAATGTTGGTTTGTCTTATGACTGAGTTATAAGAGTTCTTTATATATTCTGAATAACAGTTGTCAAAAATGTGTATTGCAGGTCTTTTGCAGTTTGTAGCCTCTTTACACTTTCTTAATGGTGTTTTTTGTTGAGCAGATTATTTAAATTTTTATGAAGTCAACTTTTTCAATTTTATGTTATCATCAGTGCCTTTTGAGAAGTATTTGTGAAGATCATGATGCCATTTTACTTCTGAACTACAACTTTGAGTTTAAAAAAAACTTTTTTAAGGTAAAAACAGAAACAGCAGAGTTCTTGTCTGTCACCAGCTGGGGCTCAGGAGCTGTGAGATGAAGGGCAAAGATGAGTGTTTTGAGAGTCTAGAAGCGCTGAAACTTTTCCATGTTTGCTCTGCTGTGATGATTAGATGACAGGACCCTCAGACACAAATCAGAACTAATACCTGGACAGGAATTTCTGGGGTAGCGTTGGGGACTGGACGGAAACCTTCCTGCGGCCATCAGCAGGAACGGAAAGGGGAAATGAAGGTGAAGAGTGGAGGCGCACCTGAGCACTGAGAATAGATGGGTAATTAGGAAAGGTGCTGAAGGAATAAAAATGTGGGACCAAAACAACAAAAGTAAAGGACATTTTTTCCACAGCTTCCACCCCCGAGATCCTACTTAGCCTGAAAAGTTAAGACTAATACAATGGGTATATAAAGAATGAACACTGGTTTCCCGAACTCTGGTGTTAAAACCTAGGTCAACTACTGAGGCTTACGTCCTGGATTTAGGGTTAAAAAGGTGAAACTGCGAACGCAGACTTTGTAAACGAGTGCAACTCGTTGAAACGGAGTGGTGGAAGGTCCGTGAAGAAGTTAAATTCAGTGAATTATTTTTGAATTTTTATGGTATAAAGTGTACTCTTACTAAGTGCCGTCGGGACATTTCATACTGTGAACGACGATGAACAGGAATTCCTCAAGCACCGGGTATGTATTTGGAAAGGACACCTGACTACACTGGGCATCTACTCAGCCCGAAAGGAGCCCAGGGACCCAGACCCTGCGACGCGCAGGCGCGGGAGGAGCCCGGGGCGCCGACCATAGAGCTTTCAGACCACCAGGGTTCCTAGAGAGCTGCCGGAAGTGCCGTTGGGCAAAATGCGCTTTGACCGGTGCTGTCCCTCGGCTGGTGTAGAAGCTGGGACCGGAGAGGCCTGGTCTGGTCGCAACCTTCGACCCCTTTTCTCCCCGCTCTACCCCCGGGCCGTCCGCTGCCCGCAGCCTCCCCCCGCCCCCACCCCGGCCGCCCCCAGGGCTCACGGTGAGTACCGTTCGGCCTGGGCCTGAAGGCGCTTTGTGGCCAGAGCGGCCGCCGCCAGGGACTGACCTAAGGGTCCGGGTGGGGCGGGGCAGGGTGGCGCCCGGGCTGTGGGGATCGCCGCCGGCCCTGGCTGCGTCCGCGCCCCTAAACTTTCACGAGGGAACCTTTTCTAAGGGCCCGGTTTCTTCATTGATCGTGGGTTAGTGGTGGTGTCTGCAGTCGAGCATGTTTGTTGTCTTAAAATAGAAGACGGCCCCACATTATCTTTTTGCAGGTGTTTCCACCAAGTGAATGGCTTTTACGTAGTAATTTTGCTTTTCCATCACAATAAAATTCTCATGTTTTAAAAAGATATATTTTGCTGTGAGAAGCCCCAATTATTCCTGAAAACCTATCTTTGTTGTGAAGTTATTCTGCTCTTTGTAGTGCAGTATTCAGAAAATGGTGGTGTTGGCTGGACAGCTGTGCAAAATGCAACACTTCTGACGACTTCGGGGCAGTGTAGAGTCAGCCTCGTTCAGAATCCCTCCGCTGTTAGAAGAGCTCACTGAAGCAGGTGCCGTTTTCACAACTCGGATCACAGCTCGGGTCACTCTTGTCCGGCCGCAGCGCCTGCCGCCCCCGCTGAACAGGACCCAGGTTTTGTCTCTTGGTCAGAGACGCGTGTTTGTGCAGTAGTCAGTGTTGAAGCAAATGCAGACATACTTTGAATTTCTGCTGTGAGTAAGTGTGAAGTGTGGTGGGCGCCAAAGCATTCAGTCTGTGCTGCCAGAGACACAACAGAGCACCTCTTCCTGATCTTACAAATCTGGAAAGTTTTATTTTCCTGTTTTATTTTCAGTTCCCAAACAGCCCAAACTAGACTTGATTAGTCTGATAGAAGAAAACATTTCTTTTGCATCTGTTGAAAAAAATAATGCAGTTAAAAGCTGAGTTGCGCCCTCAGGAGTTCTCAGGATTATAGGGTTTGAGGTCAGAAGAAGCCTTAAAGGTTGACTGTTGTAACGTCCCGAATCAATAAAGTGATCAAGAGTGTCAAAAGGAGGTGCAAGAAGCCGTCTTTATCCACAAAGAGCTTCCCAACTTAGTACCGGTGTATGTACACAGAGAGGAAAGCACACAGTGGATTAATTTTGTAGTGCATCTTTTCATATTTGCTTAGTTATATATTGGAATTGTCAAAAACTGATCGAGAGGGGAAGAGACTAAAAAGAAAGGACAATACTTGCTTGCTGATTTAGTATAAAATATGAACAAACCAGATAAATGACTTCCATCAAAGCTTTGCTGTTGAGACTTTAATATTATGATATTAATATTTTAATTTAATGCTTTAACATACGAACAATATAAAGTTCTTAAATGGTGCACACCTAATATTGAAATAGTTTGTAGTTGGTATTGATGAGAATTAATTTTAAGGAGAACATAGCCAGTTGTTCAGTAAAGGTGAGCACTGGCTTTAAGAAAATTCAAAAGAAGCCCTGGCTGGGTGACCCAGATGGTTGGAGCCTCGTCTTAAAACTGAAAGTTTTAAACTGCAGATTTGATCCCTGGTGCACGCACAGAAGGCAACTAGTGAGTGCTTCTCTCTCCCTTCCTCGCTCTCTAAAAGCAATTTAAAAAAATATTGTCAGGTGAGGATTAAAAAAAAAACCTCAAAAGAAAATGTGGTCAAAGTGGGACTCTGGAGCATCGTGCTCGAAACACTGAGAGGTCAGTGTGCATGTCCCATGGCGATGGCCTTTCAAGTTTTTAAACTGTAGGTGGCTGTTTTAAGAAAAATTAAGAATTTATTAAATTGCAATTGATTATTTAAATAAATTATTTTAAAACCATGAATGTTAATCCTCTCTGTTCAAAACAAATTTACTTACCGCTTGTCTTAAATCTTCCTCTTGCCCAAATTCACTCTTCCCTGAAATCTCAACATTCCAGGAAATAACCCCTCTTCTCCGTAAAGTCATCATCCATGAATTAATCTCTAATGTCAATCACCAGATTGAACCTTATCTCTTGCTCTTTGGTTCTTGCTATCTGTTTACTCTCCAAACTATTATTCCCAGCCTTGTCTCATTTCAAAGATAATTTCCAATTCTCTTCCTTTTCTAAGTAGGGGTTCATGACCTTGTTGGAGTTCTTGGTGGGTGTCCGGTCTGCAAACTCTGCTGAAATTGAATGTAAACTTTTATGCCTGTGGGCTTTTTTCTTGGGAGAAGTTCTCTGTTTTCATTAGATTGTAGAGACTGAACCAACACCCCCCCCCCCCATCCCCAACAAAAGAAATCCTGGAAGATAGAGACGCTGCTCTGAAGATTCAGATTGTCCTTCTGAGCACCTGTCCGTTCTCTGGCTTGTGGACTGTAGGTCTGCGGCTCTGTGTTGATGTCGGCATCTCTTGTCGACTGCGTTTGGATATTCTGCCTTTGGTTATGTTCTTCAGTCCATGTGTGCTGTTCTGCTATTAGGATCTTTCTGGGAAACAAACATGTGATATAATGTTCATGCTTAAAAAAAGAAAAAGCTCACTGCCACAAACAGACATTTGTGAGAAAACCATGGCCGTGGGCAGATAGTTCCGATGCTCTACACAATGTGATAAACCCTGTATTTGGACCATGTGACGAATACCTGGACAAGAATGAGCACCTTAATCTGCTTGGTGGGGGGACCTGGGGGAAGGTACAGGATGGGGACAACAGCGAGGCCTTGTGAGAAAAGGTAATAGTCAAGCTGAGACTTTCAAGTAAGACTTGAATGGTTTCAGCTGGACCAGGGTTTATTGCCCTTGGCACGGACACTTTGTTTTGGGGCTATGTTTTGCATTGCAGGATGTTTAGTAGCATCTGTGGCCTCTACCCACTAGATACTAGTAACACCCCTTCCCCTCGGTTGTGACAAAAAAAAAAAAAAGCTTCTAGACATTGCCAAGTGTCTTTTGGTGAAAGGGGTAAAATTACCCTCAGTTGAGAACCACTGAGCTAGAGTAAAGAGCTCTGCAGCAGAATTTTAAAGATAAACAACCCTGATTTTAAAAATACACAACAGTTTTGAACAGATATTTCACCAAAGAATATATACAGATGGCCAAAAAAAGCTCATAAAAGGATGCTGAACATTATTAATCAGTAGGGAGGTGAAAATGAAAACCATAGTGAAACCCCACTACATACCTATTAGAAGATCTTAATTTTAAAAAATTCAGTGTCAGATGCTAGTCCAGATACAGAGCAGCTGCAATTCTCACACGTTGCTAGAGGAATGTGAAGTGTCACAGCCACCTTGGAAAACAGTTTGGCAGTTTCTTATAAAGTATGTCACTTACCATGAAGCTTACTACAGTCACTTCTGGATATTTACGCAAGTGAACCAACTGTGTCACTTCATAGTGGCTTTATTTGTAACCATGAAAAATTGGAATCAACTGAGATGTCTTTAACTGGAGAACGGATAAACATACTGATAACATTCAACCACATTGATGATCTCAGATGTATTATGCTGAGTGACGATGCCAGACTCCAAAAGCCTCATCCTGTATGATTTTATTTATAAAACATGCTGGAAGCTCATTAGGGTTTGGAACTAGACTTTGGGTTTGCAGGTAGTGATGGAGCATCCAGGTTCCTTGGAGATGCAGGACCAGTGTTCTGAAGAGGAAAAGATGGCTATAAGGTCCACAGTAGAAGTTAGCCTTGAGGTCGGAGGGAAGACGGGCTCCCAGGCAGGATAACGAATGTGAGGTGGAGGACAGTCCTTGACAGTACCTTGAGCTGAACTATTTGGAAATTAGTCTCATCTGTTGAGAGTGAGGGACAGGTTGAGAGCTAAAGTGTGTAGAAGCAGTACAGCTAGTGTAGCAACATGGAAAGAAGTTAAGTCAGCAGCTCTGGGGGCCAGAACTTTAATTAGACTCAGAGCACCTGGTGTCTTGACTTTGTTTACCCAAGTCTACATTCATAAGGAGAGAAAACAGATGGGTTGGTATGAAAAAGGGCTCCCAAGGTAAGGGGTTGCTTCTGGAAGATGGGAGGGGAAGATTTACCCATGACCAAGCTGTGAAGTCCATGGCAGAGGAAGGAGCTTGTGAAGTTGTCTTCATAAGTCACTGTGACCTTTGACTTCCCTTAACACTGTCATTTTCTCTTCTAAAGAAGTCCCCTTAAAGAAGAGGCCCTCAGAAGGTTCTCTCTTAAGAAGATAAAGAAGGGAGTGGAAACAAGGCTCCTGAGCTCTTCCAGCCCTACATGGCTGCAGAATCAAGAAAGTGTTTAGCCCCATCCCCACCCAGCCGGGCTCCGGAAGAGGACCTTGTAATTGTCAAGGTCGAGGAAGATCATGGTTGGGACCAGGAATCCAGTCGACATGAACACAACCCTCCTGGCCAAGAGCTGTTCCGCCTGCGATTCAGGAAGCTGTGCTACCAGGAGACCCGAGGACCCCGAGAAGCCCTGATACAGCTGCGGGCACTTTGCCACCAGTGGCTGAGGCCGGATTTGAACAGCAAGGAACAGATCCTGGAGCTGCTGGTGCTGGAACAGTTCCTGAGCATCCTGCCTACAGAGCTGCAGGCCCTGGTGAAGGAGCATCATCTGGAGAGTGGGGAGGAGGTGGTCACCCTGTTGGAGGATCTGGAGAGGCAGATTGATATACTGGGACGACCAGTAAGTAGCAGGAGGTGTGTGTGCTGGGCCTGGGGTTCCTGGAGGCTGGGCGGAAGGTGGTGGGCGTAAATGCTGGGCAGGAGTTTCTGCTGTTAGAGAAAAACATGGTGTTGCATGGCTTGTGTTGACAGAGTTCTTTTTTTTTTTTAAGGTTATAAATCTGTGTTTTATCCTCCTAACACCCCTGTGCTCTGTTACTGCTCCTGTTTGCCAGATGCATAGAGAGCTGAAATTACTTTTTCAGGGGCACCCAAGCATTAAAGGTAGATCCGAGACCAGAACTCAGGTTTCCTACTTCCTCATCGAAAGTTTTTTTCCTCTGAGTAGCCCTGCTCTCTTCCTGTTTATTGCCCTTCTTCCCTGACCTTGGGAGTGTAGAGTGTTAGCATTGGGCCCAGGGAGGGCGCAGCAGATCCTTTCCTTTGGTTTCCATGCCAATAGACGTGTTTGCGCACATTGCTGACGGAGGAAGGCGGCACGTGCCCCGGAAATGTGCTCTTGGTCCTCTCACACCCTCACCTCGCTTCTCAGAGGGACTCCTTCTAATGCACCCGCCCGTTGTGTCCAGGTCCCAGCTCGTGCACACGGACACAGGGTCCCCTGGGAGGAGGTGGTGCGCTCGGAACCTGCACCAGAGCCCCCAGACGCTCAGCTCCAGCTTGCGGAAACCCGGCACACGGCTCCTGTGCTCCCTGGACCCCAAGACAGAGGTGAGGAGCCGATTTCACTGATGGAGGAAGAAGGAAGGAACTCCACCTTCTTCCTGGGAACCACTCGTTCCAGACCATTCTTGGGTCTGGGGTAAATGTTTGTCTGGGCTTCACATACGGACTGTCAGTCCCAAGGCTAAACTCATGAGCAGATTAAAGAATTGGGGGATTTTGTGTATTCGTGCGTTTCTGTTACCCCAGCATGTTCCCAACAAGGCGTTTCTGAGGTGGCCCCGTTTCAGCGTGCCACTGCATTCGTAAGTACTTCGGTGTGTGTTTCCTCACCCAGTGAGGCGTGTCACTGGCCCACTACTCGGCTCGTCCACGGTTCGCCTGCAGTTGTTGCCAGTGGTTCCGGTAGTGTTCGCCCAAGACAGCACCTTAGTTACTTGGCCTTTCTTTGCTTTTCGTGATCTTGACACTTTTGAAGCGTGCAGGTCAATTATTTTGTAAAGTGGCTACAGTCTGGATTTGCGTGGCGTTTTCTCATGTTTAGGTTCGATTGTGTCTGTTTGGCAGGAACTCCCGGAAGTGAGGTTGTGTTCTCTTCAGGGTCGCAGCAGGTATTTGTCCACTTATTGCTGATGATAACTTTGATGACTTGGTTAAGGCTATGCTTGCTGGGTTAATTGGCAGTAAAGTTACCATTTTTCTCTTTATAATTAATAAGTAGTTTGTGAGAAGGCACTTTTGAGTCTGCGTAAATAGCCTAGTCCTCATCACACTGTTGTTGCTAAAATACTAGTTTTAGTATTAATGGGTGCTTCTTCACTGAATTGGTGATTACTAAGACAGTTACAAAATGATAATTTTCTAACTCTGTTATTCCTTTTACATTTATTTGTTTATTGTAATGGAAACTGTTCCCTTCTCCCTATTTTATTTTAATATTTTCAATTTATTAGTATGGACTCAATTCTTATTTTATTCTATGAATATTCTGTCACTATGTTTATTTTGATGCTTAAACTGTCTCAGATTTGCCAGAGATTCTGGCTCCTGTGTCCTTGTGACATTTCCCATCCTTTTTTGAGACCTTACTTTCTTACAGAACAAGTTATTTTGGTCTCATCTCATACTTGCCCTGCACTTATTATGTTTTTATTTATGTGGGTTATAGTAGTTTGTTATATATAGATGGGTTTTTAATGTTTTAGAGAAAACATATAGAAACATTTTCAATTACTAGTACAATTCTCATCTGAAGTTCTGAGGCCTGTTGCCGATTTTGGTGTTGTCGCTCTCTGGGTCTGTACGAGGCAGGTACTGGCAGTTGTGGTAGACATTTCGGAAAGTAATGGAGTAACTACAGAGAGATTGCCGAGAGACCAGGTCCTGAAGGGATCCCGACAGGCACAAGGATAGACTACAGCTTCGGTCAGGGGAGAAACTACAGCAGCTCTTGCCAGGAAACCATGCACTTTGTACGTTTGACCTGCACTGCAGGCCGAGCGGAACATCGAAGCGTGGGGGTTTTGTGGACCACCACAGGTGTGGGCGCAGAGCCCAGGCTACCAGCATTTCACAAGTACAATCTCCGGTATGCATCCCTGCGGAAATACAGGTAGTTCAGACTGGGTTACTGCTGGCTCCCGCAAGCCCAGAGCAAGGCTGGCCTCCATCAAGGCTCCTTTCTCCTCCTCAGCCGCATCCGCATCTCAGAGTCCCACCCCTTCCCAGGAGGGAAGTCCTGGAGACCAGATGACGGCGTCACTTCTTACAGCAGGGTTCCAGGTGAGTCGTGCTCCTTCTCACTGACACCCCGTAGCTGTCCTCGGTCCTGTTTGTGACATTGACCCACTGGGTGTAGACTCCCTGTAGCGGTACTCATCCAAGAACTTGCCCTAAATTACTTTGAGTAGAAACATTAATCCTTGACTTGGCCCATTTTCTTCTTCTCAGCTATTCAGATTCCTTCGTACAGCATGTCCCCAGCTCTTAATCCTCTCCCACTCTGGTGGGTCTCTGAGACTGGGTTTGAGGGGTGGAACAGTCCCAGTCCTCAAATGGTTGCTTGTTTTGTTTCAGACTTTGGAGAAGATTGAAGACATGGCTGTGTCCCTGATTCGAGAGGAGTGGCTTCTTGATCCATCCCAGAAGGAACTGAGTAGAGATGACAGGCCAGAGAATTACAGAAATGTGTTCACCCTGGGTAAGGAGATCTCTGGTGGTGGTTATTATTATGATTTAAGGTTTTTTGTTCGTTTGTTTGTGTTTTATGTGTACTCAGTTGTGAGCTTTCTAAAAGACATAGTTGCATTTAAATTCAGGATCCACAGAGAAATACAATGTTGAGACTTCGTGAGGTCTAAAGTGAAACTTTCATTCTCTGACCCCAGATGGGCTTACCTGACTCTTTCAGTGCTCCCCTACTTCACGCGTTGCTTCTGTCCCCGGATCCCATGGGACCTTTACGTAGATTGCTCTCACTTGGGCCAGTTGTGCTCCTCCCTTTCAGTGACCGTTGGGGCTTTTGTCCATTTCTGTCCCACTCATTAGATCTTTTCGTCATCCATATTCCTTCCCACTCCCCGCCTTCCACTTCTTCTCAGCTGACTCCTTCCCTGCTTTGGTCCATGTTCCAATAACCTCTTTTTCATGGCACTTCTTCCCCTGGTAGCTGGTGGTACTTGGCTTTGACCTGCACCACCCACCTCCCCCTGTCAGGAAGTCATTTTGGAGACAGATGGAAGCTTTGCATTTCTTGTAGCTGTTCCCTGTGTGTTTTCCTTTTCCCCATCTTCGATCCCTTTTTCCTAACAGATGGAATAGGAAGTGACATTGGCTTGATGTTTATTTATTACATTCTTATTTCAGGTGGTGAGACCAGGAATGAGAGCAGGGAATTAGCTTCGAAACAGGTAATATCTACTGGAGTCCAGCTACATGGAGAGAGAGCTGCCAAATGCAACGGGGATGCTATCGGGAGTCCTGAGTGTGGAGAAGCCCGGGACATGGGCAGATTGGACAGGCCGCGGGGAAACCCCGCCCAGGAGAGACGACACAAATGTGACGAATGTGGAAAGAGCTTTGCTCAGAGCTCAGGCCTCGTTCGCCACTGGAGAATCCACACTGGGGAGAAGCCCTATCAGTGCACCGTGTGTGGGAAAGCCTTCAGTTACAGGTCGGCCCTCCTTTCCCATCAGGACATCCACAACAAAGTGAAACGCTATCACTGTAAGGAGTGTGGCAAAGCCTTCAGTCAAAACACAGGCCTGATCCTGCACCAGAGAATCCACACTGGGGAGAAGCCGTATCAGTGCAACCAGTGCGGGAAGGCTTTCAGTCAGAGTGCGGGCCTCATTCTGCACCAGAGAATCCACAGTGGGGAGAGACCCTATGAATGTAACGAGTGTGGGAAAGCCTTCAGTCATAGCTCACACCTCATTGGACATCAGAGAATCCACACAGGGGAGAAGCCCTATGAGTGTGATGAATGTGGGAAAACCTTCAGGCGGAGCTCACATCTTATTGGCCACCAGAGAAGCCACACTGGGGAGAAACCCTACAAATGCAATGAGTGTGGGAGGGCCTTCAGTCAGAAGTCAGGCCTTATTGAGCATCAGAGAATCCACACTGGAGAGCGGCCCTATAAATGCAAAGAATGTGGGAAGGCCTTCAACGGGAACACTGGCCTCATTCAGCATCTGAGAATCCACACAGGGGAGAAGCCCTATCAGTGTAATGAGTGTGGAAAAGCCTTTATTCAGAGGTCTAGTCTCATTCGACACCAGAGAATCCACAGTGGAGAAAAACCTGAATCCGCAGGAGTTTAGGGGAAAATTTGAGTCATGGTTTGGGCATTACTCAGCATTAACCGCATACAGGTGACAGTTCTTTCAGTGCAGTAAAAAGGCAGAAAGTTTATCATCATCGTGACCCGATGCAGGGTCAGTATCGATGGTGGTGGCAGTTAGACTAGCTCTTGAGTAGTTCTTGAGTAGCTTCGATGCAGGTTGATCAGCTTGACTGTCCTGGGAGGTGTCTGATGGCTCACTGTACCCTTTAGATGCTTAAAGAGCATCATAGCGAGTTGCTTGTGGCTGGAGGCACCTAACTTTGTCTTCTGGGTGAATAGCTGTAGATTTGAGCAAGGCTTTTCCTGGCTCCTCTGCTTCTCCCACCCCTCCCCCAGGACCCCTCCCCAGTTACTCCCCTGGAGGGACACATGTGCTCCTTGTCTACCTAGGAGGCTGCTTTAGGGTTCAAAGCAGCCTCTGTGTGACTTAGATTTGTATTTAGCTTTCTAAAATCCTAGTTCTAGGGAAATTTTTACAGACACAATATTAACGCTTAAGTGTGTATTTTATTCTGATGTTCCTGGTGGTCCATGGAAACTCATATTCCCACGCAGACTCAGAACAGCACTCCAGCATTTTTCTTCCCCACTTCCCCCAACTCCACAGAGTCATCGTGCACCCCACACATCCCTGTCCGGCCCCAGGCCCCTGCAGAGAAAAGAGTGTGGACAGCCCAGCTGCTCTTGAGTGTGGGTGATTGTCCCTTGTGGTGACATCTGGCTCTTCTTTCCATCTCCACACTGCACGCTCTGGTACAGGTGGATGCTTTACACCATCCTAGTTAGGAGGTCACGTGGGAGGAGACAGGCTTGAGGAGGATGTACTGGTCTTTACCCAGAATGTGCACTTGCCTCTCTGGTCCTTGCCAGCACACTCCTGCAGGTTCCTGACTAGATGGTAGGTCCTCTTGTCATCACCCTGGACCCACCCTTTTCAGCTGGCCTCCCTCTTTCTCCATCCGTTTCTTGCCATGAGCTTATATGACACAGTAGTTACCTCTCATATCCCACCTGCAATCCAGCAAAGAACATTTAACTTGTCTCCGGGACCGCCTTTCATCTCAGTCTGGGTTACTGTAGCATCAGGGCTCACGAGTCCACGCAGGCGCCGTCCTTTCAGTTGGGCGGTTGTAGTCACTCCAGTGGTGCTATTGCTGCAGATACCCCATTTGACAAGCCACACAGGAATACCCTGCTTTAGAATCACATGTCGTTTTTGACTGTTCAATTACCCACTTGCCAGATTTGGAATCAAGTAACTTGGTGAATTCCAAAGTTGTCTTTCATAATGGGAATCAATTCCATTAATCCTACTCAAAAAAAAGAGGATACGAGTCCTGCTGAAAACTCCAAGAAAAGTTATGTAACTTCGCACTGTGACTATTCTGAACGGGGTAACACTTATTTTATGATTTATGTTTTAAAAATCAGTCCTAAAATCTTACATCATTAGAGGTCCCCCTGTGGGATCATAAATTCCTTGTAATATCCTTTCTCTCCTGCCCTTTGGCTTACCTTCACTGCGAACACCAAGTTTACCTACACATTGAACTACTGGTCCCCGCTGTCATTCGTCATCCCAGTTCCCTTGGTGAACTTTTCAAGACAGTGCTTTCAGTTGTCTTTTTTTTTTTTTTTTCCCACTTTTTGTGCCAGTACAAAGAGGTTTATTTTGGTATATGTCCTTTATTTTCCTGTTCTCTCTCGCTCTCCCCCCCGCCACCTCTGTCTCTCTGTCTTCTGTGGATTATCATTCCTGATTCCCTTGTACTTGAAATTTCAAGAAACCAGAAACTAATAAATCTGGTTGTCTCTAGATCCTTGCCCTCTGCTTCAGTTGTGCCTTACACTGTGTAAGAGACTGATTCTGCCTGAGGCCAGTGCCACCTGTGTGCAAACATCACCTAGGATGGATATGGGAGAACATGCATCGCATCCAGCAGAAATTCTGAGGAAAGAAAATATGACCAGAGAGATCAGTGTAATACTGGGTGAACGTGAAAAAGGGTGACTCAGCACCTACAGAAAGGGACTGGTAGTAAAAGAGTGAGACGCACCAAGTTCCTTTTTCCTGCAGATTCTGTTTTTATGCTCTTAATGTGAAGTGAGCTGCTAACCGGTACTTCCTCTGCCTCCTGGCCTCCTTCTTTTAAATCGACCTTAAATGACTGGTTATTCCAGAACTCCACTGCCACCCAACGCAGTCCTGGGAGATTTCCCCTCTTGAGCAAGGTGGTGGCGCTGGAATGTGGTGGTTGAGTCCCCTGTGGAGCCATGAGCTTCACTCGTGGTTCTGAGGCTCCAGGTAATATGACTGATGTTTACTGAGCACTTACTATGCGCCAGACCCTACATGAGGCATTTCTCACTCTGTGGTGGCTACTATGTCCCCTGTTTCATAGGTGAGAAAACTGAGGCTTAGAGAGTGAAATAGGTTGATCAAGACCACGTAGCTGGGAAGTGACAGCAGAGATTCTGACCTTTGCAGCCTGGTTCTCGAGCCTGCGCTCCTGGCTGATGAACACCCTACCCCCGGTGAGCCATGTCCGGTCGTGTGTCCCTGGAACAGAAAGGTGCAGGATAGTGCAAACCCATTAAAATTCCTAGAAGATCGCTTGAAAATGCTATTTTGCTTTACATCATTATTAAATGGTGATACTTTGAAGGCTTTGTAGTAGTAGCAAACTAAAATGTGTAAGTAAACATGTTTAAAAGAGTAACTGGGAGGATAAAGCAGTAACAGACACATTTCTCTCTGAACTGCCCCAGGGAAAGTAGAAATACAGAGGGAAATGAAATATCCATGCAGGCCAGACGGATGGACAGTTAGTTGACAGTAGGAAGTTTATCCACGGCATGAAATGTGGGAAAGCTACTGCACATTTCTGATGACCATTCCGTTTTTCTTCTAGCATTTATGATTTTTCAAATATGTCAACCATTGTTCAACCCATTCCCTCAATAGTCTGTTCTTAAAACTTAACGGGCTTTATACTCAGCACTCCACTGAAATGTCCTCAGACTCAACAGTGGATAAATATTGTATCTTGTCTTAGTTCTTGTCCTAACCTATATTTCATACTTTTGAATTTACCCTGTATCTCAGGAATTCTCTTCTTTGGCTTGTGGGACCCTTTTTGGTCATTTTTCTCCAGTTTCTAACTCTGTTGGGATTTTTTTTTTTTCATCTTGCTCTCCACCAAGCGTATTAACTACTTTTTCTGTCCTCGCCCCCTTTTTTTTAATCCATTTTCATTGTCAGTAACAATACCACAATCTCTCTGCACACCTTGGTATTTGAAAACAACTCATCATTCTGGTCCCCTAAATACCATTTTCCTTTTAAATAGGTATCGCTTAATTTTTTTACCCTAAACAGACGTACTACCCTTTATGTTTCTTATCCCAATCTTGGACTTTTCTTGTTCCAGTCTCCACTCCTCATGTCCAAAATCTTGGTAAGTTCCAATTCTTAGTTTTCTCCTTGAGGCTAGAGGTTCATATTTCTGCCATCCCCTCATAGCACTCTGTTCAGATCTGTATTTGGGGCCCAGGTTATTGTAATTCTCTCCAGTGCCCTTGCACTCAAAAGCCTTGTCTTGTAGGCATTTAAAATGATCTTCTTAAACTCCATTTGCATGATGTCTCTTTCACTCAAGAACAACCAGCACATAATTCCTATCAGAGCAGTGATGTTCCAAGTGCTCCGTTACCTGCCCTCCACACTCAGTCTGCTACAGCCTCTTCTCTGGCATATTCTCCTACGTCATCACAGGATACTTCCTGTGGCCTTCACTGCTGTCTTACAAGCCCTTGACCTTGCCTCTGTGCCTTTCTCATACTGTTTCTTTTGCTTAGGTTTCTCTTTGGCTCTAGCTCCTGTTCATCACCCCCTTCAAAGTCTGGTTTCCTTTCTGTCTTCCGAGCAAGCCCACCCTGACTGCACCCATGCTGAGACCCCTGCTTCTGTGCTGCCTCACCACTGATCCTTCAAGTTTGTACCGTGGTCTGTGCACTTACTAATTCGTAGCTTTGTAATTTTTTCTAGCACTCTATAGTAGTTTCACATTTGTATTTATTTCTAAAATTAAATTGTAAGCTCCCTGAGGGCAGGAATAATTTTACATTTGTATCTCTGCACCCCTAGTGCCTAGTACGGTGCTGAGCACACAGTAGGCGTTTAATAAATGCTTGTCAGATTATTGTGTGGATTACTTATGGTGTTACCTACAGAAATTTTTATACTGGATGTGTATCTCTTACCAGTTTGTGCACAGACCTATTTCCACAGTACAGTAACCCTATACCTAAGACTAAGGCCCAAAATTCCAGTTTTAGGAGGGTATGTGTGGAAAGTTGAAATATGAACTCTCCATTTGCTTGGCTAGACTTAACTTATTTGTTACAAAAGAAACTAGTAAACACCAAAGATTACTGTGGTATTGCAGAAATGCTTGAGAATAGGTTTTTGTATCAGCTCAGTGGTTCTCAGCTGAAGAAACTTGGCATCATCCTGAAACATTGATGGCTGGGATGCTTCTGGCATCTAGTGGGCAGAGGCTAGAGATGCCACTAAATATCTTGCCTACACAGGACACAACAAAAAATATCCCAATTGAGAAACACTGGTCCAGACATTTAAGGTATATAGAAAAATACTAGTATTACAATTAGGAAAATTAGCTATGCCAAGCTTTACAAGAATCCTAAGTGTATATATTTTATAGTTTGTAAAATTATAAAAGGAAAAGGCCCTAATTTTTGGCATTCACTGCAACATACATGCCAGGGTGATGGGAAGCTAAATTGTTGGCTTTCTTGGTTGCTTTCAGCATCAGACCTGCTTCCACCCTTACATCAGGTGGGAGGTGTTGGCAGAGTAGAAGTCTAGTTCTAGCTTCTGCATCTTGGTTCATTACTTAGAATGAAAGTTAAAGCCCTGGGGTGTATCCCTCTAGCAGGGGACCAATAGCTTACCAAAGATTCGGTCCTTTGAGGACGACACATGACCTCGGGTAGCCTTGGGCAGCCACAGTCGGTAATAACTAACTCCCCAAGGATTTGCCAAGTAAACACATTCCCACTTACACTTTTTAAAAGATTTTATTTTTAGACGGGAGGTGGGTAGGGAGAAATAGAAGGAAGCATCAATGTGTGGTTGCCTCCCATGAACCCCCTACTGGGTGCCTGGCCCGCAACCCAGGCATGTGCCCCGACAGGGAATCAAACTGGCGATCTTTGGTTCGCAGGCTGGCGCTGGATCCACTCAGCCACACCAGCCAGGGCCCACTTACAAATTTTTAACATTTCATTTAATCCTACTTAGGAAAGAAAATTTGTAGGGGAAAATGTGATGTCCTAAATTAAATAGTTTTAAAAACCTTTTAAAAACTAGTCTTTTGTCACTCAGTGGACCTTCCTTCAACGGGTTTAAAGAGGATCAACCCTAGAGTTAGAAAATCAGCGTCAATGTAATGCACCAAAGAAATAACCGCATTGCTCTGTTATTAATTATTCATATAGTCTAGAGAATAAGTTGGAGATCGTTTGCCAACCCACTGTTCTGTAAATGGAAGCCCAAAGAGGTCGTGCGGCTTGGACCGGGTCACCCGTTAGGTTGATGGTGATGAAAGCCAGGGTTCCAGGGGCTTTGCCCGCTGAGAGGGAGCCTCCCGCGTCCTAGAGCGGACCGCCAGGTGCCCGGGGCGGGGCTCCCGGAAGTCGCCTCTCCAGGCCACTGCGGGCCTCTACGGCGCGTTTCCTCGGGCCTCCGAGAAGCGGGTGAGTCCGCTCCCGCTCCCTTCTGCTAGGGTTCGAGTGGCTCTGCGGCTCCCCTCAACATGCCCTACCCCCGCCCCCCCCCCGCCTTTCCCACGCGCCGCCCTTTCGCCCTTTTCCTCGTCGCCACCCCCGGCCGCGCCCCCGACACTGCGACTCCCGAGACCCCGAGACTCTTCTGGCGGCAGCGGCACGGTCCTGCTGCGTTGAGACCCGGGCAGCTGAGGGACGCTTGGAGAGTGTCTGGAGGTGTTCTTGAGATACCCTAATTTTGCCTCAGTGTAAAAGCGTAACTGCATGCTTTGCTCACGAAAGCACGTTTCTTTTAGTGTCTGGCAATTTCTCCCCCCTCAACCTTTTTCTTCTGACAAGATCACAGCACATGTCCCTCTTTCTTCTTGATAGTTTTTCTTTGAAATTGAAAACGTGGGCTCGGCCCTGGCCGGGGCTTGGAGCGTGCTCGGGTACACCGCAGGGTGGCGCGCCCGTGCTCCGCGGGGCGCTCGCGGGGGGCGGGCAGCCGACTGATGTTTGCCTCTCACATCCGTGTTCCTCTCCCTCCCTTCCACTGCCTCTAAACTCAACATATCCTCGGGTGAGGATTTTTAAAAAGTTAACTCAAAGGTACCGGATAACAGCCCAGATTTAAGATACTTTATTCATAAAAAAATATATTTATTCTTTGTAGTTGCCTGAAGTCAATACCAGCAGTTCGGGGCTGTGAGGGGAGTATTTTGGGGAAGAGAAGGCACCTTGGAGCAAGGACAGGGGAGGGTAATTCCAGCGTGACCAGCCACTGACCAAAGGGGTTCAGCTGGGACTGGCAGGTGTCCCCGTTTTGCTAATAAGGGCAGCATGCGTTTCCATGGCAAGAATTCCACGAATTGTTTCCCGGGCTTGGCAAGAATCGATGTGCATGTGATCCCTGCACCGTGAACCTTTTCAGACACCTGATAGAACGGTGTCGGTGGAAATGGTTCAGCTCCTAAGCCTTGGAGGGTGCAGGGTCCATGGGACAACCGACAGACCCACAACTGATTGTGGGGAACCTCCCCCCCCCCACCTACCTGGAGCAAGAAATCAGAGGCGTAAAAAATGCATGGTATATACAGAAGTGGGAAAAACACAAGAAACTAACACAATTGATTATCTGTGGTAAATTGAAGGGGGATCAGGGAAGAAACAACATATCCATCGGTGTGTTCATAGAGTGTTTTGACTTTTTAATTAAAAACTTCAACAAATTATTAAATAAAATGTTTAGACTAGTTTCTGGACACTCTGAGCAAAAATGAAAGTATATTTCTACAATTGCCAACCAAAAAAGTTCCCAGGAAAATAGTCATTATGAAACATTTCTGTAGTAGCAACTCCACTAGAAATGTATGAAATAGCTACTACATGTACAAACCTGACTGAGGAAATTTCCTCCGTTGAATTCTTCAGAACCAAATTCGGCTGTCCTGAGTAAAAACAAAAGACTGAAAAGGGAGTGTAGAAACAAGTAGATAAGTGTTGTGGACCGTTCAGCCTGGTTTCAGGAGTTGTAACCCTCACCCCATGGTGGGCTGCATAAGAGCCCAAGGGACCCACTTCATCTGGGTCTGTTCTGTCACAAGGATGTGACCTACTAAGGAGACAAAGCTTATCTCCCTGGCAGGAGCACTGCTTCTGCCTTACCCATCTCTGGCCCCAATGCTTGGTTGGTTAGTCAATGACGGGTAAGACTCCTCATGGGAGGGGCAACCTAAGCCAGACGCGACCACTTGGAAGGCCTCATGGAAGGACTCGGGGGCCTGCAGCAAAGAGGATGTGATGGACCCTCGCTCCCCGGCTATTCTGACATAGCCTGAGTCCTCATTTATATCTGGAAGATGTCTCCTGCTTCCTAATTGGCTTAAAGCCTGAAACTGTGGGGGTGAGCGGTGCAGCCCTGTCCTGGCCAGGACGGCTCCCTGGGTGATCCAGACATAAGAAAGAATTCCTAAAGTCCTGTGAAACCTGCTTTGCTAAGAGTGCTCTCATTTAAATGATAAGGGTCCCAGGAGGAAATGAGTATGTCTCCCAAAGTCTGGCAACCCCCTTTCCTGACAAACACTGGCTCGGAATAAGCCCTCAGATTTCTTTGACATGTTAAACCTGTATTCCCGTGTATTTGAGCCCAATAAAAGCCTAGTGAGGATGGGGCTCTGGGTCATTCTCCTCTGAGAGTTTGACCCCTTTCCTCTCCAAGCAGATCATGTCTTGGTAGTTTTTATTTTCATCCGTGGTGGAGGGATGGGGCTCTGCGGGAGGAGCCCCCCCACATCTGGCGCCCAGGACAGGGGCCCCCGCAGATAAGTTGAGTTTATGTAGTGGGTAAAGTTCTCATTGTGAGCAATCAAGATGGGACCACACACGCTTTGGGATCTCATTACACTGTCAGATACAGGACACTTGCTAAAGGTGGTCTCTCTTATTAAACAGTTGTCACCCCAACATACAGGAGTTTTGACTAACAAAGACATCTCCATTCCGTGGCAATGTCGACGTTTTCAGGTTATTTACATAGCACGTGCTTGTCTAAGCAGATCCTGAAGCCCTGCGAGCTGAGCTGTCACACCTCCTAGTTTTTCCACTGAAATTCCTGAAAACAACTTTAAAAGGCATGAAAAGTGGGATTTTATTCAACTTGATATACTGCGTATATCTCAACTAAGCAGCTTGTTTTACTGGATCTAATTTCATCTGAGTGTATATGTGTGTGTGTCTGTATATATATATATATATCCCTCCTTTTAAATAGGCTAGTGTTAAACTCATTTTAGAATTCACTTATTAATAGACATAACTGTGTTTTACACACAAGGGGCACATCTAAGACTAGCAGCAAATTATTTTATTTGAAATTACACAATACTGACAGTTTTTTTATATAACATTTCATCATAAAATGTCAGGTGCTTACTGAATAAAATTTAAACTCCTTGCTCCAGCACTGAAGGGTTCTACATGTACCCATCTCTTCAAACTTGCTTTATTTACTAAATTTGAGAAACTCCTTCAGTCTTTTCAGCTAACATGTCACCTGTCCATGGAATAAACACAGATCAGAGCCAGAAGTGACCTTTCCCTCTGAACTTCCACAGCTCACCTGCCATTGTTTACCACTCACGTCGTTTGTCCTGGCACTGCCTCACTTATGTGCCTGTCTTAGCACCCCGATCATACAGAAAGCCTAAGCTCCAGTGTGAGTGTGCGTGGGTGTGCATGTGTGTGCACTTCACCCTTTTCATTGTCAGGAAAGCTGGTACTCAAAATTTTTCTACAACACTTCCCTTCTCTACAGAGAAGTGTTTTGTGCACAGAAGGTGCAGAGAGAGTAAAATGAGGCACAGTGGTCCTTTGTTAACTTCAGTAAGTTATACTTGTATATTCCTTTCTGGTTTGTAAAAGGCTTTCACATATATCTTCACATGATATAAGAAACAAACACCAAAGAAAAATGAACACTGTTTATCCAGGCCATTAGCAAATATTTAGGAAAAATAAGGAGTTAAAAGGAAATGACTACTTTGTGGAGGTAACAAAAAAGAGGTTAATATAAAAGGAAATTTTAAAAGGCTAGGAATGATTAAGTGGAGAAAGTCTATAGGGTTGCGAGAGGTAAAGGTTCAAGTTGGACCGCAGGAGGGGGCTGAAGGCAAAGGCGGCAGGACTGACAGAGAGAGAGCCCTGTGGTTTGCAAAGTCTCTGGTCAACCTGTGCTCCAGCAGAGTGGGAATTCAGGAAGGCAGCCGAACAAGGCATGGTCAGGGTTTCCTCAGAAGCTGAATCCGTGTTTGGCAGAGCCTGTTGTAGGCTGGAAGCAAGTGACAGGCACTCAGGCACCTAGGAGAAGATATCAGCCTTTGAAGAACTCACAGAAGGTGATTTGGGTGGAAACAGATATCACAAAATTCTTCCTGTGAGTAATCACAGCATAGTCTTGACTTCACACATTGGCACCTGGATCTTGTGGAATCGATCTGGGCAGTCACGGTTCCCAGTGCACGTCTCTGCTGCCCACAGTCAGGTCCTACCCTTGGCTATGTCCAGGTCCATCTTCCTGTCCTCAACCACAGGGCAGTTTTGAAAACGTGAATGATACAGGTGATAAATATTTGGTGTGAATCCTCTGACTGGAGGAAGCTTAAGCTCAGCTGGCATAAGCCATGGCACACCAATGGCTCCTATTTGGGAGGGAGGGATGCGGATGGTGTCCTGACACTTGGTTATACCCAGGAAAAGCAATGGCTGAGAAGCATGTTGTTGAACATCATGGAGTTTGTGTCAAATTCATACTCGTTTTGATCTGACTTGATAAATTGATCTTTATTTACCTGATTGTGAACTAAGGTGACTGACATTGACTAGAGAATGGAGTTCTGTGGATAGAACAGTCTCACAATATCTTAATGATAAAGAAGATCTTTAAGACATTCTTAACTGTAAGTGAAGAATATGCTGGTGAAGAAACATGGATTCCTCCTACCCAACTCTGATGGTCCTGAGTACTTGGAAATAAATACACTAGATTGACTTCCAAATCTAGAACCTCAGAGAAGTCGACACAAACACAGATGCCCGTAGTTAGCAATTCCTCGGAATTCTAGACCTCAGGCTTCCAGAGAAGAGAAGGTCGTCTCACATGTAGCACCTACAGGCAAGGCACCGTGGGGGGATAAGACGTCGCTGACCCAACCCAGTGGTGAAGGAGCCAACATGGGCAGAAGGAGTAGTCGGAGCAGCTACCCCTCAATCAGAACCACCGACCCAGGGAAGGTGGTGGCTGAGGGGATGAGCCAGGCTGGAAGCCCCGGAAGTCCAACGGGTGGGGACAAACGTGTCAGGTCCTGCATCTCCCAAACAACAATCCAGAGCCTCCTTTCAAATGAGGTTTTCGCAAAAAACCAGTCACCCTCTAGAAAGTGGAAGATCTAACACCTGCCTGAGGACGTGTGGTAAACAAAGCCCCAGCCCACAATTTCTGTGGTCAGGAAGGGCTCCAGGGAGGCTTCGTTCAACAAGGAAGGAGCAAAGACTCGAGCACCTAAGACACGGGTCACCGGGACACAATTTTTTTCACAACGTGGCTTCTCTGATGTTGAACGAGGTACGAGGTTCGGGTGAAGCCTTTTCCACACGCATCGCACTCGTGGGGTTTCTCACCAGTGTGGATTTTCTGATGCTCAATAAGGCTTCTGTTCCTAGTGAAACTTCTCTCGCACTCACAGCACGTATAAGACACGGCAGCCTGGACATCCCCCTCCTGGCTTGCCATCTTCCTGTGACTCTCCCAAATCTCTCTCTGCTCGGGATCCTGGACATTTCCGTCGCCGTGGACCCTCTGATGCCTCAGGAGATGGGAATTCCGCCTGAAGGCTTTGCCGCATGTGCCGCACCGGTACGGCTTCTCCCCCGTGTGGATTCTGTGATGCTCAAGGAGGCTGCAGCTCTGGCTGAAGGTCTTCCCGCAGTCCTCACACTCGTACGGCTTCTCCCCAGTGTGCGTTCTCTGGTGCTTGATGAGGTTCGAGCTGTGACTGAAGACCTTGCCGCAGTCTTCGCACGCGTACGGTTTCTCCCCAGTGTGGACTCTCTGGTGAATGACGAGGGCCGAGCTGCCGATGAAGGACTTGCCGCAGTCTTCGCACGCGTAGGGTTTCTCCCCGGTGTGGATTCTCCTGTGCTTGGTCAGGCCTGAAGTCTGGGCAAAGCTCTTTCCGCACTCTTGGCAAATGTGCCGCCTCCTCCCACTGGTGTGTTTCTGCTTCCTCGGTGACTTGCCCTCCTGTTCACCTGCCTCTGCGTGCGGGGGTGTCTGGGCAATGGCTTCACCCAGGTGGCACCGCATCTCCCCTGGCCCCTGTTCCCTCTGCTCCTCGGCTACAGGCAAGTCTCCGGTCTTCGTCTGTATTTCACCACCTGAAATAACAAAAGGCCAGCAACCTTTGGTCACTCCCTGCCCCGGAGGACAGCTGCCTGCTAGTCCCAGGGAGGCAAGAATGACAGTGGTCTGACTCCGATGTGGACGAGGGTTCAGATATGAGAATCAGGATGGAGGCGCAGAGGGGGAACAGGGGTGCTAGGGGGGAAGGAGACCTGGGCACGGGAACGGGTCCATCAGGAGAAGAGCACAAACTGAGAGTGCAGGGAAGGGCTGAGGCCTGTTCTGGGCCCTAAGTTCTGGGGCTGGTCAGGCAGGGCCTTGCACCCGGGACAGGAGAATAAAGGACTGGGCAGGACTGAATGCAAGGCAAGTCAACGGACTTCAGAGCATTTGGCACAAGTCAGAGTAAGGAGCTCAGGAAAGCACAGTCCGTCTGCTCATCCCAGACAGAATTGGGGTCCCCACACACAGCCGGCCTCTGCACTGGAGGATCCGGGTTGGAGCCCCACGGGAACTCAGACAAGCCTGGCCTCCTGTGAGCCCCTGCGCCCGCATCTCTGCGTCAGGCTCCCTCGTGGTTGCTAAGTGGCTTCCAGCTGTCTGCTCTGGTCCTGTGGCCCAAGAGACCCTTTCAGCTCTCCCCTCTCTGGGCTAAGCCACAGGAAAGGAATCAACTTGGACTTAGCGTTGGCTCCAGGCCAGACCTGTCCTGCTTCTTCACCCCACTTCACCCGACTAGAACACAAGATGGTTAAGGTGCTGGTGGGTGACAAGGGTTAGACACCGTGATTCTGAACCCAAATACAATGGGTCCCAGTGGCTCCTAACAGCCCGGTTGGTTCTAAGACACCAAGGAAGCCAGGAAGCCTCATGAGACACCGGTGCCCATCCGTCTTACCCGGGGAGGTCCGAGTGCCACAGGCCTCCTGCCTGTCATGTCTGCACACGTTCCCCTGCCGTGACTCCAGCTCTGTCCATGCTGGGGAGGCCGTCAGAGCCACATGTTCCATTTTCACCAGCCCCTGAAACAACAGATAAGCCCCTCCTAGCTCCTCTGCCTGGGATCATCCGAGAGCTGGCACGTGCAGGAATGCACATTCGCCTTTTACCAACTTAATCCTCGCTCTCATCGCATGTTTCTCAAGGAAACAATCGCTAAAGAAGGAAGTGTCTCACATTAAGGGAAGTGCTTTCCTTTAACCCTAAACAGTCCACGATGTGAAAAGTTCAACAAGGGCCAGCGCAGTGAAAGAAGCGAAGCTGTATCCAGACCTTTTCCGCTACGGGGTTTGGGGACCAAAAATACACAGTAGGTGAAGTCACCTCACACATGCCCCTGCACATGGCATGTCCCTGTGGAATGCAGGTTTCCCTCCGGACATTTATAGTTAAGTTAGTTTCCAAGTTACCTTCTCAGGTGCAGCTCAGGTTTACCCACAACCACCACTGCCCTCCCACCCTCACCTGCAGAGAAACTGCTCCTTGGTTCTCGTGTGGGGGAAGGTGCAGGTCACATCTGGGAGAGCCCAGGAGCTGTTCTTAGTTCAGTGTCACTTTTTTGGCCAGAGGGGAGCGAGGAGCTGCCCAGTGACCACACTGCTCTGCAGGCTCGTGGGCTGGCTGGAAGTTTTGTTGTGCTCCGTTGAAGGTGCCATTTAAAATTTTATTTGTTATACGTCTTTTTTTTATGAACTTAAGCTCTGTAATTTACACCTGGAATGTTAGGATCTGCGCAGCCAGGGTCCAGCCAGCCTGCCTGGTGGGGTTGACCCCTTGTCTTTTCAACTAATTTTGAAAAAGATTTTATTTGTTTGTTTGTTTGTTTGTAGGCTAGGGAGGGAAACATCAATTTCTTTCTTTTGGAAAAAGTTTGGTTGCTTCTGGAGTGCCCCCTACTGGGGACCTGGCCCCGCAATGTGCCCTGATCGAATAATTATTATATTTTTAAAAAAGGGGGAAAAAACTCATTAAAAAGAAAAAGAATGAAGAGTCTGAAGATGAACGACTTGAAATGATTTCACTATCAGAGCGCCGGGGAGCACTCCCTCCCAAATATTCTAACAGTTAAATGGAGGGCGGGACAGTATATATTTTTTTACTAGCCTCTTAGAGAGAGTTAGCATTTCCTTCCCTTATAAATGGAAGCAACAAAGCCAAGTGACATAAGCACACCTGGGTATTTGCGAGAGAAATTGCCGGTGTTTTCGCGTCAGGTTGCAACCGGCAAATCAGGCTTGTAACCCTTTGAAATGACCAGTGATTAGGCCCGTCCCTGGATCTTGCTATTCAGTGCATTCATTTAGAGAAGCGCATACATAGCTTTGTCACACATTTATATATGCCCTCAACTGTATTTCCACATAATTGAACTCTTCTGTGATCCTTAATATGTTTAAAGATGTTATTGTGGGAAGGGGCCCGGGGCTTCCCATGACCTCCAAGGAGGCTCCGAGCACACGGACTGCGGCTCCGGCGGGAACGCCCCCGCTCGGCGCGCCAGTGTCCGGCCCTCAGTCCCGGCGCCTGCCCTCTACCTGCGGCTCCGGCTCCGCCAGCGGCCCCTGCAGGTCCTCCAGCAGCGCCACGGCCTCCTCGCCGCTCTGCGGGCGCCGCTCCCGCACCCGGGCGCGCAGCCCCGCGGGCAGGATGCGCAGGAACTGCTCGAGCACCAGCAGCTCCAGCATCTGCTCCTTGCTGTGCGTCTCGGGCCGCAGCCACAGCCGGCAGAGCTCGTGGAGCCGGCGCAGTGCGCGGCGGGGACCCCCGGCCTCCAGGTAGCGGAAGCCGCGGAAGCGCTGGCGCGAGCGCTCGGGGCCCGGGGCCTCCTCGTCCTCCGCCTTCACGGCCGGGATCCCGGCCCGGTCCTCGGTCGCCCGGGCGTCCAGAGCCGCGCTCTCCCCCGACTCTCTCGCCATCCTAGGTCCGGGCAGCACTCGGGCTCCCTGCACCGCAGCTGTTTCTGCAGAAGATTCCCGGTGGTGGGAGGTCGTCGTCCGCCTGTCACACGGCAGGGACACCCCTGGGCGCAGCCGTACGGGTTTCTCCCGCAGCCGCGCCTTCGCGGCGCTGTCCTCTGCGCCCCGTCCCGAATCCCGAGGACGCGCGCTGAAGATGGAGCAACACCCGCTTGCGGGGAGATCGCCTTCCCGGGCTCTCTAGGAAAAGCCTCTCGGTGGCTGTTCCCAGCTTAACCCCTTTGCTTCGTGGCCTCACCTCCACTCCGGGAGGAAGTAGGGGGAGAGAAAGAGTGACGAGTTCTGTATCACGAGAAATCCTCTGTAGGGATCCTGCTGGGTCCCCAGTGCTCGGACCTAAGCGCGGGTAAAGAGCTGGCACAAACTCGATACAAATTCAGAAGAAAGCGGAGCTTCCTTGGAGTTCTTGGCGTTCTGGGCCGGAGGACCGCACCAGGCAGATGCTGTGAGGGAGTAGTGGCAGCCCCTGAGCCTTGCCCCTCCAGCTGCCTTTGTTTCGCCTCCGCTTGGAGGCCCAACTGCTTGAAAGAAAGCACACTCACCTGACTGTAGTCCTCACCTTCCACGTACCCTTAACACACCGTAGGCCGCAAACTGCCAACACAGCCATTGACACTGCTCCCTCAAAAGTAACTGTAGCTCCCTCCACCCCCACCCCCAGCCGCGACCAGCTACCACTTTCTATTTCCCGTGCTTCCTCACAGGCTTCGTGCTTCCTCACAGGCTTCCCGCTTCCCGAAGCTCTACCCCCTGGCTTCAAGAACCTATTTTCCTGCCCCCTTTCTTCTGGTTTTTCCCAGACCTTGTTCACAGTCTAGTATTGCGGTTAGACCCAAAGACTCTCAAGTCAAGTTACCTGGGTTCCTAAACCTGGTTTTACCACATTCTAGCTGGTAAATTACTTAACCTCTTTCTGCCTGACTTTCTCAAGCTATAGTAAAAGGGAATAGTGATAGTAGATAAAGATGTTGTAAGCAGCAGGTGTTTTTTTAAATGTAAAATGTTTAGAACAATGGCTGGCCTATAATAAGCTAAGTCTACCCTAAAACCGAAGGAAGCCCTGAGATTCCTTTGAACCAAATGGGACTAGATTTTAAGCCACAGGTGACTTCAGTTATTTTGCTGGACGAGATATCAGTAAGTCACCTTTCCACCCTATTGAATGCAAGTTTGATAGAAGTTTTAAGTGGAAGAATACCATGCTAACAAGTTCCTGAGTTTTTTAAATTTTATTTCGCAATTACAGTTGACATTCAATATTATATCAATTTCAGGTGTACAGCATAGTGGTTAGACAATCATATATAATACTTTTCAAACTGTTCCCCCTGATATTTTTAGTGCCCGTGTGTCACCATAATTATTACAATATTATTGACAATATTTCCTATGTGGTATTTTACATCCCATGACTGATTTGGAACTACCAATCTGCACTGCTTAATCCCTTCACCCTTTTTCTCCCACTCCCCCAACACCCCTCCCCTCTGGCAAACACCAGTCTCCTCTCCGTGTCTATGAGTCTGTTTCTGTTTGGTTTGTTTGTTTTGTTCTTTCGATTCCACACATAAGTAATATCATATGATACAAAATTTGTCTTTCTCTGACTCACTTTGCTGAGCATTATACCCTCTAGGTTCATCCGTGTTGTAGCAAATGGTAAGATTTTGTTCTTTTTTATTGCCAAATAATATTCCATTGTATATACATACCACAGCCTCTTTATACAATCCTCTATTGATGGGCACTTGGGTTGCTTCCATACCTTGGTTATTATAATGGTACAATGATTCCTGAGTTTTTATTCCTCAGTTTATCCTTCTGCAGTTCAAACAATAACAAGGAAGGGATAGAATTTAAGGAAATGAAAGGTCACAAAGGCTGTCACAAATGAAAACTATTAGAAAATATTTTTCTCTTGATGAGCTGCCACAGGAGGTAGCAGGTCACTGCCCTGAAGTATTGTAGGCATAATAAGAGAACATAAATCTAGTTCAGTTTCTAGATGCTAATGCCTGCATATTGGTGACATACAGAAGCAAGTTACCAGTTTCTAATCCTTGCAGCACATAAATCATTGGGGAGATTTTTAAAACATCCTGAGCCCTGGCTGATTTGTTTCATTGGGTTGGACAATATCCTGCAAACCAAAAGGTTACTGGTTCAAGTCCCTGTCAGGGCATATGTCTGGGTTGTGGGCCAGGCCCTCGGTTGCAAGAGGCAACTGATCAACCTTTCTCTTCCTCTATTTCTCCCTCCCCACTCCTCTCTCTAAAAATAAATAATTTTTAAAAAGCATCCTGATACGTTGGCTACAACTATGATCAATTAAATCAGAATGTCAGAAGGTAGGTGGAACTCATGTGTGAATGACTTTAAGATTCCCTGGATGATTTCAATATGCAGGTGAATTTGAGAATTAATGAGTTAAATGATACTTAAAAGAAGTAATCAACCAAATCCAAAATGTGGGACATTTTATAGGACAGAAGAGCCAGGTTCTTCATCAAATAAATGCTATCTTTTTAAAAGGCAACAGAGAAAGGTGAACTATCATAAAAGAGACTGAATAGCTATATCAAACAAATGCAACAGTAAACCTCATTTGGACCTGATCAGAACAAAGCAACTATAAAAAAGATGTATTTGAAACAACTGGAAAAACTAGAACACAATGACATTAAATAATTACTGTGAATGTAGTTGCCCTATGATAATATGGTTAAGACAAAAGTCTTCATTTGTTAGAAATTCATAATGAAGTATTTGAGGGTGAAATGACATAATGTCTGGATTTGCTTTGAAATACTCTGAAAAGAACTAGAGACACAAAAGAAATGGTACAAAAATGATTGTTGAAGTTGGATGTAAGGCATGGTGGGTTCATTGTAATATTCTCTTTATACTTGTTTATGTTTGAAATTTTCCATAGTAATTTTTTAATTAAATAAAATATTTGCCTTCCATTCTGAATAGAATATTCCGAATAGAATGGAAGGCTTCAGTCCCAAAGCCTTCAGGTAGAGCCAGAGAAAATGGGAGAGGAGGCAGCAGCCCAGCCCAGAGTGAGTTTGGAGCCCAAGTGGAATGAGGAGAGCGTGTTCACAGGGGCGGGGAGGGATGCTGCGGCAGGAAAATCGACAGCGAGACATCACCATCATCTACTCCACAGACCCCATTCAGGTGTCACCAACCTTTGATTTGAGATGTAAGCCCACCCGAGCCCAGCTTTTTATCTGAGGTCTGAGCAAGAAGACATACAAGAAGGATCCATGAACTAGGTGAATATACTTGACAGATGAGGAACCATAGTAGTGAACAAAGTGTGTAGGGAAAGTGTTTCCAAAACCACAATGTTTCTGAAAAAATTAACTAGAGATGGAGACATCTACGAGACTGAGTTGGATGCTTCCCTGTTTCTGGGTGAAGTCTGTGGATTTAAGAATGAAATCAAGACTCTGGCCCTCACTCAGCTAAGAAGGTGAGTTCAAACTTTGATTCCACAAGAAGTCCTGGCTGTTGCTCCCAGGAGGAACGAGCGGGGTCGGGAGTCGTTAATGAACCGATTTCCGCCGTGAGGCTGGTGCGCAGGCTCCTCTCCGCGGACGCGCGAGGAGCGAAGGGTAGGGTACAAGAAGGGGGAGGGCGACGATCTAAGAAGGGTGTTTCCACACGGAGGGGTTCACTGGTGCGAATTCGTCTTGCGTTCCCGCGGGCCTCGGGTTAGGCGACGTAAACCCCAAGCACAGGCGCGGCCGAGTCCGTTGACCCATTGGGGGGAAAAAAACCCTCCAACTGCCTCGGCCCACGGGCGGTCGGCGCCTCTCCGGGTCCGCGGCCGGAAGCGGAAGCGGGACTGCGGCCGGCGCGCCTGCGCGAGCGGGAGTCGTCGCCCGCCACGTCCCTTGTGGTAACGGTCCCGCGTCGACCAGTCGGTCACCTGTGAAAGCGCGGCCCATGGCGCCAGTGTCCCGGTCCCGCTCTCCCGAGGACACCCCGGGCTCCTGGAGACGGCGACGCGGCTCGCCGGGGAGCAGCCGGTCCCGCTCTCAGACCCGCGGCCGCGAGGGCCTCGGGCTTCCCTGGGGTCGGCCGGCCGGCGCTCCGTACCTCCGCAGCGGCTCCGGGGCTCGAGAGCCCCCGGGGCTCCGCAACCACGCCTTCTCGGCCCCTTCCTCCGCATACCGTGGAGGACACCGCTACCATCACCGCAACTACGCGGGCGACCGGCAGTGGGCGGAGCACTGCGACGTGAAGGAGAGCTACCGGCAGAGGAGGCTGAAGGAGAGGGAAAGGATCGGGCAGCTGGGAGCTCCTGAGGTGTGGGGCCTGTCTCCGAAGTTCCCGGAGCCGGATTCTGATGAACACAGCCCGGTTGAAGGTGAAGAGGTGAAAACTCAGCAGATCAGCAGCAGTTCGGATTCCGGCTCCGAAGAAAAAAGGAAAAAGAAGACCAGTCATTCAAAAAACAAGAAAAGAAAGAAAAAGTCCAAAAGAAAATATAAGAAATATTATGGTGATAGTGACAGTAATTCAGACCCTGGCACCAATTGTAGCTCTGATGAAGGGAAAAAGAGAGCCAAAAAAGCCAAGAACAAAGAGAAGAAAAAGAAACACAGAGGCGGAAATAGCAAGAAAAAGAAGAGTAAAAAGACTAGAAAAGAACCGAATGACTCAAGTTACAAAGATTGTGAAGGGGAGCTGCCAGAAGATAACTGGGTTGAGCACTCAGACATTACAGATACCATGGATCTCATCGGTCCAGAAGCACCTGCAACTCACACCTCTCAAGATGAGAAACCTTTGAACTATGGCCATGCTCTGCTCCCAGGTGAAGGCGCAGCCATGGCAGAGTATGTGAAAGCTGGAAAGCGGATCCCACGAAGAGGTGAAATTGGGCTGACAAGTGAAGAAATTGCTTCTTTTGAATGCTCAGGCTATGTTATGAGCGGCAGCAGGCATCGCAGAATGGAGGCTGTGCGACTGCGTAAAGAGAACCAGATCTACAGTGCAGATGAGAAGAGAGCCCTTGCATCCTTTAACCAAGAAGAGAGGCGGAAGAGAGAGAATAATATTCTGGCAAGTTTCAGAGAGATGGTGTACAGAAAGACAAAAGGGAAAGATGACAAATAAGGACGTTTGTTCTACAGCAAGTCTTTGAACAACAATTTTCTGTGACCAAAGTAGTAGTTAAAGGCTTTATGGTGCTACTGTACCTATGTTAGTAAGTTGTTGAAGAAAACCCTGCTTTTTGAGATCTCTTTAACAATTTCTTATTTTCAACTTAAAAAGTAATACGGGACCATGGTTTTAAAGATATCCAAACACTACAGGAGAGTCAGTAAAATATGAGTCTTTACTGAAGTCCCTGATCCTCCCCAAAGAAATCAATCTCGCTCTCTCTCGGTGTATTCTATATCTGTCCATGAGTTCTTTGTACATACAAGCATAATGTTGCAGAATAAACGTTGGAGCTATTAACCCAAAGGGGGTTTGTTTCTCTTGTTGCCCTGACTGCTGTCTGTGAAGTCTTCATTTATTTGCTCCAAGGGGAACCAGAAAAACTCCACAAAGAACAGAGGATTCAATCAATTGCATACTTTTAGTTGCATTTAGCAGACTGGGTTTAAAAAAAAAAAAAATAGAGGTTTACTGACATACAACCGAAGTGCAGCAGGACAGTTCCTGTGTGGCTTTAATAGGACATTTAGGACATTGGCTTCTTTCCTTTTTGTTCTCCATGAAGCATTTCCCTCTTCAGGCCGGTTTCTCTCAAATAAGTAAAGGTCAGCAAAAGCTCTTGAGTTAGGTTATGTATTTTCTGGTCCACCTATAAAAAGATAAAACATTTTTTGTCTTGGCTTTGCAAACAATCCTAAGATTCACCATAACTGGATTAGGTTAGGTCACATGCCCATCATAAAAAGATGTTGCTGCCAGGGAAATAGAATAGCTTACTCCTGGAGCTGTTGGTTTTGTCTGTTTATGGGCTATGTGGGGAAGGAAAGGATTCCTAAATGAAAATCAGGGTAACATTGGGAAGGGGGACAGTCAACCAATAAGTGCCCACTACAATTTTGAATGACTTCTAAATATATTTTATTGATTGTGCTATTATACTCCCATTTTTTATCTCCTTTGTCCCCGTCCACCCTGCATCCCCCCTCCCACCAGCATTCCTTCCCCTTAGTTCATGTCCATGGATCATACATATAAGTTCTTTGGCTTCTCCATTTCCTATACTATTCTTTTTAAAATATATATATTTTATTGATTATGCTATTACAGTTGTCCCGATTGTTTTCTCCCCTTTATTCTCCTCTGCCTTGCACCCTCTGGCCCACCAGCATTCTCCCCCCTTAGTTCATGTTCATGGGTCATACAAACAAGTTCTTTGGCTTCTCCACTTCCCATACTATTCTTAAGCCCCTCTGCCTATTCTGTACCTACCATTTATGCTTCCTATTCTCTGTACCTTTTCCCCCATTCTCCCCCTCTGATAACCCTCCATATGATCTCCATTTCTGTGATTCTGTTCCTGTTCTAGTTGTTTGCTTAGTTTCTTTTTGGTTTTGTGTTTAGTTTCAGTTGTTGATAGTTGTTTGTAGTCATTTTACTGTTCATAATTTTGATCATCTCCTTTTTCTTAGATAAGTACCTTTAACATTTCATATAATAAGGGCTTGGTGATGATGAACTCCTTTAACTGGACCTTATCTGGGAAGCACTGTATCTGCCCTCACATTCTAAATGATGGCTTTGCTGGATAGAGTAATCTTGGATGTAGGTCCTTGCCTTTCATGACTTTGAATAATTCTTTCCAGCCGCTTCTTGCCTGAAAGATTTCTTTTGAGAAATCAGCTGATAGTCTTCTGAGAACTCCTTTGTAGGTAACTGTCTCCTTTTCTCTTGCTGCTTTTAATTCTCTCCTTATCTTTAATCTTTGGTAACTTAATGATGATGTGCCTTGGTGTGTGCTTCCTTGGGCCCAACTTCTTTGGAACTCTGAGCTTCCTGGACTTCCTGCAAGTCTATTTCCTTTGCCAGATAAGGGAAGTTCTCCTTCATTATTTTTTCAAATAAGTTTTAAATTTCTTGCTCTTCCTTTTTTCCTTCTGGCACCCCTGTGATTTGGATGTTGGAACATTTAAAGTTGCCCCGGAGTTTCCTAGGCCTCTCCTCATTTTTTTGAATTCTTGTTTCTTCATTCTGTTCTGGTTGAATATTTATTTCTTCTTTCTACTCCAAACTGTTGATTTGAGTCCCAGTTTCTTTCAGGTCACTGTTGGTTCCCTGTACATTTTCCTTTATTTCACTGTGCATAGCCTTCATTTCTTCCTCCATTTTGTGATGATACTCAACCATTTCTGTGAGTATCCCGATTACCAGTGTTTCAAACTGTGCATCCGATAGGTTGGCTATCTCTTCATTGCCTAGTTCTATTTTTGGAGCTTTGATTGGTTCTTTCATTTGGGCCATATTTCTTTGTCTTGGCAAGAAATTGCCATTGTAAGGGGCAGAGCCTTAGGTATTTGCCACTCGTGGCAACCCACCTCAGTGCATTTTGGTGCTGTATGCACGGAGGGTTCCAGAGGGAACAATGTCGCTTGCTCAGCTCTCCGCTGGCTTTCAGTCACTTCTCTGCTACCTACAAGGAAATTGGGCCTTTCTGGTGCTGATTCGCTGGTGGGTAGGTGGGTTTGTGTACATTCTAGGACACTTTGGGTCTCTCCAACAAACTCTCCTGTGAGGCTGGGAGTTTGTCCTGCTGCTGCAACCCCTGCAGTTTTTTTCAGTCAGAGGTTTTGAGGTTTTATTTCCCCTCACTGAAACCCTGGGTTGCTTGCTCTGTCTCACTCCCCAGTTGTTCCTCCTGGTTTATCTGCACGCAAATTCGGGACCACCCACTCCACCAGCCGCCACCTCACCCAGTCTGCCAGCCAACGCCTCCTCCACCCCAGTCCTCCAGCTGCCACATTGCCACAGGTACTCCATCCCAGCTGCTTCTCTCTGCCCCTCCTACTGGTCTGGATGAATGTTTCTTCTTTAACTCCTTGGTTTTCAGACTTTCATACAGTTTGATTTTTCTGGTAGTTCTGGTTATTTTTTATTTTTAAATTTGTTGTTGTCCTTCTTTTGGTTGTGTAAAGAGGCAAAGTATATCTACTTATGTGTCCATCTTGGCCAGAAGTCTTGAATGACTTTTTTTAAACATAGAATACAGTACATGTGCTGAATGCCAAAATTTTCTTGCTGATTTGCTTTGACTATTAGAAGCCAGATAACATGAGTGAAGGGGGCGAAGGGTTTATCTATAAAAATAGATATGAAAGAGACAACATAAAGAATTTGAGTGTTTGAGTCTTCCAAAGAGTAGATTAGGTGCCACCTAAACTAGGAAAAGAAAGGGGAAAAAGAGAGATAGTATAGCTCTAGCTGGTGTGGCTCAATGGACTGAGCACTGGCCTGTAAACCAAGGTCGCTGGTTCAATTTCCAGTTAGGGAACATGCCTAGGTTGCAGGCCAGGTCACCAGTTGGGGGCACTCAAGAGGCAACTGTGTGAGAGGCAACCGGCAGTGTATCTTGCACATCGAAATTTCTCTCCCTCTCTTTCTCCCTCCCCTCCTCGCTCTCTAAAAATAAATAAATAAATAAATAAAGTCTCGGAAGGCAGTTGGTAGAGATCATGAAAAGGGGACCAGATCCTGAGGGACCACATGGATAAGACAGTTAGGTTTGAGATGCTGGCTCACGTTAGTGCTGGGGAAGACTTTGGAATGAGCTTCACTTATAATCAATGATAAGGTCTTTGTTGTCACACAGTGACATTTGCCTTAACGCTTGAGATTTCATTTGAATAATCAATTTTGCAAGGCTTGAGATCCTAGTAAGCCCCATGGAGCTGAAGGTGATGGGGGTGGTGGTCTAGAATCCGTCAGGGCAGAACTATGTGGAAAGGCACCTTTACCCCAGAATGTGACTTAATTTACCTGTGACCACACTAGCTTCAGATTTCCTCCCAAATATCGTTGGGGAACACTGGTGAAAGCCACCTTGTTACATATGTATATTTCCATGTTTAGAAACAAAGTATATCACACATGAATATGCACCTTGTTTTTTTTCACTGAACAATACATCTTGGAGATGTTTTATATCAATGCATATAAATTTAATTTTTTCTTTGTAGTGACTTTATCATATTCTGCTGTATGGGGACAATATTTTACATTGGATGTTTATTTTCTTTATTTTGTAATTACACAATACTGTATTGAAAATCTCTCTGTGTGTATAAGTGTAGTATCTGTAGTATATTCATCTAGAAATAGAATTATTGGGTCAGAAAGAATTCTTTGAGTATCTAGTAATGGCCACCTAAAAGTGCAATTATGGAATCAAAAGGAAGATATTTCTATGGGCTAAGAACTAGGGCAGGTATTGGAGAGAAACCAAGGAACAACTTAGGCTTGATTCCTGCCATTATAGGATTTTACACATACTTTAAAAAGTGAGCAGACAAGTATAAACTGTTGTATATTATGAAGAAAGTAAAGGGCTAAAGACGGTAAGAGGGAACATTTTTTGATGGGGTGGTCAGGAAAGTGTAGGAATGTCACAATCCAGCTCTATGTGCTTTTACGTTTTAATAGATCTGCAACATTGCCTTCCAAATAAGATGAACCAGTTTATTTACCTACAAAAATTGTTCTTCTAAAACCTTTTGATATTTGCCAATCTGATAGATGAAAATGGCATTTCATTTTTAATTTAATTTCTTTAATTAAGAGTAAAGTTGATATATGAATGTTTTGTAATTCTTTTTTGTGTATAGGTAAACTACTCTCATTATAACCTTTGTCCATTTTCTTCCTGGGTTGTTGATCTCTTCTTACTGGTCCTAAGAACTTTTCACATAATACATACATTAGCCCTTTATCACATATCATGCACATATTCCCCCTCCTGTTTGACTTTTGAATTGTTTTTTCTTGGAGACACTTGATCATATTGCTCTTTAAGGCCTGAAAATATTCCCTAACATTAGCCATACAATTAAATATATTTGTCTTTCTCACTTGGGAAAAAGCTGCAGCTAAGAAACCATGGCTTCTAAGTCAGCCAAGTTAAGGTTGGCAGGTTTCTTTTTCAAAAAGAAGTTTTCATGGCAACATTTTGTGCTGACGTGATGCTTAACTTGCTGTTTGATGTTGCTATTAGGACATTGGTCAGTAAATCTGTCTTAAGAGAGAGGTGAAAGTTGGAATTTGTGGATCATTTTGTCTCAAGAGAGCTAATAAGAGTTAGAACTACTTTTTTTTTTTTTAAGTGGTTTTGCCCAGAGTACGTGGCTATATGGGTTGTGGACTAAAAAATAGCACAATAAAAATTTCATGTTAGGTTTCAGAAAACCATCAGAATCACTTTTTTACTAAATTCTACTCAAGGAGGAGATTGAACAGATCAAGTAGTTTTTCTTAACCACAAGAGTTACAACTGATCTTTAGTAAGTGCTGAGAAACAGCCCAAGAAAGCAAACTATTGAGACTACCGCTAATTAATTTAAAATTGAAAAATTTTATAAAACACCATTAAAATACTTATTTCGTGACTTTATGGAGTCATCTTTAATAGTATTTCACAAAATATAAAACTCCCCCACTGGTATAAGGGATCCAATGGGCATTTTCATGGTACTTTTAAAAAAATTCTGTGACACGAGGAAGGTATGTCTTATAACTCTTAGGGAATGAGCATCTTAGAGAGTGAGAAATATATTTGGCAATATTGTTATCATTTTATTTTTTAACAAATTCAGCTGGATTTTTATAAGAACACTTATAAGGTTGTCACCATCAAGCATGAGGGAGGCTTTTGGTTTCAGATGTATTTATTTCTTTTCTGCCATATAAAGGGAGTGTCCATCTATTTCTATTTTATTAGGAGTTTCCCCCTTATTAATCAGAAATGCATGTTGAATTTTATCAAATGACTTTTTAGCATTTGTGGAAATAATATGATTTTTATTAGCCTACTAATATAATGATTTAAAGTACAGATTTCTGAATATTAAACTATGGTTTAAGTTTATTAGATTCATTTGGGGCTTTTGATTATTTAGAATAATCACTGGTCACATCATTTCAAAAATCAGAATAATGTATAAGGTCTTCCTGTATGAACGGAATTGGAGAGAATGGCAGAAAGCGTCCTTACAAAAAGATAACTAACTCTACATAACCACAGGGTAGCGTGAGTTGCATTTCAATAGTGCCTCTACTGAACTACAGAAAAGAAAGCCTCTGTTTTGAGTATCACCATTTTGTTTATTAAATATGAGAATACTCCTAAAATATGAAAACCTCCAGTTTGAAAATTGATTTGTGTTAGTAGTGATATTAGCTCTGTCCTGGCAAAAATGGTAATTTGATCAATTCTCACCTTATCTAACCCTATCCCTTCCAAAAGACAGACTATTTAAATTAAATTTGCACACTTTGAATTGTTTTTAAAAACTCCTCTTTGTTAAGCTGTATTAAGTGTTTTTATTTTCATGGGATACCCAGTACAATGCAAATTAATCAAAACCTTCATAATATGAATGACATTTAAGACACCAGCCATGGCACAGACTTTGAAAAGGGAAGTAAATAAATTAGGAGATATTTAGTTCCTTTTTAAATTAAGTTTTATGTTTATCTCATATATTTGGAGGGGATGTCCTTCTTTAAAAAGAAAAAAATTAGATATTTTTCCCTTCGAGACAGAATATTGACTTCTAACTAGTAAAATATTTGCGTTGACTGGATTTGTTAGCCTAAGGAAAAGTTTTAAAGTAAATATACTTAACTTTTACTTTTAAAATATATTTTCAAGCTTTAGACAGTCAAAATGAAAAAGATAACTCTCCTTGTGATGATGAAATATTATTTGTGTTATTGTGGGGGGCACCCTCCTCACCCCCACCCCCAGCTGCTATGGATGAGAATGAGTCTAGGGAGGAAAGGTGCCAATGTCTCAGAGGAGAAGGGCCAGGAACCTGTTTCTCAATGGGCTTTTATTGGGTTCAATTTGCACAGGAATACAGGTAAAGCTCATCAATCACTGTCAGGCAGTAAGGATCAAACAATAGATAACATTCAAAGAACTAAGAGGGCTTATTCTGAGTCAGGGTCAGTTAGCTAAAGGGCCATAAAACTTTGGGAAATAAACTCATTTCATGCTTGGACCCTTATCAGAAAATTGAGGGCATTCTTAGCAAAGCAGATGTCACCGGATTTTATGCATTCTTTCTTAGGCCTGATCTCCAGGAAACTGCCTATTCCTGCCCAGGGCTGCACCACCCTCCCACCTCCCTCATTGTTTCTGGCTTAAGTCAGGCGGGGGAAGTAAGGCAGCCAAGAGATTAGGAAACTTCTTGCTGACTCAATGAGGACTCAGGCTATGTTAAAGCTGAGGAGTGAGGGTCCATCACCCCCTTTTTCTATAGCTCCCCAAGTCCTTCTCTTACAGGCCTTGCTTGCCTTAGGTAGTCCCTCCCTTAAGGAATCTTACCTACTTATCATTGGCTAACCAGTCATCTGCCTGGGACCCAGCAGGGTGAAGTAAAAAGGGGCAGAGGTGATGCCCCAGCCAGGAAGATAAGCTTTGTCTCCTTAGTGGCTTATGGTCCCAAGATCTCTTTACTCAGCCTTAGTCATGGGGCGTTACAGCTTCTGAAACTAGGCAGAGAGGTTCCTAACATGTTATCATTTCAATGCTTGAAATACTGACTAAATTACATCATAAAATGGTTAGTATGATATTTAATGAGGTTTCAAAACTGTCAAAGTTCATATTTTTAAAGGATTTATTCTGTTCAAAGAGTATAAAAAATACAGCTTGTCATAAGGTAGGTAAAAGTGGAAATATTTGTTTTCTTCCTTAGAATTTATTTTGGCAAAGTGATTATTTGATGTTTATCCTCCCTCCTCCAAGTATATTCATTGCAAAGTATTGATTATTCTCTTCCACAGTAATGTTATTACCTTAAACTTTTCAATACAAAGGTATGCTCATTGTTCAATATAATCTTCAAAATACTTTGAAAGTTACTTTTGCCACTGGGTTTCATGGCCTTTTAAACTGGGGAGAAATGGTAAACCATGTGCCTGTGTTTTAATAACGTGAGTGAGCAGAGTGGAAATGGCGGGCTGTTTGGGATAGCAGTAAAGTAGCTGGCTTGATTTTACATGAATAAAATAAATTTCGGCGTGAAAATGAAAACGCACCTAAGGCCGCGTCTACACGCGCGTTCCAACCTCCCTCCCCCACTTGTCCCCTTGCCGCCAGCGCCCCCAGCTCCCGCAGCTCCTGCAGCCTCGGCTGACACGGGACACCACCGAGGCACGGTCCTCCGGCGTTCCTAGAGCGGCGTTCCTAGAGCGGCGTTCCTAGAGCGGCGTTCCTAGAGCGGCGTTCCTAGAGCGGCGTTCCTAGAGCGGCTTTCCCGGGGCACGGTCCTCCGGCCTTCGCAGAACACTGACGTCGGGGGAGCTCAGACGGTCTGGTTGAGTGTTCGACTCCTCCAGCGGGTCGCCGCTGGGTAGCAGGCGATCGTGATCCAGGCTGGGGAGGAACCGCGGCCCAGGGCGTGCGAGCAGCGCGTTCCCTACGGGCGCTGAGGAGCCTTCGCGGCGGAGGGGCCGCGCGGACCGGTGGTCCTGGGCCTGTAAGGCGGTGGAGCTGTGGATGTCGTTCAGTGGGCACCGCGGTCGGCTGCAGCTTTCCGGGAGTTGAGTGCGATTTCACACGTGTTAAGGTAAGTCATAGAAGGTAATATTTGAGTAGAAACCTGAAGGAGCTGAGAAGACCTACGTGGCTTTTGGGGGTCGCAGCCTTCTAGGAAGAGGGAACGGCCAGTGCTAAGGCTCCAAAGCCGGAGCCTGGCTGACATATTCGAGGAAGCGCAGGGAGACCGGAGTGACCAGGGCGAGGTTTGCGGAGGATGGTTGCAGAGCTCGGGGGTGCGGGGAGGCATTGTATCGGTCGTTTCTTGGCGTGAAAAGAGTTTTTGGAAAATTTTGAGCAGAGGAGAAACACCTGATTTATGTTTTAAAGCCTCTAAAGCTGGACAAGAGTGGAATCGGGGGAACCGAAAAGTTAAGAGACTATTGCAAGTAATTTAGGTGGGAGAAAAAGGTGTCCTGGACTAGTATTGTGGTAGAAGCGGTTGGAAGTGCTCGGAGGAATGATCTACTTTGAAAGTAGAGCCAACAGGGTTTGCTTTTGGATCAGATGTGGGTCGTGTGAGTATGACAGAAGACAGAGATAAATTTCAGGTTTTCAGCCTGTGGCTGCAAGAGATATTGGAGGAAAGATCTGAGGTTCAGCTTTGAAACCTTGAATACGTCATTTAACTCTCTTTAACTTTCGATGTCTGGGTTTCCTTCTCTCTACAGTGAAGGCAGTAATAGTGTTTTCGTGATAGGGTTGCATTAACGCGTGTACAGCACATACACAGTTGTGCCGGCTTACTGATTTACGATGCTGAGACATGAAGAGTGAAGGGGCACTAATGAGAAGAAAATTGGAATGTTGGAGATAGTCCAGGCAGAGGAGTGAGAGCGGAAAGGACCCAAGAGCAGGAAAGGGTATTGCAAGTTTGAGAGACGGGAAGTTCATTACATCATAAGGAAATTTTAATCTAATTAGATGTTTTGAACTTGGTCCTGAGAGTAATGATGAGCCATTAAATGTAAGGACCTAATCATATTTTCTCTCTAGGAAGATCACTGACTGCAGTGAGAAAGCCATTTGCAGTAGTCGGGTAGGAGAAGACGGTGGCAAAGAGGATGAAGAGAAGTGGGTGGTTTGGGAGACGTTTAGGTGGACTCAGTAGAACTTGATTGCCCCAGTATATGAGATATGAAAGGGGGCTGGAAAGGTCAGTTTTCAAATCGTCTATTATACATGGTGTTAGATACATGTAATCACATCATAGAAACAGGCCACCACTAATTTCACTATTCTACACTACATATCTCTGTTACCCGGGTTCTCTACAGAAGCAGAACCAATAGCGATATACAGATCTAGAAATACACATAGAAGATTTATTATAAGGGGTTGGCTCACACAATGATGGACGCTGGCAAGTTCCAAGATCTGCAAAGTGAGTCGGCAAGCTGCAGACTCAGGAGAGCTGATGATTAAGTTCCTGGCTGAGTCCAAAGGCCTGAGAACCAGGAGATTCAATAATGTAGTAACGGTCGGAAGGCCAGCAGATTCAAGACCCAGAAAGTGCCAATGTTTCTAGTTGAGTTCAAAGGCAGAAAGAAAGCCGATGTCCCAGGCTGAAGCTCGTCAGGCAGGAAGAAATCTCTCTTACTTGGGGGAAAGTCTGCTGGGTTTTCTTTTTCCTTTTTTTTTCATTCAGACCTTCAACTGATTAGATTGAGGGTACCCACATTCTGGAGGGTAGTCTGCTTCAGTCAGTTGACTGATTTAAATATTAATCTCATTCAGAAACACCCAGAAAAATATCTGGACCCTGTGGCCCAGTCAAGTTGTTAGATAAAAGTAACCATCACAATATCAAACTTTTATTTCTGGCTAATAACCATCACTCATCACTTTCTTGAACTTTTTCACTTCCATTTAGAATAGTAGTATTGCGGGGGGAATAGTAGGATTTTGCTTTTTAAATTTTAAGTCCATTTTTGACACAGAAAAGTATACACCAACCGGGAGTGTTCATATGTGCACATCCAGGAGTGGCAACCGCAGGCTGCATTCGGAGCTTAGCCAGGCACAGCCCCCAACTGAGTGAGCCCCCACGCATGCTGACTCAAAGGCAAGTGTCAGCTGCCAGCACGTGCGACTCCACGGGTCCTTCCAGTCACTTTAGGAGAACTCCGGATCAAGAATGCAAAGACCCCCTACACCAATGGCCTGCTCCAAAGGACAGTGGTGACACATTGGGTTTGAGAGGCTTCTACAAAGTATACAGGTGCTAGGTGACTAGAAGGAAATTCGGATGTGGCACTCTTGAGATGTCTGGGCTGGACAGCAAGGAAATCTTTGGATAAAGATAGTAATCAAGTTACAAACACACCTGTCCTCTACATTCCCCCTTCCTAGCTTCTGCCCTATTTTATCCTTCTATAAAATGTCTTATTTTTTGAAAAAACAGTTTTTGCCCATTGTTTTCATGTTCCCATTTTCCTTTGTCAGGAAACCTAAATTGCCTTCACAGAAGTCAGTGACCTCCGAGTTCTTGTTGTTTGTGTTTTTTTTTAATAGATTTTATTGATTGTGCTATTACAGTTGTCCCATTTCCCCCCCTTCATTCCCCTCCACCCTGCACACCCCCTCCCACCCAAATTCCCCCCTTTAGTTCATGTCCATGTGTCCTAAGTTCTTTAGCTTCTACATTTCCCACACTATTCTTGCCCTCCCCTTGTCTATTTTCTACCCACCGTCTATGCTACTTGTTCTCTGTACCTTTTCCCCCCTCTCCTCCTCCCACTCCCCTGTTGCTAACCCTCCACGTGATCTCCATTTCTGTGGTTCTGTTCCTGTTCTAGGTGTTTGCTTAGTTTGCTTTTGTTTTTGTTTTAGGTGTGGTCGTTAATAATTGTGAGTTTGCTGTCATTTTTCTGTATGTCTTTTATCTTCTTTTTCTTAGACAAGTCCCTTTAACATTTCCTATAATAAGGGCTTGGTGATGATGAACTCCTTGAACTTGACCTTTTCTGGGAAGCACTTTATCCTCCCTTCCATTCTAAATGAAAGCTCTGCTGGATAGAGCAATCTTGGATGTAGGTCCTTGCCTTTCATGACTTCAAATACTTCTTTCCAGCCCCTTCTTGCCTGCAAGGTCTCTTTTGAGAAATCAGCTGACATTCTTATGGGAACTCCTTTGTAGGTGACTGTCCCCTTATCCCTTGCTGCTTTTAGGATTCTCTCCTTTCATTTTAATCGTGGGTAATGTAATTATGATGTGCCTTGGTGTATTCCTCATTGAGTCCTACTTCTTTCGGTCTCTCTGAGCTTCCTGGACTTCCTAGTAGTCTATTTCCTTTGCCAGATTGGGGAAATTCTTTATTATTTTTTCAAATAACTTTTCCACTTGTTGCTCTTCCTCTTCCCCTTCTGGTACCCCTATAATTCGGATGTTGGGACATTTAAAGATGTCCTGGAGGTTCCTAAGCCTCTCCTCATGTTTTTGAATTCTGTTTCTTCATTGTTTTCTTTTTGGTTGTTTCTTCCTTCTGGTCCACTCCATTGATTTGAGTCCCAGTTTTCTTCCCATCACCATTGGTTCCCTGTGCATTTTCCTTCGTTTCACTTAGCCTTCATTTTTTCATCTAATTTGTGAGCAAAATCAACCAATTCTGTGAGCATCCTGATCACCATTGCTTTGAACTGTGCATCTGATAGGTTGGCTATCTCTTCATTGCTTAGTTGTATTTGCTGTGGAGCTTTGATCCGTTCTTCTGTTTGGGCCTTTTTTTTGGTCTGTTGCATATGAGGGGCGGAGCCTTAGGTATTAACCAGGTGGGGCAAGCCAGTCTCTGGGTTGTGACGCTGTATGTAGGGGTGTAGTCCAAGAGGGAACAATGGCGCTTGCTCCAAATTTCAGTCCTTTCTACTGCTTCCGCCAAGCAAATTGGGCCTTTCTGGTGCTGATTCCTGGGTGGGTGGGCTTGTGTATGTTCTAGGACCCTGTGGGTCTCTCCAGTGAACTCTCCTGCGAGGCTGTCTCTCTCCCGGCACCTCAACCTCCACAGGTGTTTTCAATTGGTGTTTTAAGGCTTTATTTCCTCGCGCTGGAACCCTAGGTTGTACGGTCTATCTTGCTCCCCAGTTTCTCCTGGTTTATCTGTGCGCCATGTGGGACCACCCAGTCCGCCAGCCGCCTTGCACGCCGAGCCCCGATTCGATTCACAATCGCCGCCTCACTGGGTGTGCCAGCCACCGCCTGTGCGCCCAGGCTCCACCCACTGCCGTCTTGTGCTCCGGGGGTTTGTCAGCTACTGCCTTGCACGCCCAGTGCTACCTCTTCCGTGACCGCTCTCCGCCTGCTTCCCGACTCCGCCTCTCTTACCCATCTGGATGAATGTGTCTATTTTAGCTCCTTGATTGTCGGACTTCCGTACAGTTCAATTTTCTGTCCGTTGTGGTTGTTATTTTGTTTCTAAATTGTTGTTGTCCTTATTTTGGTGGTGGGAGGAGGCACAGTGTGTCTACCTTCGCCTCCATCTTTGCCGGAAGTCCTGTGTTTTGTTTTTTTTTTTAAACTGCTTTATTAACTTCACAATGTGTAATGAGCATCTTTCCATGCAATAGGTAACACTCACCTTCTGACAGAAACTTACATATCGGTCCAGATGCAGTATTTAGTTCGAAGCTGGTAATGGGAGACTCAGAGGAAACAGGTAACACCAGCAGGTTTACAAGGCACCTCATGAACATGTCAAGTTTAGGGAGCAGGTGTGTCTCCCTGTTACCTTTAGGGAAAACATCAGGATTCAAGGCGTAAGGTGGAACTTGGAATGGTCGTGGTGAGGGGCATCAGTGCTGACTGCCCGTGGACTCTGACTGAACTGCTCTCCCTCAGCCTCTCAGTCAGCTGTCTCATCTCCGCCACCCTTACCACCTCTCTCGTCTCATCCTTGCCTGTGGCTGCCTAACGTGGAACCACCTACAAAGTCCTCCGGGCTCACAACATTCACTAGCTTCCAAACAGAGGGACAAGGGTTCTCCTTCATTAGCATCTGGCTCCTTTGTATCCATTTTTTCCCCCGGTTGGCATTTTCCATCTTGAGATTTTTTTACTGCTTGTTCCTCTTTGGACGCCATTGCTCCTGGCCCTGTCCTTGCTGTCTGTCTGCTCCTCCCGATTCTTGCCACGAGTGCGCGGCCACGATACTTGGACCCAAAGATCTGCTCCCCTTTTGCCTCCTCCTCCTACTGTTGGGCCACCAGCTCCTACTCAGGGCCACCGCAGGCAGGAACCGAGAAGGGTGCGAGTGACCGCTGGGCCTGACTTGTGGTTTTTAATTGATTGCATGCGTCAGGTCCTAGACTCATCCACCTTCCTGTGACATTTGACACTCCTGAGCACTGAGTTTCATATAACCCCAGTTACAAATCAGTGAATTTGCGTCCTTTACAATTTTTATCTCGTTCACCTCAAAACATCTCTGTGAACCAGGTGTTACCTTCATCTTTGAGGTGAGTAAACTAAGTCTCCAAGGGGATAAGGAACTTGTCCCAGGCCACTGCTGGCAAGTGACAGGGCTGGATCGGAACATGTACAGAAATGGCTCCTCCCGGCCTTCCCAGCGCTGTTCCTTCTCACCTCTCCTCCGTATGGTCGGAGCTTCCTGGGTTCCAGCCACCACTGACTGCTGTGCTGCCCCGAATCTGCCAGGCTTTCTTTCCCCAACAGCTCTATGCTCAGCCTTGGCTCTGACTGGAAAACCCTTTCTCTGGTTTCTTGTCTGCTCCGCTTTCACTTGTCTTTCAGGACTCAGAAAGACCTGCCTCCAGGAAGGAGCCTCACCGCCGCGCCCCGCTGACACCCTGTGTGTCCCTCCGCTGCAGCCCTGCGCGCGCTGCATTGCGACCTCCCGAGAAGCAGAGAGCGGTGGAGGCCGGGAGCTGGGTCCCTCTCTGTGTTCTCGGCAACTGAGGTTCTAGCGCACAGTAGATGGTCAGCACGGGAGGTGAGCTGTGAAGACCATGTTCTTGTAGTTAATCCTGATACTGGCTTTAATGAACACGTCAGCAGTTTTGTTTTGTGTCTTTTATCCCTTAACTAACGCCTTGAGACTTTTCAAATCTACAGAGCAGTTGAGAGGACAGCACAGTTGGTACTGCGGCCGGTCATGCAGCGGCCGTGGTGAACTCCCCGCTGTTTGTGCTCCCTCTCTGTGCACACGAACACACACTGCCCTCCTGAAACACCTGAAGGTCAGGTTCAGCGTCATCTCCTGAGAACAAGGATGCATGACCATGAATCGTTCATCTCACCTGGGCAAATTCTCAGTCGGCATAAACTTTTTCTGTAAAAGGCCCGTCAGTAAATGTTTTCAGCGTTGCAGGTGAGATGATCCCTGTGGAAGCCACTCAGTCCTGCCAGCGTTGTGCAAATGCAGCTGGAACGAGACCTGGGCGAGTGGGCGAGTGGGCACGGAATTCCAGTAAAGCCTCAGGCCCAACAACGGGCTTTGGGCTCCATTCGGTTCTCTGGGCTGTAGTTCGCTTATTTAAATTTCTGGATTCTTCAAACCATAATGTTTCTATCTTTTTAAAACTCCAGCCAGTTTTACATGTTGCATTTTGCTGTGTTACTTTAATCTAGACCAGGGGCGTGAAACTCATGTTCACTGTGGGCCACATCAGCCTCGCGATTGCCTTCAAAGGGCCGAATGTAATTTTAGGGCTGTACCAATGTAACTACTCCTTAACTAGGGGCAAGGAGCTCCGCACTGCCTCCGGGTAGAAACAAGGTGGAGGGCTGGATTCTGCCTGCAGGCCTTGTGTTTTCCACCTGTGATCTCGACCCATACCTTCCCCACACCTTGTTATTTTCGTGAAATTGATTGTTTTGAAGAGCCAATACCTGTTATAGACGAAGTGCATTCTGGATTCATCTGAAAGTTTACTCGTCATTAGATTCACATTAAACATTTTCAGTGATGATGCTACGCAGGTGGGAAGGCACCAGGTCAGTTGTCTCACTGTTGGAGCTGCTGGATTCTGTCACTGCCTTAAGTGTGTGATGTCTCCATTGTTCCTTTTGTCATTAATAAGTGGAGAGCATGGAGGGTCATTGAGACTGAGAATGCCGCCCCCACCCCCCCTACGCTCCCCCACTTTCACCCAGAGGCTCTACCCATTTGTGGTCCTCGATTGAATCAATTATTTCACCAAGAGCTACAAAATGGGGAATTTTCAAATATATTTTTCCTACGCCAGCTGGCAGTCTTGGGTAAAACAGAGTTTTCTCATTTTGTATGTGTTCCTTTTTTAGTAATTAAAAAAAATTTTAACGATTTTAAAATTTATTTTTAGAGGGGGAGGGAGAAAGGGAGATAAACAATGTGCGGTCACCTCTCGAGCGCCCCTTGCTGGGGACCTGGCCTGCACCCCAGGCATGTGCCCTGACTGGAATCAACAGGCCACCCTTTGGTTCGCAGGCCGGCACTCAAACCACTGAGCCCCACCAGCCAGGGCTAGGGGGTTTTTTCCCCAGAGGGAACAAAATGGATAATAATTGTTGAAAATGTACCCACCCAACACAGGGGTGTTGCTATTACTCTTGTTAATATTGCTACTGCTATTACTGTTTCTCTGATTCTTGTTATAAAATTTCCAGGACTGTCCCTGAAGAGATAGTCCAAAAGAAAGTTCTCCAAGACAGAGAGAGCATCTCCGGAGATGGCATCAGTATCCGTCGGTGCTCCTTCCCTGGCTCCTCTGAATCTGAAGAAGGATGCAGGAAGGGCAGCGAAGGACAGTCACCACGCTGATGGGGGGCAGGGGTTCAGACGTCCAGGAAATGGCACAGGCCTTGAGCGGGAGCCGCTGTGCAGACGGTTCAGGCAGTTGCGGTATGAAGAGACCGCAGGACCTCGAGAGGCCCTGCGCCGGCTCCACGAGCTCTGCCGGCTGTGGCTGCGGCCCGAGACGCACAGCAAGGAGCAGATGCTGGAGCTGCTGGTGCTGGAGCAGTTCCTGCGCATCCTGCCCGCGGGGCTGCGCGCCCGGGTGCGGGAGCGGCGCCCGCAGAGCGGCGAGGAGGCCGTGGTTGCACTGGAGGACCTGCATCCGGAACTGCGGGAAGCTGGACAGCAGGTGGCAAAGGTGAGATGTGCGCTCCTTTTCAGGAAGGCTGGATTGGAGACTGGCTGGACAGGTGGGAAGGAGCTGAGTTTGGCGTGAGAATTGCCGAGTCCTTTCAGTTCTCCTGTCAGTTTGGCTGCTGTTGCTGTAGGGTTCACCTTTTCTCTGCTGGGAGGAAACAGGCTTTTTGTTGCCCCTGTGTGGTTTCTGTTTGCTCTCTTTTCTAATGTTGGGGTGTTCTTCTGAGCAGCAGTTCTCTCCTGTATCCACTTGCACCCAACTGTCTCTAGGACCTAGGACGGGCAGAGAAACAGCGTGTCGAAGAGAGAGCGGCTCGGAATGCTGCGCAGGCTCAGCAGGTCGCAGCTGAGCCAGCGGATCTGAAGCCTGAAACAGAACAGGGTAAGAAACAGACCGTCTTCCTGGGTGTGGGAAGCCTGCACAGCACCCCTGGCATTTTGTTCTTTGTTTTTGTTTGGAGTCAGGTTTATTGAGGTGTAGGGTACACACTGCAAACCCAGTCTGTGTAAGTGTACAGTTCAGTGAGTGTCACAAACAGGCAGTAATTACAGTCGTCTAATCACCACCGTAATGAAGATGTAGAAGATTCTGTCACCCCAGGCCTTTCTCGTTGTTTAAAGCTGAAGCCTCCTGTGGGAGGGCTGCTCCCTCCCGGAGCACAGAACCTCGCCCCGAGCTGCAGTGCTCATTGGTCTCACTGCCTTCCTTCCCCGGGACAGGCTTCTGTCTTTGGTTTCTAGATGTCGCCTGGATTGGGTGTTGTTGTTGTTGTTGTTTTGCTATGCTATGTTTTCTTTGACTCAAATAGATCTTTCTAATTTCTATCCCTTTCATTTTCTTTTCTTCTTTCCAGTCTGATACAAACCCTGTCGTCTTGGTGCCTCTGTGGAAGCGCCGTCTGCCATGTCCACACATTCATTAATGTTTCTCCCTCCTCAAATCCCTTCAGTTAGTGAGTGATGTTATTCTTTCAACCTTTTTTTTTTTTTTTGATGTTTGAAAATTCTATAATGAAGAGTAAAAACCAAGAAAAAAACACCACTTTCAGTGCCTTCCAGTGACTGTTAGCAAAGGCCTCATACGCCTATTCGCCTACTCGTCATCTGCTGACCTCACAGCCAAGGAATGTCAACTAACTACCAGTGTGCTCCACTCCGCTGGGCCTCGAGCACGACTGTTCTGTGTTCTGGGAAAACCCCTGTCCCCAGGCACATTGGGACAATGAGTCGCCCTCTGTCCCATCCTTCCCAGCTGCATTTTGTTTCTCTCTGCGACTTCCATCTGGAATGACTGTTCCTCACTCTCCCTAAGCCCTCCCCGTGTCAGGACCTAGCCGAGACCGAGACGCCACTTTCTCGGTCATTTCCTAGGTCCTCCAAGTCTGGGTGAGGTTCCCCACCGGGTGTTCTCCTACCACAGAATTGATCCTATTGTAGTATAGTCGCTGATTAGCATCTCCTTTTTTCCTGCCAGAAAAATCGGCAGGGCCTTTGTTTTATTTCCCGAGCCTGTTACAGTTCCTGGCTTAGAGCCGGCAGTCAGAAGTGTCTCCTTGTTCAGTGGTTGGTACTGATTCTAAAGCTCTCCTTTACCCACTCCCTCCTCTTTCAGTTTTGGATGTTGCTGCAAAGGTGTGCTTCTTCTGGGAAGTTTGAGGCTTAATTTACATTTCTACATTTACACAGTGAGTCAACATTAAAATCGGCACCACGTCCCCTTTTCTTCATTTTCAGTTAAAGGGCCATCCCTTTATTATTGGCCCAGAGTCCTCAGTGGACCTTTCTTTTCCATTTTCTATGTGACAGGCCATTTTCAAGGATACAGCCATTCCCTTTGAGATGGTCTGCTAGTGCACACGTGCGCGTGCGTGCGTGTGTATTTGTGTATGTGTGTGTGAGAGATACAGTAAAATCCAAACCATGCGAGTAGGCCACTTCCCACCACCCCCCGCTTCCTTCCCCAAAGGCACCACTGCGAACAGTTTCTCGTGTATCATTCCACGTGTAATCTATACAAACACAAGCAGCCACAATATTTCCACTGTGCACACATGGCTGGATTTAACATTTTTCCTACTAATTGCAGATTTCTTTCCCCAAGCACCAAAAAACAAGTCATTGTTGACATATATTTGATATTTCAGGTGAAGAGACAGTGACTGAGAATGAGATGCCAGCGGTAGAGACAGACCCTTGTGGGGGATCGGAACTGACTGGCAAAGCATCTGAGCCTGGAGAGCCTCACTGCGAGGGCGCTCGCTTGGAAAGGCAGCAGGCCAAGCCCAAGGAGAAGGCCGATTGTAACCTCTCAGCAGATGGGGAGGGACTCTTCCAGCGCTCGGACCTGGTCGGACATGAAGGTATGCGCAGCGCAGGAAGGCTCCGTGAATCCAGTCCTCCCGGGTGTCAGCAGATCCACTCTAGAGAGAAAAGCCATCAGTGTCATGAGTGTGGGAAAGCCTTTCAGAGAAGCTCACACCTTGTCAGACATCAGAAAACTCATCTTGGTGAGAAGCCTTATCAGTGCAAGGAGTGCGGGAAGGTGTTTAGCCAGAACGCAGGCCTCTTGGAGCATCTCAGAATCCATACTGGAGAGAAACCTTTTCTCTGTATCCACTGTGGGAAGAACTTCAGGCGCAGCTCTCACCTGAACCGGCACCAGAGGATTCACAGTCAGGAGGAGCCCTGTGAGTGCAGGGAGTGTGGGAAGACCTTTAGCCAGGCCCTGCTCCTCACCCACCATCAGAGAACCCACAGCCACACGAGGGGCCACCAGTGTCACGCGTGCGGGAAGGCCTTCAGCTTAACCTCAGACCTTCTTCGACATCACAGGATTCACACTGGAGAGAAACCTTTCACGTGCAGCATATGCCAGAAAGCCTTCCGACTGAACTCTCACCTTGCTCAGCACCTGCGGATCCACAATGCAGAGAAACCCTACGAGTGCAGCGAGTGTGGGGAAGCCTTCAGGCAGAGGTCAGGCCTTTCTCAACATCGGAGATACCACCACAAAGACAGACCGGCGCACTGAAGTGCCCTCCCCCCGTGGGACGTCAGACAGACCATGAACAAGCAGGCCGCATTTTAGGGGAGTTCCCTCTAGCCAGCCCTGGCATCAGAGGATCCTTGGGGTTGGCGGGGGACTCGGATGCTGTCTGCCCCCACTCTTCCTCCTCTGTTTCCCTCGAAGTCAGCTTTGTGCTACGATAACTCACCAAGATGGCCCTGGGGGGTCAGAGTTGAACAGCATCCCTGATGGCAGGGCTTCTCAGAGCCTTTGACGTGGTGCAGACGTGGTGACGCGTCTCCAGGCAGCAGAGAACCTCGTGGCGGAGTGTGGGCCTCGACAGAAGAGTCGCGAGCGCACCTGGGTTTGTGCTCTCCCAAAGCAAATCTGATGTCGGTAATGAACGTATGTAACTAATATGTTAAAAATCAGAAATTCACATAGATTTTCAAAGACCATTATAACAAGTAATGTATCTTTTAAAATGTTGAACTCCAGTGGTACCTTTTTCTGTGTCTAATTTTGGTGTCAGACATGTGGGAACATAGTTACTTGTTGAATTATTTTGTGCGTTGAAGGAATGGAGTACTGCCCTTTTGCGGTACTTTTCTCTGGAGAATGTCATTTTGTACATGCAGGCAATGCCATAGGAACCACAGAATGGCACTGAATCCACAGCTGAAAATCGAGACAGAACCCATGAGATAAGGACGGTCTAAACCAAGCGGGGCTGGTGTGGGGGGGGGTGCTGAAGACTCAGCACAGGTGTGCGGCCAGTTCTGACCGTGTGCAGGCCTGAGCTGGTGAAGGAGAAATGGGAGGTGTGTCCTGGTAGGGTCAGGGTCAGGGTCAGGGTTAGGTGTGTCCCACTGTGATGGTGGAAGTCAGACACAGAGGCCAAGACCAAAGAAAACCGAGGAAATAGGGAGCAAATCAGAGTAATAATAGACTTGCCATGAGAAGAAAGGAGAGGACAGCAGCCGCCTTGACTTGCAGCCAGCGTTGAAACCAACCAAGGCAATGAGTAAGTCCAGGACGGAAGTCTTCAGGATGGAGAAGCCAAGGAGCAGCACTAGAGCCCAGTGGCTGGTGTGGCCGGTGACTTCTCAGTGTTCAAGTGCAGGGTCGGTGAGTCAGCCCAGAGCATGAAGACGGACCATGCCTCACCCCACGTCCGTGGGTCACAGCCACATGCCTATGTGTTCCTTCCACATCCTAACAGTTCCAGTCCCACTGCAGGGTGGCGGGTAGACAACATTCCCAAAGTTCCTTGAGATCTGAACCGGGAGGATGATTGTTTTTGTTCGTCCTGCCCACCATTGTACCAAACACCTCCGGTACCTCTGTCTACCCACTTTTGTGGTGCCTACAGGTCAGCTCTCTGTGTTAAGGTCATATCCTTTACTAATCAGTCAGCTTCTAGAGAATATCTTTTGTAACCAAAGCAGGACTGTTAAAAGCCACTGGGACTCGCTGTGTTTGGGTTCGCAATCATGGTGTCTAACCCTTGTCACACACCAGCACCTTAACCATCTTGTGTTCTAGTCGGGTGAAGTGGGGCGAAGAAGCAGGACAGGCTTGAGCTGTGACTGAAGACCTTGCCACATTCTTCACACACATAGGGTTTCTTCCCACTGCAGACTCTCTGGTGAATGACGAGGGCCGAGCTTGGAGCCAACGCTAAGTCCAAGTTGATTCCTTTCCTGTGGCTTAGCCCAGAGAGGGGAGAGCTGAAAGGGTCTCTTGGGCCACAGGACCAGAGCAGACAGCTGGAAGCCACTTAGCAACCACGAGGGAGCCTGACACAGAGATGCGGGCGCAGGGGCTCACAGGAGGCCAGGCTTGTCTGAGTTCCCGTGGGGCTCCAACCCAGATCCTCCAGTGCAGAGGCCGGCTGTGTGTGGGGACCCCAATTCTGTCTGGGATGAGCAGACGGACTGTGCTTTCCTGAGCTCCTTACTCTGACTTGTGCCAAATGCTCCGAAGTCCGTTGACTTGCCTTGCATACAGTCCTGCCCAGTCCTTTATTCTCCTGTCCCGGGTGCAAGGCCCTGCCTGACCAGCCCCAGAACTTAGGGCCCAGAACAGGCCTCAGCCCTTCCCTGCACTCTCAGTTTGTGCTCTTCTCCTGATGGACCCGTTCCCGTGCCCAGGTCTCCTTCCCCCCCAGCACCCCTGTTCCCCCTCTGCGCCTCCATCCTGATTCTCGTACCTGAACCCTCGTCCACATCGGAGCCAGACCACTGTCGTTCTTGCCTCCCTGGGACTAGCAGGCAGCTGTCCTCAGGGGCAGGGAGTGACCAAAGGTTGCTGGCCTTTTGTTATTTCAGGTGGGGAAATACAGACGAAGACCGGAGACTTGCCTGTAGCCGAGGAGCAGAGGGAACAGGGGCAGGGGAGATGTGGTGCCACCTGGGTGAAGCCATTGCCCAGACACCCCCGCACGCAGAGGCAGGTGAACAGGAGGGCAAGTCACCGAGGAAGCAGAAACACACCAGTGGGAGGAGGCGGCACATTTGCCAAGAGTGCGGAAAGAGCTTTGCCCAGACTTCAGGCCTGACCAAGCACAGGAGAATCCACACCGGGAGAAACCCTACGCGTGCGAAGACTGCGGCAAGGTCTTCAGTCACAGCTCGAACCTCATCAAGCACCAAAGAACGCACACTGGGGAGAAGCCGTACGAGTGTGAGGACTGCGGGAAGACCTTCAGCCAGAGCTGCAGCCTCCTTGAGCATCACAGAATCCACACGGGGGAGAAGCCGTACCGGTGCGGCACATGCGGCAAAGCCTTCAGGCGGAATTCCCATCTCCTGAGGCATCAGAGGGTCCACGGCGATGGAAATGTCCAGGATCCCGAGCAGAGAGAGATTTGGGAGAGTCACAGGAAGATGGCAAGCCAGGAGGGGGATGTCCAGGCTGCCGTGTCTTATACGTGCTGTGAGTGCGAGAGAAGTTTCACTAGGAACAGAAGCCTTATTGAGCATCAGAAAATCCACACTGGTGAGAAACCCCACGAGTGCGATGCGTGTGGAAAAGGCTTCACCCGAACCTCGTACCTCGTTCAACATCAGAGAAGCCACGTTGTGAAAAAAATTGTGTCCCGGTGACCCGTGTCTTAGGTGCTCGAGTCTTTGCTCCTTCCTTGTTGAACGAAGCCTCCCTGGAGCCCTTCCTGACCACAGAAATTGTGGGCTGGGGCTTTGTTTACCACACGTCCTCAGGCAGGTGTTAGATCTTCCACTTTCTAGAGGGTGACTGGTTTTTTGCGAAAACCTCATTTGGAAGGAGGCTCTGGATTGTTGTTTGGGAGATGCAGGACCTGACACGTTTGTCCCCACCCGTTGGACTTCCGGGGCTTCCAGCCTGGCTCATCCCCTCAGCCACCACCTTCCCTGGGTCGGTGGTTCTGATTGAGGGGTAGCTGCTCCGACTACTCCTTCTGCCCATGTTGGCTCCTTCACCACTGGGTTGGGTCAGCGACGTCTTATCCCCCCACAGTGCCTTGCCTGTAGGTGCTACATGTGAGACGACCTTCTCTTCTCTGGAGGCCTGAGGTCTAGAATTCCGAGGAATTGCTAACTACGGGCATCTGTGTTTGTGTCGACTTCTCTGAGGTTCTAGATTTTGGGTCCTTGTAATCCATTTTTTGTGAAGCCCTTAATGTTGGATTCTCAGGTGGATTCTCACGGGCTTTTCCAAAGAATGTTGGACCACGCAGAGCACGCACACACTGGCGAGGACACCACCGCGCCCCTTCAGCGGTGGGAAATCCCCAGAGGCTGCCAGAGTCCAAAGACAGACCGCAGCGGGGACACAGCAAAGAGCCACCAAAGGCCGCTTGCAAATACTCGACCCCAGCTGGGGTACGAGGTCCCCCTCCACGGGGCTCACTGCCAAATCAGCACCGCATGGCGCAGGGGGCGAGTTGCCAGTGCTTTGCAGACAGTGTTACGACCTTCCCGCTCTTCCAGAAAACCGACCGTCCGGGTTTTCCATAGCATGGGGATTCGTTGGATTTGCAAAATGGAAAGGCATCATCGCCATTAAAGCTCAATCATTACTGATGCTTGCGGTCTTGAGGGATGCGGTGTGAATACGGGAATAGCCTGCGTCTCGTTGGCCAAGTGTACGGAGAGAACCTGTGGCTGGGATATCCGTACAATTGTGGGATTTGGCAGGAAGGGATTGAGTATCAGGATGGCTGGTTTCCAGAATTCGTTCTGGCCTTGGGCAAGGCGCTGGGCAAACCGCGACACTGCCGGGCCTCAGTTTCCTCCCCTGTAAACAGTGTTGCACTAGGTGTTGGGTGAGTGTGTGTTCCAGTCCTCGTATTTGGTGAGCAACTGATTTGCTCCCTTATTCACATAAGGACTGTGCTCCAGTCCTCGGACTTGGCGAATAACGGACTTCTTCCCTTATTCACCTCTGACCCTAGCTCCATCATCCCCTTGGGGAATAGCTTTCCTAACACCCCATGCTCTCACACTGCTCTCACTTTGCGGTTCTGCACTTGAGGGTAACCCTTCCGTAAGTGTGCGCCTCTCCCACGGCCCTGTAAGCAGCCGGGAGGGTGGGACCAGGACCACCTGGGCCGTCACTGCATCCCCAGGACTCAGGACGGTGCCTGCTGGCACATAGTCGGCGTGCTACAAGAACGTTGGAATGACTATCGCACAGATAAGGGATGTCTTACTGCTCTGCCAAGTTGCTTGGCATTTTCCAAAGATGCCAAGCAACTTGGCATTTTCGTACGAGATGTAAGTGGAAACATCTCGTTTTCAAAGGAAACCTTTGGAAAGTACCCAGGAGGGTTTCCCTGCCTTGGGGGGGGCGGGGGGGAGACCAACAGTCACAGTCTAGATGAAAACAGACGATTCTCAGCTCCAGTGCAGGCGGCACAGGCGGTAGGCCAGCAGCTAGTTACCTTGACGAGCAGAAGCTCCTGTGGAGAAGACCATGCGTATTAATGCTATTCGTTCGGTACTTGATGAAGTGGCAACCCTGCGTAGGCAGTTGGTATATACAGATGAGCACTCAGAGTTCCATGAGGCCGTGGGGCGTGTGGAGGGTGCAAAGGAACAAATGGACGTGCTTTCTACCGACCATCTGGAGACATTCGCAATAGAAAGTGCCAGAGAGTGCCTGTCTTCTTCACTGCCAAGGGCCTGAATTACTTAAAAAATATGAACAGGGACTTCCGGCCAAGATGGAGGCGTAGGCGGACACACTGTGCCTCCTCTCACAACCAAAATTAAGGACAACAAATATTTAGAAACAAGAAAACAACCAGAACTTATAGAAAATTGAACTGTATGGAAGTCCAACAACCATTCATCCAGACCGGTAAGGGGGCGGAGTTGCGGCAGGAGAAAGTGGAGGTGCAGACCTGGACTGCAAGCAGTAGCGGCTTGACTTCCCAGGTGCACAGGCGGCGGCTGGCGGTCCCCAGGCACAGGGGGCAACTGTGCAGACCCAGTGAGGCCACGCAAGGTGGCTGGGTGACCAGGGGGTCCCACATTCGCGAGCGCAGACAGTCCAGGCAGAGGGGAAGCAGTGGAAGGGACTAGAATTCAGGAGAGAATGGAGCAGGCGCCATTGTTCCCTCTCAGACCCCGCCCCCACATAAGCGTCACAACCCAGCGACTGGGCTGCCCCGCCCTGAGGAACACCTAAGGCTCCACCCCTCACTACGTAATAGCCGTGACCAGACTAAAACCAAACCAAAACAAACAAACAAAAAAAAAACCCACCAAAAATGGCTCAAACCGGAGAAAAAATGAAAACCCCAGAGTCAATGCCTCTAAGACGTGAAGAGATAGCCAACCTATCAGATGCACAGTTCAAAGCACTGGTCTTCAAAATGCTCACAGAATTGGTTGATTTTGCTCAAAAATTAGATGAAAAAATGCAGGCTACAATACGTGAAATGAAGGAAGATGCATGGGGAGCCGATAGAGATGGAAGGAAAACTGGGACTCAAATCAATGGAGTGGACCAGAAGGAAGAAACTAACAACCAAACAGAAAACGAGGAAGAAACAAGAATTCAAAAAAAGGAGAGGCTTAGGAACCTCCGGGACATGGTTAAACGTCCCAACATCCGAATTATAGGGGTCCCAGAAGGGGAAGAAGAAGAGCAACAAGTAGAAAACTTATTTGAACAAATAATAAAGGAGAACTTCTCCAATCTGACAAAGGAAATAGACTACCAGGACGTCCAGGAAGCTCAGAGAGTCCCAAAGAAGTTGAGCCCAAGGAGAAACACACCAAGGCACATCGTAATTACACTAGCCAAGATTCAAATGAAGCAGAGAATTCTAGAAGCAGCAAGGGATAAGGGGACAGTCAGCTACAAAGGAGTTCCCATCAGACTGTCAACTGATTTCTCAAAAGAGACCTTACAGGCAAGAAGGGGCTGGAAAGAAATATTTGAAATCTTGAAAAGCAGGGACCTACATCCAAAATTGCTCTATCCGGCAAAGCTGTCATTTAGAATGGAAGGGAAGATAAAGTGCTTCTCAGATAAGGTCAAGTTCAAGGAGTTCATCATCACCAAGCCCTTATTATATGAAATGTTAAAGGGTCCTATCTAAGAAAAAGATCAAAAATATGACAGCGAAAAGACAGCAAACTCACAGCTATTAAGAACTGCACCTAAAACAAAAGCAAACTAAGCAAACAGCTAGAACAGGAACAGAACCACAGAAATGGAGATCATATGGAGGGTTAGCAACAGGGATGTGGAAGGAGGAGAGGGGGGAAAAGGTACAGAGAATGGGTAGCATAGATAGTGGGTAGAAAATAGACAGGGGGAGGGCAAGAATAGTATGGGAAATGTAGAACCTAAAGAACTTATGACCCATGGACATGAACTAAAGGGGGGAATGTGGGTGGGAGAGGGTGTGCAGGGTGGGGGGGGTGATGGGAGAGACTGGGACAACTGTAATAGCATAATCAATAAAATATGTTTAAAAAAAAGACAAAAAAATATGAACAGGCAATGGCCAACCTGGATCCAAGAGTTAAAGAAGGAAAGTCGTCAAGAAACAAGCAGGGGTTGGCGGTGGGGTGGGGGGTGTGTGTAATGCAGCACAAGGCTAATATTTCCATGACTTCCTCTCTTGTTGAATGGGCAACGTTCCCGAGGAAGAGGTTAAAGTCCGGACTCGTCGTTGTGGAAGAAAACAGGAGAGCTGGGTTTCCAGCCCTTCTTGGCCAGTCTTTCCTCATCTTTCTGCGAGGGATCCCCCTCCAGGCCCTTTTAGAAGCTGGTGCCACAGCGCGGGGGGTGGGGGGGAGGCAGGATCGGTTTGAGTTTCGTGATCATTGACTGAGCACCGACCCCACCAGGACATGGTGTGAATGTTCGAGATGTCTCCTCAGTCCTCCTAACGCTGTCTGAGGTGGGTGTCACTGTTCCCATTTCGGTGGGAGGCGAGGTTCAAAGTGTTCAGCGAGGGGATGAACAAGGAGTAGAGTCAGGGCTCAATCCGCATCCACCTGAGTCCCGCACCAGCGCATTCTCCGCTAAGCCTACGGCCCGTTTCCCTTCCCATCCTTTCCCCACCTCTCCCGCTGGGCTGGCGCCAGAAATGCCTACACCTGCCGCTTTCCGCAGCGCCCGCAGCGCTGCTGGAGTCGGAATGGCCATGTGTGCTCAATGTCCTCAGAGCGAGCTCTGCTGTGGGTCGTTTTCCCGATGGGCTTTGGGGGGCTTCGTCCGTCTATGAATCGTCTATTAGAGGGACATTTGCTTCCCTGAAGGACGCAGGGGAGCCGCCCGGGAAGTCAACGAGTCACACCTGTTTCCGAAGGGCTTCCCTCGCTCTTCCAATTTGGACGCGTGGGCCAGGCGCGCCGCGGCGGGGACTCATTTTCGCTGATTAACTAGGCCCTGCCCCCCAGCCCGAGCGCCGCGCTGCCGGGTTGGTCGGCGCGATCGCGCCGGCGCCATAAAGGGAGCGGGCCTGGGCCGGAGCGCCGGGCGGGCTCTCCTCCCGCTCCTGGACGCGGCGCCGCTGAGAACGGGCGAGGTGCTGGTGCCGGGCCTGTTCGCGTTGGATGTTTTCGGACCGCAGCTGACGGCGGGTAAGTGAAGCTGCGGGGGATGGGGGGCGCTCGGCCCTCGACCGACGTTCTGACGATTCTTTGCCGCTTCGCAGGTGCTGCTCTGTGAGTTGCAGGATGTTGAACAGCCTCCCTGCTCCGCCCGCTCAGACGAAGCCCGAAGAGCGTCTCCCCCGGCGTCACCATCTCGGCCGTTTTCCGTGTCTCCGGCACACCTGCCAACCTGCTGCCTGAGGCCCGGGGCGAAAGAAGAGTGGGGGGGCCCTGCGGAGAAAGTCTTAAGAATTTCAACCCAGTGACGGTAGAGTGTTCAAATCAGGTGTGGGACCGGGGCCCTTCTAAGCGTGGCACGCCATTCCCTCGTGCAACTTCCACACCTGGGAAACTGACCCTGGTCTGCAGACGTTGCCAAACGTGAGAGCCACCGGTTTGAGCTAAGATATGTAGGTCTGCGTATTGCACATGCTCGGAGTCAGAGAGAGAGCCCCGCCCACCCCCGCAATCGCTGTTTAAAGAATAAAATCTCACGAAGTCTTAAAAAATAAATCCTAGCAGAACATGGAGGCCCGCCGCCTGCCTTTGTAAATGAAGTTTGATTGGAACACAGCCACGCTCACGTTTGTTGTGTTCACGGATTGTCTGTGGTTGCTTTCCTTCAGGGCCGCGGAGCCGAGGAGTGGCAACGGAGACGGTGAGGCCGCGAAGCCCACGATGTTTATTGTTTGGCGTCTTCCAGAAACGGTTGGCTGACCTGCGGTAGAGGATCGAGTTTTCCACCTCGGCTGGTTGCGGGACAGGTGGCAGTAACTAGAAAGCCTTGGGCGTGTACTCCTCTAGCCCCCCGATGCACACCCTTTAGAGCAGTTAGGGCTTTCCTTGGCAGGCAGTCGGCAACTACTCTGGCTTATTGAAGCAGAGGAGAAACTTTCTAGATAGAATGTTGGGGCGGTCGGAATCCACGGGTGGCTTCACGAATGCACCGTGTGTAGAGCGCCCATGAAATAAGGCATTGGTTGGATTCGTTGGGGGTTCGGCGTCCGAGCTCAGGCGATAGAATGCACATGAGAGGAAGTTATCAGGATGCGAGCTGTGCGGACGTTACAAAGAATGGCAGGCTACACGAAGGTGGTGTCGAGGGGGGTCTTTTTTTTTTTTTTCTTTAATCCAAACATGGCTTCCTTTCATTTCTGATATTCTTTTGCATTTGTGACGGTCTTTTCCTTCCTTAAAAAAAATTACATCGTTTTGGGGGAAGTGTTTGGTGAAAGCAGTTGCAAGGAAGGCGGTCTGATGGAAATGCAAGTAGTTTTGCATGAGTAATAATGATTATTCTGATGATAGGTTTCCTGCCTAAGCCTTCTGAGTAGGTAGTGTTTGCAAATGAAACGCACTCTAAAATATTCAGCCCCTTGCCACATCTCAGGTGCTTTGATTAATCCCCCAGCAGGGGCTCTGGAGTGAGCTTCTCCCTAATTAATGATCCCATTCCCATGTGTAGCGTGTGCGCAGGATGATGAGATTCCCACAAGCCCCAAGAGAAGCCAAGCATCGCCTTTTGGAGAAGGCTCCTGGCTTTCCCGGGCTTGCTTGCATCCTCCTTTCAGCCAAGGGTCCCTTCCCATGTGTCTCCCCCAAGGACTCATTGAAGATTTGAGCAGCAGCAGCTGCTCTTCTGACCTTCTATTGCCCAGGAGTTCCACGGTTGTGGTCTCAGCCCCAGACCCCCCACCCCACCCACAGCTCAGCCACCGAGGAACCACCGTATGTCTTTGAGGAAGTTCTCAATCCTGCGCTAGGCTTGCTTAGGGCAGCCCCTTAGGTTCGTTGTTATTCCCCTATGACTCTGTTTTTGGGTGCCTTTTTTCCCATGTTAGCAAAAGATCAGTGTTGCTCCCGTCGTTCAGCAAGGCGGTGTTTGAGAACCATGGCACCTTGCCTGCATCTCTGAAAAACAGACCCAGAGCGCAGGTAGAAGGGTGGGTGGGCATCCCGGTGAGGAGGCAGCGTCACTGGTGACTGGGTAGAGGGGGAGTTGAGGACAATTTGGGGTGCGATTTGAGGTCCCCCAATGTGGGCTCCCGAGCCTGGAAACGGGGATTCCGAGACATTTCATCGTGTTCCCCTCAGGCTGTTGTTGTTGCCAGCGGTGTCTCTGGGTAGAGTTTTTGTATGGAAACGTCAGCACTCGCTAGCCAATGGTGTCTTTAGATACACAGATGAGAATTCTTCATCCGATGGCTGAAATTTGAGATTTCTTGGGGTCATGTCAGTGCATCTCCAAGTTCCCTGTCTATACCAATCACCTGGTGGGTTTGTTAACAGGCAGGTCCTGATTCAGGGAGCCTGAGACCCCGCGTTCCTGCGGAACTCCCACGTGTTGCTGACGCTGTTGATCCACGCACCGCACCCGGAGCAGGGAGAGGCTGGCAGACAAGAGCAAATCAACAGAGGAGACATCAGACTTACAAAGGAAGGGGGAGGTCCAGCAGGGTAAGCTCACGTGTGCCTTTTTTCCTTTTCTTCCCCCTTTAGTTTTTTCACGAAAGGTGCGATGAGCAGGGATGAGAGCAAAGCCATTGTGGAACCTTTTCCTTCTGCTTATTATCATCGTTTTCACATTTCCGCTAAACCTGTGTTCAAATTTAGGGGTGGATTTACAGCTGGGTCTATCGTTGACGGTCTGATGTAGTCGGGAATCTGCTTTCTGACCAGCTGGGTGTGACTGTCTGGGTGTTTTAGGATCTCTCTGGCTGCTTTCTCCACCTGTGCAGTAGGGATTCTCCAAGGGCTGTGAAGGTTGTGCAGCTGGTATCTATTGTTGGGCGTGGACCCTGGAATTGCTTTCATTTGGGTTCCAATCCCAGCTTGGCTATGTAAGCATTTTTTTCTTTTCTTTGCCCCCTTCTCTGGGCCTTGTTCTCCTGATCTTTAGTATAACGTCAAACTAGCCCCTGCCTTAGAGGATCTTTGTTGAGGATTCGGTGAGGTCTGGTGCGTGGCAGGTGCTCATGATGATTGCGGCGGGTGAGGCATGTCGGCCTTTCAGCAGGCCTGGATTGAAATGGTCCACGCTCGGCCCACCCTGATGAGTGCAGATAATTCCAGCCTGACCTTCCCTTTGTTCCCAGGTGTCCAGAACGCCACACTTCCCAAAGGCTTTTCCTGCTCATCATCAAGGTTTCAAATAAACCCCACTTGAGAAATCGCCTGCAAAAGTCTGATTTTGCTCATTGGAAAAGTTGCTGGTGAAGCCCTTTTTCTTCCTTCTTTCTTTTCTTTCTTTCTTTTCTTTCTTTTCTTTCTTTTCTTTCTTTCTTTCTTTCTTTCTTTCTTTCTCTTTCTTTCTTTCTTTCTTTCTTTCTTTTTCTTTCCTTCCTTCCTTCCTTCCTTCCTTCCTTCTTTCTCTCCCCTGATAAAACCATTTATATTTTATTGTTAAATATATTTTATTGCTTATGCTATCCCAGTTGTCCCATTTTTCCCCCATCATTCCCCTCCACCCTGCACACCCCCTCCCACCCACATTCCCCCCCCCTTTAGTTCATGTTCATGTGTCTTAAGTTCTTTAGCTTCTACATTTCCCACACTATTCTTGCCCTTCCCCTGTCTATTTTCTACCTACCATCTATGCTACGTATTCTGTGTACCTTTTCCCCCTCTCTCCTCCTCCCAGGCCCCTGTTGCTAATGCTCCACGGGATCTCCATTTCTGTGTTTCTGTTCTAGCTGTTTGCTGAGTTTGCTTTTGTTTCAGGTAGGGTGGTTAATATCTGTGAGTTGGCTGTCTTTTTACCGTCCCATTTTCGATCCTCTTTTTCTTAGGCGAGTCCCTTAAACATTTCATAGAATCAGGGCTTGGTGATGAGGAACTCCTGGAACTTGACCTTCTCTGGGAAGCACTTTATCTGCCCTTCCATTCTAAGTGACAGCTTTGCTGGATAGAGCCATCTTGAATGGAGGTCCTTGCCTTTCCAGATGTCCAATAGTTCTTTCCAGCCCCTTCTTGCCTGGAAGGTCTCTTCAGAAAAATCAGCTGACAGTCTGATGGGAACTCTTTTGGGGGTGACTGTCCCCTTGTCCCTCGCTGCTTCTAGAATTCTCTCCTTCATTTGAACCTTGGCTAATGTAACGATGATGTGCCTTGGTGTGTGCCTCTTTGGGTCCAACTTCTTTGGGACTCTCTGAGCTTCCTGGACTTCCTGGTAGTCCATTTCCTTGGCCAGATGGGGGACGTTCTCCTTGATTATTTGATCAAATAAGTTTTCCACTTGTCACTGTTCTTCTTTTCTTCCCCTTCCAGTACCCCTATAATTGGGATGTTGGGCCGTTGTTGAAAGATGTCCCGTAGGTTCCTCAGCCTCTCCTCAGTTTTTTTGAATTCTCGTTCCTTCCCTGTGTTCTGGTTGGTTGGTTGTTTCTTCCTTTCGTTCGACTCCATTGATCTGAGTCCCAGTTTTCCTCCCATCTCTATTGGTCCCCTGTGCCTTTTCCTTCATTTCACTTATGGGAGCCTTCATTTTTTCATCTAATTTGTGAGCAAAAGCAGCCAATTGTCTGAGCAACCTGAAATGCAGGGCTTTGAACTGGGCATCGGATAGGTTGGCTACCTCTTCATCGCTTAGGGGAATTGGCTCTGGGGCTCTGGTTTGTTCTCCGTTGGAGCCATTTCCTTTCTTTGGTCTGGTTGCAGCTGTGATGTAGTGAGGGGTGGAGCCTTAGGTGTTCCCCAGGGCGGGGCAGCCCAGTAGCTGGGTAGTGACGCTGTATGTGGGGGCGGGGTCCGAGAGGGAACAATGGGGCTTGCGCTGCCCTGTCTCGGAATCCAGTGCCTTCCTCCGCTGCCCCTTCTGCTGGATTTTCTGCACACGAACGTGGGACCACCTGGGCAGCCAGCAGCCTTGCGTGGCCTCACTGGGTCTGCACAGTTGCCATCCTGTGCCCGGGGTCCCCTAGCTGCCACCTGTGCACCTGGGGTCTGCCAGCCGCTGCGGCCTGCATGCCCGGGTTCGCACCTCCACTTTTTCCTGCCAAGACTCCACCCCCCTACCGGTCTGGATAGATGGTTGTTGGACTTCCATACAGTTCAATTTTCTATCAGTTCTGGGTGTTTCCGTGTTTCTAAATCTTTGCAGTCCTTAATTTTCCTTGCGAGAGGAGGCACAGCATGTTTACCGACGCCGCCATCTTGGCCGGACACTGAAGCCCTTTCCTTTCAGTGACTTTATCGGCCGCGCTCTCTTTCAGTTCTGTTTGGCTCCTGATTCTCTTTGGCCTGTGAGGGCAAGGACTCTGCGTGTAGTTTCGTCATCCTAACGTTTCCTGCCCTCCCTTTTTCTTTCCTGTTCCTGGAGCTTAGGCCAATTCCCTTTCTTTTATTCCATGGGGATTCAGATTAAACAATGTGTTTCTGGAGCTCAGCGCCCTGGCCTGTGGTGAGCCCACAGGCAGGCCTTCCCCTCCTAAAGATGTCTCAAGCTTTAGCATGTCAAAGCTCGCTGGAGAACAAGTGAACAGCACCCCTATGGCATTTTCTCTAGGCACTTCTAAGGTGGAAGCTGGTCCACGAGGCACACGAGCCCTTCCAAGGTGCATGCGAGACCTTCCAAGGTGCGACCAAACACCTCCAAGGGGAGTCCACACGCCCATCCACACTCCACCAAGGTGAGTCCACATGTGCATCCACACACCTCCAAGGAGCATCCACATGACCTCCACACCCCTCCAAGGTGCATCGCCTGGGTCCATATACACCCCTCCAAGGTGCGTCGTCTGTGTCCATGCACACACTTCCACGGTGCGTGCTTTTACCCTCCACACTCTCTTCCAAGGTGAGTCCACACGTGCATCCACACTCAACCAAGGTGTGTCGTCCGTGTCCAAAGTGCATGCACATGTCCATTCACACTGCTCCACGGTGGGTTGCCCGTGTCCAGCCACAGTCCTCTGAAGTGCATCGTCCGTGTCCATGCACACCCTTCCACAGTGTGTCCTTCTACCCCCCACTCTTCCAAGGTGAGCCCACATGCGCCTCCACACTGCACCAAGTCGTGTCGCCCATGGCCCTGAACACTCCTCCAAGGCCCTGAACACGTCCATGTCCACGTCCATGTCCCCCGCAAAAAATCCTCCAACGGGTCCCTCTCTGGACGCTGGAGTGCCCTGGCCTTGCTTTTGCCTGGCCTTGCTCTCCGCTTTGCTTTTCCTTCATGGCATTTCTGCCGGTTTCTTCTTCTTCCCTGCCCTCAGGGTAGGATGGAAGCCAGAAGCTTCTCCGTGGGTGCGCTCCCTTACAGCTACGGGAACATCGTCAGGCTCACAGCTCCCTCAGATGACCCCAGTTCCATAATCCCTTCCTGGAATTGAAGAGCCAGCTGGGTGGTCCAGAACGTCGGGAACCTGGCTGCGGACTACGCCTCATGCTTGTCTGGCCCGGAGCCCCGTACAGGGAACTGAATGGGAGGCTTATCCTGCTATCCTCCTTTCTAGGGGATGGTGTCTGTCTGCCTTTCTATCTTTTTTGAAGGGAAGTTAGGGGTGGGTGGGAGGCTGTTCGGGCGGCATTTTCACCGAGGTCGCTTTCTGCCTGTGATCTCTGGCGGTTCTGGACAAGGCCGGGGAAGCGGACCGAATGATTGCACTCTGCTCCCCCCCACACCTCCCAAGAACACCCTAGAGCGACGCCAGCCAGCGTGCAGGCGCGCACCTACACTCGCACCTACGCTCACACTCCAAAACTCACTGAGACTCATGCTTACTCATACTGTCATCCTCATGCAGTACACACACACACACACCCATGCTTCCATGCAAACACCCTGCCTCCCACCAGTGCACACTCCTACCTTGCCTCTGTTTGCACGCTCCTACCTGACTCACCTTCACGCACACTCACACCCATGCTCCCTCGTGCACATTCTCATGTGTGCACGCACTCACTCCCAGGCTTCTCTCCCGGGAGGCATGCGAGAGATGTGGAACCTCCCAGCGGACCGCTGTGGCCATGCCTGGCGCTCTGATCCGGGCACCCGCAGACCGAACAACCGGTTCCGCGCTGGTCCCCCTGGCTCCTGCAGACTTGAAGCGGCACCAGCCTTGGGAGCCAGATTCGGAGAGCCGAGAGTAGCTCAAGCCTTGGGTTGGGGGTTTAACGGGGAACCTACATGACGCTGGAGGGGCATTCCAACCCAGAGCCCTTTCCTACCCCCCCCCCAGTTCTCCCTTGCACCCGCACCCACCTTCCAAGGTGACACCTTTCCAGGAGAGTGGTTAGAACCACCTTCTGTCTAATTGAAGAATAACTACCCTAGTTTTCTTTCCTAAGATGTTTGTAAATTTCTGGTAGTTACCTTTCCCCTCTCAGGGAAAGGCCGCTGCCTTGCTCCTGATGGAGAACTCAATGGCCTGTGGACTGCAACATCCAATGCGTTCAGCTCTGATGTGGCCTCAGCTGCCTGCTGTCCAGACAGGTGGGTGCCCGTTGTGGCACTTCCGTTGAGCCTAAGCCCATTTCCCAAAATAGCTGAGGTGTCGGTATACAAACAAGTTAGAAAGAAGGGGTGGTGGGAGTCAACTAACAGGATTAAGCCAATATTACCAGTGTGGTAACTGCCCACTCACTGTTACCCTGGGCTTCCCAGCAGCCAGGGGGCGCTAACGGGCACGCAGTGCCCACTGCAGTAGGGACTCTGACCCCCCAACGAATGATACTTTCCGGGGAGGTTTTCTTCTTTCTTTTTTCTCTGAGCGTAAGTGATATTAAAATATCTGACCTGAAATATTTTCTAGGGGATGTTGATAAACCTGAGTGAAGGCTGCAGGGTTGAATTTGATTGCATTTACTACTGTGCTGGTGTAAATACTTGGGAGTTTCCCTTTGATCTGTCCGCTGAGACAGCTTGGCAGCAGCCCCAGGTGAGCTGTAAATGTTAGCGTTAGTACCTGAGAGAGCACTCTCCCCACAGTAAATACACTCTGCAGTTATGAAGTGTGAGCTTTCATTCCTATTTTGTGAGTGACTCAAAGATGGGGGAGGGTTTGGAGCTCTACTGCACCTTTGGATTGGATTCTTCCCCCCGCCCCCAGGTAGGGCAGAGCAGAGGACACACTCCCTTTGAGTGACAGAGCCTTCTAGACAGGGAGGCGAGGGTGCTCGGAAGGCGGAGCGAAGCCCCTGGGTCAGTTGGACCAACGAGCCGGCCTCTGTCCCCGACAAGAAGCTGGTGGCGGGGCTGGTTTGCAAGCCAGTCGGCCTGTGCCCCTCATAGTTTTATTGGACTTAACAGCACATATTTCTAGAGGTGGAGAAGGGGCCCACGGTGACCCCGAGCACAGCGTGCTGCTGCTGTAAGCCTTGCTGGTATGTCCTCTTCCCCCTCAGTTTTCCCTGGCCTGCTTCTCAGCCCAGAAATCCACTGCAAGAGGCTCTCCTCCAGGCAGGGCCGGGGCCGTGTTCCCAACCGGGGTCAGCTGGTAATTTCACTGCCAGTTGCCTGTGCCAAGTCTCCTGGGGGCCGACTTTAATAGCTCCACTGCTCTGCTCCTCCCTTTGGCTGGTCAGAATCCCCTCGACGGGAGGCTGGAAGGCCTGGGCTCCTCAGTGAGTGTAAAAAAAAAAAATTCATACTTGTGGTTTGGAAACCTGTGATTCATGCTCTTGAACGGGTGTGTGTGGGAGGGGGAGACATGACTCGGAGTTTAGTTGCCTTTTGGGGGGGTGGGCGGCAGGCCCAGCTCCAACGCCCTCCCACCCCCACCCCCGCCCCACAATCCCTGTGGCAGCATTTTGAGTGGGGTCCAGTGACGGCTTGGTGTGTTGCTGTGTCCAAAGCTCTCGCCTAGACTTTGTCAAAACTTTGTCTGAGGAGCAAAAGTTAGCACTTGGGCTTTATCCTTAACTTGAATTTGAGGCTATAAAATGGAGCCACACAAATACCAGGTCAGCCAAGCAGCCCTCCACGTCCGGAACAGCAAGCAGGTGTGGGGCTCTGGCCGGTTGACTAATGAAGCACAGAGAGACAGTCACCCCCCCACCCCACACCCCACACCCAGACCTGCCATCTGGACCGCTCACGGACTCTATCCCAGAAGGAAACGACTAACTTCCCCGATTCAGGGAGGAGTGTATTATCAAACTAGCTCCCATGAAGACCTACTGGGTGCGATGCAGCTTTGGTGTCAAAGAGCAGGGCCTGGGGACCCACGCTCAGCTCGGCCTCCACTCACTGTGTGGCTTTCGGCAACTTAACTCACCTCCTCAGAGCCTCACTTTCCTCCTTTGTAACATAGAAATTATAATAACATCCTTATAAGATTATCAGGAAAGTTTAATTTTTTTTTAGTCCTTTAACAAAGAGTCTGGCTCACACAGGCACCTGGTAAGGGGCAGCTACTTATTAAGCATCCAAACAGCAGGGCAAACACTCTCGTAGGCTCTTCCCAGCGATGGCCTTCAGCCCTGCGCTTTGGCATCTCTCTTTCCCAGCCACAGTGCCATATAGACCTGCTGGGTACCTCGTTCCTGGGACCCTGTTGTCACGGCAGGAGAGACATTGTGTCCTGTGCTGTTTATCTGGTCCTCAGGGGGAGGAGGGGATGTGGCCTGCTGTTTCCGCTGGCATTCCCTCCCTCTTCAGGGCCCAGCAGCTCTGGGAAGGGACGCGGGTTTGGCCGAGGACTTCCTGAGGGAGCGCTGGCCTCAGGGTGGGTCTGCATTTTCTGCAGCTGAACAGGCACGTGGGCGGGGCGGGGGGGGGGGGGGGGTTCCAGTTCCCTGTTCTTTCAAACACCTCTTCCAGTTCCCTGTTCTTTCAAACACCTCGGATCCGTCATGCTGACTTGCCTTGGGGTGGAAAAAGCCCACTTTTCCCATGAAAACTAGACTCTCCAGGGTTCCAAAAACGTTGAACTCTCCAGGTTTCCTGCCCATAGTAGGCTTGTCCAGACTGTTATCGGGGAGGGTGCTGGCTGGAGGTGAGGGTGAGCCTTCCACTGGGCACAGCACAGTCTGTCCTCGGGAGCCCTCCCCGGGTCTGTGAGCTCAGAGTGACCACGCCAACAAGCTGTTTCCCTAGATGCCCACAGCGAGTTTCTCCCCAAGAAAGGCCAAAATAACACCATCAATCAACCAGGCTTGTTCTTTCTCAAAAGCTCACGTGCACGGAGTGGGGCTTGGCGCAGGGCTGGGGCCCCGTGCAGAGCCGCCCACCGAGCGCTCCTCAGGCCCCTGGCTGCTCCGGCAGCCATGACGCAGCCGGGGGAGCCGCTGACTAGTGAGGTCTTCTGAGGGCACTGCAGCTGCCTGCAGGATCATCGCTTTATTCTTTTCTTCCCCCAGATAACAGATGCCATGCCTAAGTGCTCCAGGCTGGTGACAGGGCTGCTGGGCAGCCTGAGATTCCTCCTGTCTCCCTGCTTGGCTGTGTCCCCAAACATCTTCGCAGGCGGCTTCCAACCCAGCTGTCAGAATGCCCTGGTCACCCTTGTCTTGATTTCCCTGTGGTCCTCCTCGCAGAGAGACTATGGGGGGACAACCGTAGGGGCTGAGCCCAGACCGGAGCAGGTCCTGTTCCAATCAGAGCAGGGGAGTGGGCGGGATGGTGGCCTTGCACAGAGCATGAATGTGGGGCCGCTCATGCCGAGCTGGGGTGTGGGGTGGCGAAGCTGAGCAGACAGGGCTGCGGTAGGGCCACCACCTGCAGCTGTGCGGGCTCCACCCTGCCCCGCTCCAGAGGGCATGCTTCCCGTCGTCGGCGAGGTCCAAGTGACAGCGGGCAGGTCACACAATCTGCCGCTCCTCACCTCTCACCTGCAGCCGCATGTATTCCTACGTTTTATGCTAAAAAGAAAATAGGAAGTTTGACAGAAATAATTAATCACAAGCATTTCCAGTGTACGGTGAGTCAACAAGGAAGGATGGCCAAGTGGCCAGTGTCACTGAACCAGCGGACCACATGCCAGTGCCCACGTGGGCCAGCTGGGAGCGCCTGCGCTCGGTGCCTCTGCCCACCTGTGTGCTCGGTGGCCTGGTGCCAGCAGGCGGAGACCAGCTCTGGGGCATTGTTCAGAGACGCTGGCGGATAGGTCCTCCTTGCTATGTGTTTCCAGAGCCTGTTGTTTATCATTTTACACCCCCGGGCCTTAGCCCCTCCTGCCTGAGGTTCTCGATGTCTGTCAGGGTCAAAGGTCACTTCTTGTTTGTCAGGGACAAACAAACTTCTTTCATTTCACAGTCGCTCTTTTAAGAGGTGTCCTTGCTTGGTACACTCCATAAAAGCTGTCTTTGTCATAGCCCAGCCTTACCTGAGACCCACCCCGATAGCATCTTTGACCCTGAGCTGATGAGTGGCTAAACCAGCCACTCAAATCCTCTGTCTGCATTAAACACATTTGCACCAAGTGACATTTGACAGACTAATATCCTGGAAACATTTTCAGGGAGGTGGTTACTGCATGATCCCTTAAGCTTTTATAATTGGCCAAAACTCTGTATACCTGAGAAAGTTTATCCATAAAGAATTCAAGTGAGCTTTATCTTCAGCGTTCGATGACCCATTCTAGTTTAATTTGCAATTGTGAAATCATTCATTCAGCAAATGTTCAGGGGCCCTCGGGGCTGTGAGACTTCTGAGAAGAATGCAGTATGGACCAGCCTCTCAAAGAGCTCACAACACAGAGGCAGGCTGGCCGGCCGCACAAATGATTCCAAATAGGATGCGAGTGGCCTCATTAGAGCTCAGAGAAAGAAGCGGCTACTTCCTCCTGCAGGGATGGGCATTTGAAATCGGGTGCCGATGGACGAGTTTCTGTTGAACAGTGTGTAACCTGTATGCAGGCCTTAAGCCATGTTATCACTTGTTTCTCAATCATCAAACCTGAAGCTCCTCAGGGGTGGGAGATCCTTTCTTAGAGTGGGAGGCTCTGGTGCTGGGGAGCCTAACCCTCCTTCCTATGTGGGACTTTCCACTGTACAAACTGCCTGCACAGCAGACGCTTCCCTCGCAGGGGTGTCCAGACTGTGGTCCTCAGGCCGCACGCAGCCCAGGATGGCTACGAATGTGGCCCAGCGCAACATCGTAGATTTACTTAAAACAATTGAGATTATCTTGTGATTACATGTTGCAAGGTATTTAATGCGCTTCTTCCAGTGTGGCCTAGAGACGCCAAAAGGCTGGGCACTCCTGCAGGGCCTGACTGCGTCTCTCACGTCAGCATAGCGGGAAAGAATTGTGGTTGGAGTCATGAGTCAGACGAATGGTGTAATGACACATAGAGGAGACCGTGGAAACCCTGTAAAACGATGGAAGTTCTACTGAGTGAGTGGTTCAGAGGAGGAGCTACGGATTAGATCGCACTGCCTCCGATACACAGCACCAAACACTTCCATGTCTCTGAAACTCTCCGCGTTCTCCTGCTCTTTCCTGCATCCGTATCCACGGGGAAGTTCTTCTTATCAACAGGGCTGGGAAGTACTCACCTTGTGGTGTTTACTCTGCTCCCCTCTGAAGGCCACCCAAGAAGGTCTGAGTAAAAGCGGGGTCCACATAACAAGGTCCCCCGATTTCCTGTCGCTCTCCCGGGTCCCCTGCCACGTGGCCCACCCTGGCCTTCAGTTTCCCAGCTTCTGTGCTTCCCGCCCTCAGGAGGTGTGACGCACAGGGCGAGGTTCCAGCCAATGTAGCCGCATCTGCGGAAGCGGCCAATCAGCGCTGAGAGTGCAGGCTCTGCTGGCCAATCGGCGGTCAGAAGGAGCTGAAAGGGTGGGACGGTGGGTGGAGCCTGTCTGTCAGTCTTGGTTTCCCAGGCCCGCCCCACCCCGCGGGGATTGGCTGCTCTGGTTCCGGCCGGTGCCTGTCACGCAGCCTGCAGCAAGGACCGGGCTTGGCGGTTTCCGGTTTCGAGGCTGGTTTTCCAGCTGCTCATGATGCGGGACCCGCCCCGCAGGAGCTGGGAACTCCGAGCCGGGGCGGGTCTTCAGGGTGGATGTGGCCCTCCTGCCGCCTGACGAAGTGTGTTTGTTCCACCAGCTGTCGTGGTCGGGATCCCCAGCTTTCGTCTGGGCCCGTCCGTGCGCTCCCTTGTCGAACCCCGTTGCAGGAAGAGCTGCATAAGGAGTGAGGACGCGGGGAAACTTAAGTCAGTAAACTCTGACCGTGCAATTCATAGACACAAAGCAAGTCCCAGAGGGCTCAAACATTGAAACACACGGAGTAATAAGTACCCTAGAAAAACCACGGGGAGAAGCGGCGATATGAGTAACAGGCTTGTCGAAGTAGCTTTAGCAGGTCCACAAAGGCTTCAGAAACAAGAAGACAAGATAGAAACCAACAGAAATGAAAACAAACACAACACCCTGAGAAAACCTACAAGTATTTTGCACAAATACAAGGCACCCGATGTGAGGACAGGGGTCCAGGGTCAGTGTAGCTGCCACGGGCTTTCACCGGGTGAAACGGGAAAAGGGTTTCTGGCCCTTACCTCATTTTGAGCACAGAAAGACAACTCCATTCCCACGGGTCGGAAATAAGCCAAGTAAGTGTCATTATTACTGTGAAATTGCAGAAAAGGGACCCTCACTAAAGTGGGGTTGGCGGGTGAGAGGGGGTGCTCTCACATAGCACCACGCTGGGTCGGTTACAGGAAAAAGTGTCAACCGCAGGCCCCAACAGGGAGACGGACAGGTACCTCCAGCAGAAACCGACTTTCCAGCAACTCGGCCGGAGAGAAACTGCGGAAGTCCGATACGACTACTTCCACGGAAGTCAGCCCACCGAAGTTCTTTACATTCGAAGACCACTGGGCACTCAGAAAGACACCAGCCTCCCTCATCTCAAAATCTTTCATGGAATCATAACTTCTGCAGAAACCTGCGTACGTCTGTTTTGTCGGTTCAGCCACAGCAAACTTATAGAAAGATGCACCCCCCAGAGATACACCATGATGGCTCCAACAATATGAAATCGCAGATGCTCGGCCTGAAGGCCACACAACTGGGGTTTAGTCAAAGCCCTGGAAAACATGGTAGTTAATTTCTCCTGAACACCAGCGTCCTTCCTGGGGGCGAAAGGGACCCCAGCTTCTTAACACTAAGTTATTCAAGTTGGTCATTTGGCTCCTGATAAAGAATGTGGACTGTATATTATCAATAGAACACACAAGAAATATGTACAATGACCTGCCCACAATAATTACTAAATGTTTAGTCAGTGATGCAGTTCACTGTCATGAACATACAGGGTGGGGAAAATGCAGGTTTACAGTTGGGAGTATTCAGAACTGAGAGTTTTTTCTTGCATGATGTATTAATCATTGTACAGTTTCCCACACAAACCTACTGCTGCCCCACCCTGTCTGTGGTTCCATGTAGAATGAGATGAGCAGCAGTTATGAACCCCATCTTATACTTCATATATTTACACAAATTAGGTTTGCTAAATCTATGAGTGGAATTGATTCTGTCTTCTTATTTAAATGAGAGTAAGATTCATTCAGCCCTAGAGAGGGCAGTGACTGTGGGGACCAGAACCAGAGCTGCGCCTGTGGGTGGGGGCTCAGGCTTTCCATTGGGGTCAGAGGGTGGGAGCAGGCCCTTCTGTGACAGTGTTGCTATGGCTACAGGGCACTGATGAATGGTCGTTGTTAATTTCTCCCTGCAGGGGCACCCTGGTCTTGTTTTTCTTCTTTAATCCCTGCAGATAAACTAAATGAAAAATAGTTGTTTAGTTGCCCCTCCTGGGGAGCTGGCCCACAACCCAGGCATGTGTCTTGACTGGGAACCAAACCGGTGACCTTTAGGTTTGCGGGCCGGTGCTCAATCCACTGAGCCACACCAGCCAGGGCCAAGGCTGCTGTTAAATTTGCCTCTTGCAAGTATTAATCTATTTCTACCATTTAAAAATTATTAATTTATTTTACTTCAGTAAGTGTGTCCAGTACATTGCAATCACATGGTCTCAGCTGACACGTCGGAAGCTGCGGTCTCTGAGACTCCCTCTGCACAGTGTCCTCGGGTGGCGGGGCCCGTCTGGGGGGGGGCTGCTGAGCAGCTCTGTCCCTGTCCTTTCTCTGTCCCAGGAGAGGGACAGCCCAGAGGGAGGTGAGAACCAGCCGGGGAAGAGGACCCTGGGTCTGTTTGTATTTTTTGTCCATTTTATTAATGTGTGTTTTTTACTAGGAAATCACCCATTTCCTCTACTTCTCCAGTTTGATGCAATAGATTTCTCTTATTTGATTCTTAATTTACCCTCTTTCTATTTTTTGTACAGAATTATTATACTTAATAAACGTTGACACATTATTACTAACTAAAGTCTGTATTTTCCTCAGTTTCCGCATTCAAGGCTCAGTCCCAGTGCCGGCCCCTCCGTCTGTGAAAGCCCAGACTGGTCTCCAACCAGAGAGGCTGATGCTGGCCTCCAGGGTTCCTGGTGTCGGGGTGGGCGGTGTGGTCCGGAGTAAACCCAGGAGAAGGAGGTGGGACCTGACTAAGGGTCTCAGCACTGTGCCCATGGGGGAGACTTTAATCTCTAACCTGGGGTGAGGGGAGCTGTTGGTTCTTCTCCTGCATGGGAAAAAGTGGGATTAGATTTCTCATTTAGGAAGATGAAGCTGGTCACAGCGTGGAGGTTGGATTGGGCCCCTGGTCTTGTAGAAATCAGAAGCATTTGGTAAGTTCCAGCCCTTCTGGGATATCTGAGGAAGTTACAATACGGCAAACGTCCACGTTTTCAGTAAGGAGGATTTTAGGCGGTGAACTTTGGAATCTAGAAAGGTAAGATCATTTACTTTTAGTGATGTCCCAGAACAGTTATTGAGGAGTGACGTGAGAGCAATGACGAGAAAGTCGTCATCCTCCGCCGCCTGCAGCGCTTCGTCCCCGTGACTGGTCCAGTCTCCCCAGGTGTCTGGTCCCTCCCGCCTGCTGCGCGTGCGCAGCTGTCCACTCAGCCTGGACGCTTCCACTCCCACTCGGCCAGATGCCGGCCCCTCGCTGCCATTTCGGTCTCAGCGTCCACGCCGCTTCTTCAAAGACGCGTGTTTTTCTCCCGACCATTTTTTCTGTCTAAATGTTCTTTTTCTTCACAGCACTTACCTCCGTGTGAACTAACATATTTATTTCCTACCCGTGTGAGCAGCGAGCCCCGCGAAGGCACGCGTGTCCCTCTCACCAGTGTGGGTCCTGTATTGCACACGACGCCCGTCCCGGGCCTGACACCAGCAAATGCCTCACACTTACGGAGTGAGCGCGCTCCGTTCCCAGCCCTGAGACCCCCTCCTCGGAAACACACCTGCGCGGCCCGCTGGGCGGGGAGGAGGCGGAGCCTGGACCAGGGCTTAAAGATGGGGCCAGGGCGGGGCGGGAGGGGCGCTGGGGGAGCTGTGATCCCCGCGGGTCGGGGTCGGGGTTCGGGGTTCAGGGGCGAAGCCCGGGTGTGGAGGGGAGGGCGGCGAGGGTCTGGAGGGAGGGCGGGACCCTGGTGCGCAGCGCTGGGTTTCATCGGAGACGTCTGGGGGAGCTTTGAAAGGGTTGCACCGGGGGCGGGAGGGGAAGGGCCCGCGGGGAATTTGGGTGGAACAGGGAGAACTGAGGTTTGGGGACGGGGACCTGCAGGCGGGCGGAGGTGACTGAGGACAGAAGACTAGAAGGAGGGTTTGGGGGGGAGGGCAATGGGGTGGGAGACGGGACACGAGGCCGCGCGCTCACACAGGTTTGGGGGCCCCTCTCCCCCGTGGGAAGGAAAAGGGAGCGGAGTGGAGCGGCCTCGCCGGGATCTACGCTGCGCGCCCGGCCTCTCACTCGCGTGCGGGGCGCGGGGCGGGTCCGGGGGTTCACGGAGCCGGGGCGGTCGGCCGCCTAGCTTCCTCTGTCTCTCTCTTCCCTGGTTGTGAAAAGAGGAAAAGCCGGGAAAACCGTCGTCACGGGAGCGAAGGACTTGTCCGGTTTTCCGCGGTGCGAGAACAGGGAGGGAGTCGCGCTGCGCGGGACCCCAGGTGCCAGCGCGGAGGCTCCGGACGCCTGAGCGCGGGTCCGGAGCGCACGGGCGGCCTCCGGGCAGCGGGCTCATTACGCGCGCGCTTTTCTCTCCAGACCTTCCTTTGGCTGTTCGGTGCCAGTAGGGAGAGTCGGCGTTTATACCTAGGAAATGTCCCTGGTGAGACAAATGTCCCTGTCCGAGCGGACAGCGCCCCAGGGGCCTCGCGTGCTCACTGCATCCCCGGCCAGGGGAAGGGCCGAGACAGAGTTTGGGGACAATTCTGGTCCGATCAGTGACAGATTGACGGAAAGGGTCTTCTTTGCTGTAGCCACGGTGACCAGTTCTCCTTAAAGACGAAAGTTAACCTTGATATTGTAACAAAACTGGGCGGGTCCCGCACGGTCTTGAGGAATCAGGTAGAAGGTGTCAGAGCGTAATTGGTTTCCCTGCAGTTGTTAAATTTGAACCTTTCTTGCCAGGAGTTACTGCGTCTGGAAGTGCTCGGAGCTGGTGCTGTTCTGCGACTGGTCATTACTGAATAACTGGGACCACAGCGCTGGCGGCCTTCGTCCTTGTTTTCCAGCCGTGAGTGACGTGGAGACAAGACGCTGCTTTTCCTGGGGCTGCAGTGTCCAATCATGTTGTAACTACTTTAGGAGGAGTCACGGAATATGTGGCTCCGTTTCTGCTGGAATTTCCCCAAAGGTAATGGATTGAAGCAGGACGGCTAGAAGGGGGCCCGGGGCGGTCCCTGAACTGTGAGGCGCGGGCTGCAGGGCCCCTCCGGAGCTCCAGCTGCCTCGCTGGCCCACGCGTCTGCTGTGCACCTGTAGGTGCACCAGGACGGCTCTGTCCTATCTGGAAGCCACCAGAGATGGTGCCTGTGGCTTCGAGTGGCACCCTTTTGCTGAGATGGTTTAAGTGGCTGCAGCAGCGCCCCCCCCCCCGGGAGGGCGGCGTCTCCTGGGACCTGGGGCGCTGGAGTGGGAGGGAGCATAGGTCTGCAGAGGACCAGCAGAGGTCGGCTGGGGGAGGAAAACTGGGGTTTTTTTTGTTTTGTTTTTTGTTTTTTTTTTAGGTTTTTGTGTATATGGTGTAAGGGAGCGTTTGGGTGAGGGTTAGGCTGATGGAATACAGGGTTATTTTTATTTTGCTGCAAATTATAGAGGAACTAAGAATATTTGACACTATTGGTAAACTTTTGTGGAACATTAAAAATTTTGTGCTATGAATAAATACATCTGTAGAAGTGATAGAATTTGTTTATAAATATCAATCTGAAGAATACTGGTGTAACAGAGAACTCACAATTTCTTACTATTATCTTCAACAAGAAATTAAGATTTTAAAAAAGAAGTTAAGAATAATCAAAGGTATAGAAAAAAAGCAATAGAGAAAAGAACGGTGTTTACAAGGAAAACAAGATGTGTTGTGAATGAATAAAACAGTGCGAGGTCCGCACACGTGCTTTTCAGAGAAAGGGGGGTGATTTTGTCCTGAGAGAGGCCGGCTGCTCTCGGGCGGGGCGGGAAAAGCAGGGCCTCAGTGGGGTGTGGGAGGGAACGTGGTGGAAGGTCCGTGAGGGAGATGCGGAGAGGGGAGGGTTTTTATGTGGCAAAGCTGAACGTGACGGGAACACGTTTCATTAGGTGCATGGGTGTGAGTGTGGAAAGTGAGCTGATGCAGAAGCACAGTTTGGTTCTGTTCTACTGCGTTAAAAGGACAAAGTTTTCCTGTGCTGTGCCGCGCCAGATAAGATGGTGTGAGACATTTTCTGCCCATAAAGCAGGGATACGATGTTTCCTTAAAACGTGTTTCCGTTTCCGATCGTTTTAATCAGGTCTCTGATTACTCAAGAAGACAATCGTGTCAGTCCTAAGAACCAAAGATGAGACAACCACTAACGGACCCAGAGCCGATGTGGCTGGACCCTGCCCTCCCAGGTGAGACCCCTCCCAGCACTCACAGGACTCAGAGCAGCAGTGACTGGGCCCCGCCCCCCACTCTCACGCACAGGACTCAGCGCCGACATCCCAGCATCCCCAATCTCTCAGGCTCGCCCCCTCCACACAGTCCCATGATCCAGAGCCCGTGCGACAGGACTCCTGCTCTCTCGTGGGGGTGCCCTCCCCCAACCACAGGGCCCAGATCCGATGTGTCAGGGCTCCACACTCTCTCCAGTGAGACCCCTCCTCACACTCAGAGAACCCAGAGCTGATGGGACAGGTCCCTCTGTGCTGGCAGAGTGGACCTTGCCAGCTCTCAGCTGCCCACTGCCTGGAAATGCTCTGCTCTGCTGCCCTCTAGTGCACATCCTGTGGATGGCACCTGTTCACTCAGCAGCTACTCAGACCATCTTGTGTGGACACTTTGAATCTCCAGGGCACCTCACACCATCCCCAGCTCAGCAGGTCTTACATGCCCATCGTGGTTGGACCCTAAGCTCAGGTGACAGGGCCCACTGCTGCCGCTGGTGGGACCTTTCCCCAAACTAATTAGACAAGACCCCTGTTCTCCCAGAGAGGGACCCCTGTCCACAATCACAGAATGCAGAGCTGAAGTGACAGAAGCCCCCACTCTGGCAGCCGGGCCCCTCCGCATACTCACAGGCCCTGAGCTGATGTCACGGGACCGCTGCTCTCTCTGGGGGGGACCCCGCCCCACGTTCCCTGAACGGGAGCGGACGTGACACGACCCCTGTTCCCTCTGACGAGACTCCTCCCAGCACTGGGACGAGGCAGAGCTGTCATCACAGGACCCCGCTGTCCCAGGTGGGGCTCCCCACTCATGCACAGGACGCAGACCTGGTGTCACAGACCTTGCTGTTCTCTTAGGTGGGACCCCTGGCCATACCGATAAGACCCAGCGCTGAGGCAGCACGGCTTCTTACTCTGTGGTAGGACAGACACCTTCTTACAGTCACAGGAGCAGAACCTGAAGCTGTCGCGCCCGCTTCTGTCTCCAATGTGACCCAACCCCAGCGTCACAGCACCCAGAGCCAACGCGACAGGACCCTCTGCGTTTTCCAGGAGGGACCCTTGCTCCAGAGCCGAGGCGACGGGAACCGCTCTTCTCCCTGGTGGGACAGTTTTCCAGATGCACAGGGGACAGAGCCAGTGTGACGGGCTCCCCAGGTGGGAGTCCTTCCCACGTCCACAGGTCTCGGCTGTCAGGCAGGATGCCTCTCTTTCCCATGTCAGGTCCCTCTTCACTGTGACAGGACCCCACTCCTCGCAGGGAGAGGCCCTTCCCACACTCCCAGGACCCAGAGTTCAGGTGGCAGGGCCCCCAATTTCTCAGTGAGGGGGCCCACCCCACATTCACAAGACCCTGAGGTGATGAGACAGAACCCCAGACTACCCCATGTTGAACCCCCACACACTCTCTGGGACCCTGGCTGACGTCAGAAGAGCAGGTGTCCTCTCAGGTGGGGCCTCTCCTCCTGCTCACAATGCCCAGTGCTGACTCGAAAGCACAGCTTCCTCTTCCTGGTGGGGCTTCTTCCTGCAATCCTGGGACTCAGGGCTGAAGTGGCAGCATCCCCAGCTTTCTCCGAGAAGCCCCTGTTGCCACACTCACAGCGCACAGGCAGTGGGACAGGACCCATCACGCCCACAGGCAGGGATATTCCCCACAGTCATGGACCCAGAGCCTCTGTGCACCTCGTGATCACAGGGCCGGTGTGGCCGAGCCCTGTACTCTCGGAGGGGGGCTGTCTTCAGGCTCCCAGGACCCAGAGCTGAAGTGACAGGACCCCTGCTCTCTCAAGTCAGACCCCTCCCCACAGCCACCAGGCTCAAAGGTGAAGGGTCAGGACACATTTCACAGGGAGGGACCTTTCTCATCCCTTACAGGACACAGATGTGTAGTAACCAGACATTCCCATCTCTCGTGTGGTCCTCTCCACACTCAAGTGGCCCAGGCCTGAGGTTACAGGACCCTTACACTCTCAGGTGGGGACCCTCCTCTTGCTTGTAAGACCCAGAGCTGACCTGACACGACCTCTTATGCTCTCTGGTGAGGACCCAGAGCTCATGTCAGGAGGCTCCATCCTCTCTTAGATAATAGTACTTCTCCCAGCAGTCAGAGGACCCAGGGCTGACTTGGCAGGACCCCTGCCCTCTCGGAGTCGGACCCCTTTTTACACTCTGATACACACCGCCATCTGGTGTGCATCTTTGGAATAGCAGCTGACTTGAGGCCAGCAGGAAATGCTACTTTTTGTCTCCCCCTTGTGGACATCTTGGGAATAGCACCTTTTTCGTAGCATCTGCTCCTATCATTTTGCAAGGCCACTTTGAAGCCCCACTGCCTCTCACACCACCGCAGCCTCAGTACATTTTTATGTGCCCACGTTTCCGTTCTATCCCTGATGCTCTTCTGCACGTGGAGTTCCTGACTCTCTCATGTGAGTGAGGTTCCCATGCCTATGTATGTCTCAGAATAGGTTGTTTCATTTGGTAATCTGTCTTATACCTGTTGGATTATTAGACCAACCCAAAGATTCTTGAGGCTAGAGGAAGGATTGTTTCCCCACCACCTAAGCAAACAGTCAGATATTTAGTAGGAGGTGAATTTGGGGAGTTCATGTTGGTAACCATTTACTTAAGTAAGATTTAACTGAAGTAACTTATTCTCAAAACTGAATGATTATGTTGATGAAGTAGGGAACAATGTACTAATTTAGCTTGTCAGTATAAAACTTCTATGTAAAGTTTCAGAGACAGTAATGAAGAGGGCCAACATTGTTCACTTGGCATGCTGATTTTAAACTTGCTGTTAGGAAAGGGAAACCGGGAAATTAGTCAGAATTGGCATCTACTTTTTTCCTAAGAGGTTTAGTTTTCAAAACTGGGTTGAGGAAGAGATCTTTAGCACAATCGCATCAGGTTTAGATAGTAATACTCCTAGCAAGAGCTTGTTGACCCTCTCGCCTTACTCCTTGTGTCCTTAAGTTTTTGGAAGATAAAAAAAATCTCAAATCGCATTCATCACAAGTGATGAATGTGTGTGTGGCCCATATCCCACTGAAGATGTGTGAACATAAGCAACATTTTCGGCCCCTTTGGCTTTATCATTCCAAGAAAGGTACAAGCGCAACAAAAGGTTTGTGGTGTGTAAGGAGACGTTGCTGTGAGTGGTGGAACATGTCAGAAGTGGATTGTGAAGTTTCATGCCAGAGATTTCCTGTGTGCAGTTGCCGCACGACTCAGTAGACCAGGTGCAGTGGGGAGCCATGGAGGGGAGATGTTCATTGAGGACAGATCACGTTATGGCACTCGGGAGACAGGCGACATACTCAGAGGGTTGAAATTGAGCATCAAGAATTATTTGCACCAGCACGGTGACGTTAATTGCTTTGACACTGGGTTCCACAGAAGTTAAGTGGAGTGCTGGGGATCCCCTTTGACTGCATTTCTACAAGCGGTTCTCCGCTGAAATCTAAGGAAAACATTCCGCTTCTAAAACAAATTTCGAGGGGGGATGAACTATTGATATGTTAGAATAATGCGAACGGAACAGTTGAGGAAAAGAAAGGAACCACCAGCAGCAGCCCCTCCAAAGGGCGCTCTTCATCCAAAGGAGGTGACGTTGTGTATGTGGTGGATTCCCGAGGGTGTTCTGCAGTAGGAGCTCTTTGCAGAAACCCAGCGGGTTACTCCCAGCAAGTACTGCTCCCCACCAGGGCAACTGAACGCTGCGTGTGGGAAAGCACTCAGAATTTGTCAGCAGAAGACGCATAAGGTGCATGACCATTTAGTTCAGTCTTTCTCAATTTCTCTAAATGGAGAGAAATTTCCATTCCCTGGAAGACTGCAGAAGGCACCTGGAAGAGTTCTCTGCTCCGAAAGAGAACAATGAGGTGGGAAGATGGAATGGCAAAGTTGCCTGAAAAGTGGCAGAGGGCAGTGGAATAAAGTTGTGACTATGTTGTCCAGTCATTGTTCAGTCACGTTGTTGGGGGAAGTTGAAAAGTGTGCTTGTCATGATACCTGATGGTAAAAAGTGAACAAACCTTTCCAAGCCAATAGGTCCATGTGTTCCAAGTGTCGGTCTCTGCTGCCATCTCGTGGCCATTTTGGAGAATGACGCCTCAGTAAGGGTCAGCAGTAAAAGTGGTTGATTCCAATGAAATATCAATGACTTTTGATGGCAGGGGTTTCACAAGTGCATTTGAAAACATCTAAATGTCAGGGCTGTCCATTTACCTTGTCACTGCTTTCCAGATGAACGGCCAGGAGAATAATTAGCCTATTTTATGTGACATTTTTTTGGATCTGACTGTGTGGTGTGATAGAGTCGGCTTTCTACAATTTCCAGGTGTGCTTGAAAATTGTAATTTGTTTTGTTGCAGCTTTCTTTTTTTTTTTTTAGATTTTTTTTTAAGATTTTTTTATTTATTTATTTTTAGAGAGGGAAAGGGAGGGAGAAAGAGAGGGAGAGAAACATCGATGTGTGGTTGCTTCTCACGTGGCCCCCACTAGGGGCCTGGCCTGCAACCCAGGCATGTGCCCTGACTGGGAATCGAACCTGCGACCCTTTGGTTCGCAGCCCGCGCTCAATCCACTGAGCTACGCCAGCCAGGGCTGTTGCAGCTTTCTTAAACAACGCGGAGGTAAAATTTATTTAAAATATCCCACCAAGAGTTAAAAGAAAGTAAAGTAAAACACAAGCACTCTCATTTTACATACGTGCCCCTACAGACGTGTTTATGGGCTCGTTTCCTCAGCTCTGCCTGGATTGAATGTACTATTTTAGGTTCATCGTATCGGTAAAAAGTGAAGGAACTTTTTTGCGAAGCTCATAGTAAGAGTGCGTTTCCAACTGTCGGTCTCTGCTGCCATCTCGTGGCCATTTTGAGGAATGACACCTCAGTTCAGGACAGCAGGAAAGGTGTTTGATTCCCACGGAACATCAGTGAGTTTTCATGGCGGTGGTGTTTACAAATGCATTAGAAAACGTCTAAATATCATCCCTGTCCAGTTACCTTGTGACTGGTTTGCAGGTTAAGGGCAAAGGAAGCGATGAATGCGTTTGATGTGACGTTTCTTGGAACTGGCTTTGTAGCGTAATGAAGTCGGACTCTGACAAGTTGCAGGCGTGCTTGAAAATCATTTGTAATTTGCTTTGTCTGTTGCAGCTTCCTTAAACAACAATAAAAGTAAAGTTTGTTCAATATTCTCTACCATGGTGGAAAATGTAAAATAAAATTCATAAATAAAATAAAAGTCACCATTTTGTGTATGTGGCCTTAGGGACATGTCTTGGGGATCTTTTTCTCTCTCTCTCTCTCTTTTTTTTAAGATTTTATTTATTTATTTTTAGAGAGGGGAAATGAGGGAGAAAGAGAGGGAGAGAAACATCAATGTGTGGTTGCCTCTCACATGGCCCCCACTAGGGGCCTGGCCTGCAACCCAGGCACGTGCCCTGACTGGGAATCGAACCTGTGACCCTTTGGTTCACAGCCTGAGCTCAATCCACTAAGCTACGCCAGCCTGGGCTTTTTCTCTTTTTTGTCTGGATGTCCTTGACTATTTTAGTTTCCTCATATGGGCGCAAAAACTGGTACATTCCAGTTCCTGTTTCTAACATATGTATTTCTGGGTGAAAATTTCTTTCTCAAGTTTTGGTATGTAGTACATTAAGCATATTTCAGTTAAAGTTATTTAGCATCTCAAATGGTGGTTCACTTTGGAAATTATTTAGGTGTCTGTTTCATAAATACCAAACAACAGAACTTCCAGTCACCCACTTTCAGTGAATTCTAGCTTCAGTGCTATGAGAGCAAAAAACAAACTGTATATGATTTCAAGGCTGCAATGCTGGTTGAAGCCTGCTTTATACCGGATTGGCAAAACACTCAGTTTGGTCCCTCACCATCCCTGCTTTCACTCTCCCATCATGTGATTCTTGTTCACGTATTTGTCTTTAACTTTATTAGAAAACCTTTGGTTGAACTGTATCATGACAGAGTCCTATCAGTGTGCATTAAAAAAAAAAACTCATCAGAACTGTTGAGTATATGGCCATTTTCATATTGAAGATGGATGAATAGAAGTAATATTTTCAGTACGTGACACTATGGCATATGAAGAGGGTTAAAATGCCAGTTAAGTGGAATACAAGATTTGTGGCACGTAGGAGAAGGCGGTATGATGGATTGAACGTGTCAGAAGTAGTTTGCAAAGTTTCTCATTGAAGATTTCTCATGTGAGGGTTCCCTGTACGTTGGATGGACCAGTCACAGTGGATAGCCATCCAGTCCAGACGTTCATCAAGGCGAGACCACATTATGCCCTGTGGGAGACAGGTGACATACTCAAAAACCCTAAGCATGCGTTGAAAATCACTTCCACCAGTACGGTTACATTAATCGCTTTGATGTTTGGGTTCACAGAAGTTAAGAGGGTAGGAGGGGGGATCCCTGCCTGACCACATTTCCACATCAGATTGTCTGGGGATATTGAGGAAAACGTTGCGTTTTCAAGACAGATTGTGGAGAAGGGGGTGAAGCGTTGATATTTGACACTAATGTGGCTTGGGAGAGATCGTGGGCACATGAAGGGAACCACCAGCAGCCACTGCGAAGTGTGGTCTGCATCCAGAGAAGGCCATGCTGTGTGCATGGTGGGATCACTAGGCAGTCCGGTCCTAGGAGCTCCTTGCTGAAAATCGGGTGGTTACTTCTAAGAAGTACTGCTCCCCATTGGACCAATGGAGCTCACCGCCGCAGGGAAAGAGTCCTGAATTTGTCAGCAGAAGATGCATAATCGTCCGTCAGGAAAAGGCGAGAAAGCACGTTTCTGTTTGGTGACCGGGGAAAACAGTCCCTGGCTGGGCAGTCCAGATTCATCCGCAGGGCTCATAAGACGCTGTATCCTCACACTGCCAAGTACTTAGCAGCCTTCCCTAAATTCTCTTAGTGGAGAAAAGCTTCCAGTCCGTGGAAGACTGCAAAAGGCACCTGGAAGAGTTCTGTGCTGCAAAAGATAACAATGTTGTGGGCAGATGGAATGGTGAAGCTGACCGAATGGTAGCAGAGGACAGTGGAAGTAAATGGTGAAACCGCTGTCCAGTCACATTCTTGAGAAAAAGGAAAAAATGTGCCTGTCATTGCATCTTACCGGAAAACCCGAACGAACCTGTGGCCAATCCCGTAGTACAGTATGTGTTCCAAGTGTCGGTCTTTGCTGCCATCTCGTGGACATTTGCGGGAATGACATGTTAGTTTGGGTCTTCAGGAAAAGTGGTTGATTCCCGTGAAATATCAACAACTTTTGATGGCAGTGGTATTTACAAATGCATTAAAAAACATATAAATGTCAGGACTATACAGTCACGTTGTGACCGGTCTCCAGAGTAGTGGCCAAGGGAGGAATAAGCGCGTTTTATGAGACGTTTCTTGGAAGTGGCTTTGCAGCATGATAAAGGCAGGTTTTTACAAGTGGCAAGTGTGCTTGAAACTCGTTTGCAATTTGCTTTGTCTGTTGCAGCGTCCTAAAACAATGCACAGGTAAAACTTATATATAATGCTGCTACAAGAGATACAAAAAAAGCAAAGTAAAATACCAGCGCCATCACTGTAGGTACGTGCCCTTCGGGAAATGTCTGCAGGCTCGTTTCTCCACTTTGCCTGGACTTTGTTTAGTATTTTAGGTTCCTCGTATGGGCGCAAAACACGTGCATTTCCAGCTTCTGTTTCTAAGCAGTGCATTCAAGGGTGAAGATTTCTTTCTCAAGTTTTGTTACCGGGCATCTTCACCATCACTCAGGTCCAGGCATTTTGTAATTCCAATGGCAGTTTACTTCAGAGATTCTGTAGAAATTTATTTCAGAAGTCCCAAACAACACAACTTTCCAGTCATCCATTCTCAGTGAATGCTAGCTTAAGAGCTATGAGGGCAAAAAAACATCGTATAAGATTTCGAGGCTGTGATGCTGATTGAAACTTGCTTTAAATTGGGCAGGTGAAAATGTCAGTTCAGCCCCCACCTTCTCCCACCACAAGACCCCCACCCCCTCACCTAGCTCTGGTCTCACATACTTGCCTTTCCTTCATTCGAAACCGTTTTGTTAGACTGCATCGTGACAGCTGTCACACCAGCTTGCATTAAAGAAATCTCATCACAACTGAAGAATGTGTCTGTGGCCATTTTCACACTGAAGGGGGAAGAACATAAGCAACATTTTTGGCCCCTTAGGCTTTGTAATTTCAAGAAAGGTACAAGCGCAACTGTAAGGCAAAGAAAGATTTGTGGTGTGTATGGAGACATTGCTGTGAGTGATGGAACGTGTCACAAGTGTATTTTCAAGTTTCGTTCCGGAGATTTCTGGTGCGCAGTTGCCCCACGGGTCCGGCAGACCAGGTGCAGTGGAGAGCCGTCAGGGCAGACGTTCACTGAATACAGATCATGGCATGGCACATGGGAGTCAGGCAACATACTGAAAGTATCCTCACCAAGTGTTGAACATCCTTTGCACCAGCACAGTTAGGTTAGTCGCTGTGATATTTGGGTTCCACAGAAGTTCAGTGGGTAGAAGGGGGACCCGTCTTGGCTGCATATCCACATGTGGTTCTCTACAGAGACGTAAGGAAAACATTCCATTTTCAAAATAAGTTGTGAGGTAGGATGAACTGTTGATATACGAGAATAATGCGGGATGGGAGTGATTGAGGGCCAGCAAAGGAACCACCACCAGCCCCTCCAAAGGGCAGTCTTCATCCGACAGAAGTGTTGTCGCCCTTGTGGTGGTTTCTGGAGGGGGTCCTGCAGAAGGCGTTCCCTGTAGAAAGCTTCATGATCGGGGAGAACGCACGTTTCTCTTCGGTGACCAGTGAGCAACGGTCCCAGCCTGGCCGCGCAGTCCTGATTCAAGGTCCACAGTGCTCACCGGACCTTGCACCTTCCCCTGGCAAATTACTTCGGTCTGTCGGAATTTCTCTCAGTGGAGAGAAATTCCCATTCCCTGGAAGACTGCAGAAGCCACCTGGAATAATTCTTTACTCTGAAAGATAGCAAAGTTGTGGGACCATGGAATGGTGGAGTTACCTGAAAGGTGGCAGAAGGCAGTGGAACAAAAATGGTGACGACCTTGGGCAGTCACCGTGTTTGAGGGAAAATGAGAAGTGTGCCTGTCATCGCATCTCACAATAAAAAGTGAAGGAACCTTTCAGCCAAGCCATTTGTGGGACATGCGTTCCAAGTGTCGGTCTCTGCTGCCATCTCGTGGCCATTTTTGGAAATGACACCTTAGTGTAGATCAGCAGGAAAAGTGATTGATTCTAGTGGAATATCAATGACTTTTGACGGCAGTGGTATTTACAGACGCATTCCAAAGCATCTAAATGTCAGCACTGTCCAGTTACCTTGTGAGTGGTGTGCAGGTTAAGGGAAAAGGGAGTGATGAACGTGTGTTATGGGACATTTTTTGTACTGGCTTTGTAGCGTAATAGAGTCAGGTTTTCACACGTTCTAAGTGTGAAAATTGTTTGTGATTTGTTTTGTTTGTTGCAGCTTCCTTAAACAAGGGGAAAATAAAATGTATTCAAAATTCTCCATCCAGAAATAGAATAGAATAGAATAGAATAGAAAAAAATAAAACAGGATAAAATAAAATAACATCACTATCATTTCCTGCACGTGCCCTTCCGGACATGTGTAGAGGCACAGTCCCTCTAGTGTGTCTTGGTTTCATTTACGCTTTTTGGTTCCTAAAATGGTTGCAACTCTTGTACAGTTTGAGGTTTTGTGACTAACCTGTGTGTTAAACGGTACAGATTTTGTTCTCAAGTTGTATCTTTACCATCATTCAGTTCAAATTATTTTGTAACTCACATGGTGTTCATTTGGGAAGGTCTGTAGGAGTCTATTTCAGAAGTACCAAGCAGGAGAACTTTCCAGTCACCCATTTTCAGTGAATTCTAGCTTAAGTGATGTATGAGCAAAAAACATACTGTAACTGATGCGATTCTGGTGGAAGCTTCCTTTATACCAGGTTGGCCCAAAAGTCAGTTCAAACCACCCCCCCAACCCTCACTGCCGCGCCCCATCCTGTGACTCTGGTTTGCCAACTTGTCTAACTTCATTCAAAAGTGTTGGGCTAGACTGTACTGTGACACATGTTATACCAACATGCATTGAAAGAAAAAAACTCATCAAAACCATTGTGATTTTGTGGCCATTTTGATACTGAAGGTGGATGAACATAAGGAACACTTTTGGCACATTAGGCTTTGTCATTTCAAGAAAGGTGAAAACACAACCGGAATGCCAAAATAAAGATTTGTAGTGTGTATGGAGAAGGTGCTGTAAGTGATGAAATGTGTCAGAAGAGGTTTGGGAAGTTTCATGTCCAAGATTTCTCACACGAAGGTGCCCCACTGGTCTGGCAGACCATTTGCAATTCAGAGCCATCAAGTCCAGGTGTTAAATGAGGACAGAACATACTATGTCATGTGGGAGACAGGTGACAAACTGAAAGTATCCAGATCGAGTGTCGAAAATCATTTGCACCAGCATGATTACATTAATCGCTTTGATGTTTGGGTTCCACAGAAGTTAAGCGGGAAGGGGGATCTTTCTTGACCTCATTTCCACATGTGGTTCTCCATGGAAATATATGGAAACCATTTTACTTGCAAGCAAATTGTGAGGGAGTATGAAGTGTTGAAACTTGAGAATAATGTGGAACGGCAGAGATTGTGGTCAAATGAGGGAACCACCATCAGCAGCCCCCCCCCCCCACAGGGCAGCCTTCATCCAAAGGAGGTGATGCTGCCTGCGTGGTGATGCCAGAGGGCGTCCTGTGGGAGGAGCTCCTTGGGGAAATTCGCAACACGTGTTGCCCCACCAGTCCAACTGCAAGCACTGCCAGTGGGAAAGAGTTGAAGCAGAAGATGGGGAAGCTTCAGGATGAGGTGGGAGCGCACGTTTCTCTTTGGTGACCAGGGAAAAACGGTTCCAGCCTGGCCGCGCAGTCGTGATTCCTCCACAGTGCTCACCAGACCTTGCACCTTCGCTTGGCCATTTAGTTTGGTATTCTGAATTTCTCTTAGTGGAGAGAAATTTCCTTTCCTGGAAGACTGCAGAAGGCACCTAGAAGAGCTTTCTGCTCCTAAAGGTAATAGTGCTTTGGACGATGGAATGGGGAGTTGCCTGAAAGATGGCAGGGGGCAGTGGAACTGAGTGGCAATGACGTTGTGCAGTCACAATTTTTGAGGAAAATGAAGTGTGCCAGTCATTGCATTTTACACTACAAAGAGAAAGAACCTTTCAGCCAAGCCATTAAGTGGGGTATGCGTTGCCTCTGTCGGTCTCTGCTGCCATCTCGTGGCCATTTTGGGGAATGACACCTCGGTGCAGGTCAGCGGGAAAAGTGGTTGATTGCAGGGGGAATATCGTTGACTTTTCATAGTCGTGTCATTTAGAAGCGCAGTTGAAGAGGTCCAAATGTGAGGACTGTGCAGGTACTTTGCGACTGGTCTGCAGATATCCTCCGAGGAAGCAATAAGCGTGTTTTATGTGAGGTTTCTTGGAACGGCTTTGTAGTGTAATAGAGGCAGGTTTTTACAAGTGCCAAGTGTGCTTGAAAGTCGTTTGTACTTTGCTTTTTCCGTTGCGGCTTCCTTAAATAACATGGAGGTCAAATGTATTTGAAATTCTCCACCAAGAGGTAAAAAAAAAAATAGAATAAAACATAAGCGCTCTCATTTCATGGACGTGCCCCTCAGGACATGTCTACGGGCTCGTTTCTCCACTTTGCCTGGACTTCGTGTACTATTTTAGGTTCTTGGTCCGGGTGCCAAACTTGTGCGTTCCAAGCTTCTGTTTCTAAGCTGTGCATTCAAGGGTGAAGATTTCTTTGTCAAGTTTTGGTACGGAACATCTTTACTATCAGTCATGGCGAGTTATTTTGTTATTTTTCATTTACTTTTATTTATTTTGAAAGTTTTTTTATTGATTATGCTATTACACTTTTCTCAATTTTTCCCTCTTTATCTCTCCTCTGCCCTGCACCCCAACCCTCCAGCTTCCCCCCTGCCCTGTTAGTTCATGTCTGTGGGTTGTACATATAAGTTCTTTGAGTTGTCTGTTTCCTATACCATTTTTTTAATTTCTACCTATCTATTTTATGCCTATCAATTAAGCTTTTTCTTCCCTGTACCTTTTCCCCCTATTCCTCCCTCCCCCTGCCCCACCAAAATCTCTCCATGTGATGTCCATTTCTCTGAATCTGTTCCTATTCTAGTTGTTTGTTTAATTTTTGTTTTCATTATTTTTTTCTTTTCTTTTGGGTTCATTCATCTACAGTTGTGAGTTTGTTGTCATTTTATGGTTCATAGTTTGGGGTGTTCTTCAACTTCCCTTTAACATTTCGTATAATAAGGGCTTGGTGATGACAAACTCCTTTCACTTGAATTTATCTGGCAAGCATTTTTCTGCCATTCCATTCTAAGTGATAGCTTTGCTGGAGAGAGTCATCTTGGATGTAGGTCCTTGTGTTTCATGACTTGGAATACATCTTTCCAGTCTCTTCTTGCCTGCAAGGTTTCTTATGAGAAATCAGCTGATAGCCTGATGGGAATTCTTTTGTAGGCAACTCTCTCCTTTCCTCTTGCTGCTTTTAAGATTCTCTCTTTATCTTTAATCTTGGGTAACTTAATGATGATGTGCCTTGGTATGTTCTTCTTTGGGTCCAATTTCTTTGGGAGTCTCTGGGCTTCCCGGAGGTCTATTTCCTTCATCAGATTGGAGAAGTTTTCCTTCATTATTTCTTGAAATAAGTTTTTAATTTCTTGCTCTTGTTCATCTCCTTCTGGCACCCCTATAATTCAGATATTGGAAAATTTAAAGTTGTCCCAGAGGTTCCTAAGCTTCTCATTTTTTTTTTGAATTCTTGTTTCTTCGTTGTGTTCTGGTTGGATGTTTATTTCTTCCTTTTGTTCCAAGTAGTTGATTTGAGTCCTGATTTCCTTTCTTTCACTGTTGGTTCCCTGAATATTTTGCTTTCTTTCACTTTGGGTAGTCTTCATTTGTTCTTTCCTTTTGCAACCAAGCTCAATCAGTTCTGGGAGCATTTTGATTACAAAGGCTTAGAACTCTCCAACAGAGTTGGCTATCTCCTGATTGCTTAGCTCTTTTTCTGGAGTTTTGCTCTGTTCTTTCATTTGGGCCACATTTCTTTGTTTCAGTGCACCAGTCTGGTTGACTGATTCTTTAATTCTTTGGTTGTCAGAGTTCCATGCAGTTTGAGTTTATGTGCCATTTGTTGGAACTTGCCTTACAGTGTAATAGAGTCAGGTTTTTAGAAGTTCCAAGTGTGCCTGAAAATCACTTGTAATGTGCTTTGTTTGTTGCAGCTTCCTTAAACAATAAAGAAAGTAAAATAAATTTTAACCCAAGAGGTTAAAAAAAAATAAAACGCTTTATACATACAAATCAAAGGAACGGTTTGGCCAAGCCACTGTGTGTCCCCAGTGTGCACCTCTGCTGCCATCTCGTGGGAGTTTTGGGGAATAACATGTTAGTACAGGTCAGCAGGAAAAGTGGTTGATTATGGTGGAGTATCAGTGAGTGTTTTTGTTTTTTTTTAAAGACTGTTTTGAGGTACAAGTCTCAGGTTCCAGTGTTAGTGATCAGTTCCTTGGAACCACTTTTTATGAGCACATCATCTAGACAAGACACCGGATTTGGGGGTGCACCATTGGTTCTTGTCTTTGATTATATCTTTAAATTATTCTTTGTGCATACAAAAGATATTTATTTCTGCATGTTATTTACCACACAATTTACTAAGTTGTGTTATTTATGAAAACTTTAGATTGATATTCATGAGTTGTCAAGGTAAATAAGATATCATGCAATAATAAAATTACATTAGGTTAGCTGTATAAAACAGGAAAAATAGAGCTTGGTATAAAACATGAAGACATGAAGAGTTAAAAATGTGTTAGTTATAAGTTCATGAATAATTAAATAAAATAGTCACATGATTCTTAGCATTGTAAATGAGTTCAGGACCTGGAGCAATGGTGTTCTAGAAATCAGAAGTATTTTGTAAGTAAAATTGTGCCCCTTATAGATTATCTGAGGAGCTCACAATATGGCAAAGGTCCACACTTTCAAGGAGGAGAACATTTGATGTTGAATTCTGGCATCTAAAAGAGTAAGACTATGGATTCTAAGTTATTTTAAGTAACAATTATTGCAGAGTAATTTATGGGCAGTGAAAAGGGACAGTGACTCTCAGTGCTGTGGTTTACCACAGTGTGGTTCAGTCTCTTAAGGTGTCATACCTTCCGTGGCTTCTGAGCTTTCGCGGGTGCCTTCTTAGCCAGAGACATTCCTCCCCAGTCCTTGCAACATGACTGGCATGTTTACTTATTTTTGTTGCTGCTCTTTAGCTCTCAGTCTCCAGGCTGCCTGTCCAAACAGAGGTGCGATTTCAGATCTAGGGTGCAAATTCACATGCTTTTTGTATTCTAATGGACTCTCCATCCTGCTCCATATAGAGTAGGGCTTCTCATTACAATGGATAATATTTTCTCCTGAGGGATTTTCCTCCACATTGTAGGTACTTATTAGCAATCCTTACCTCTGTTCAGTGTGTGCCAGTAACTCCCACCTTAACTCCACCCCAAGGACAATCTGAAAGGTCTCTCTATACAATGTGCCAAATGTCCCCTTGGGGGCAAAGTCAACCCGAGGTTGAAAACCACTGATCTTGGAGCTGTGGTCATCTTTGGAACCTGAGTGATCCGGCCTTGGTAAGAAGTGTTTTTAGTATTATTCCATGCAAATTATTTTCTAACTCCAATTGTGATTTATTTTTGGGTGGTTATTTAGAAGTGTATTTCATAATTTGTAAATATAAGTACCTTCTAGTTATCTGTTGCTACTGATTCTTTGATTAATGGCAGTGAGAGCAAGAAGTATATATACATGAATATATACACATATATGTATGTATATGTATGTGTATGTGTGTGTGTGTATCTATATATATAAATTTCAGTCCTTTAAAGTTTGTTGGAACTTGCTTTATATCACAATATGGTCAGTTGTTAAAAGAATTCCTAGGGTGTTGGGAAGCATCTGTAATTTGCCGTTTTGGGGTGTAGTGAAGTACTTATGCACATTGAATGTCATTTGCTCTCATGTTATTTTAAAAATATTTTTACTATTTTTTGTGGTCTTCATTGGTTCTAAAACTGAACCTGGATGATGGAAATTGCTTAAATCTCCTATTGTGATTATTAATTTGTGTATTTTCCATGTAGCTCAGTTCTATATAATTTTGAGTTTGTTATTAAGTGAATAAACATTTGGAACTAACTAGTACATTGAACTTACTGATATGAAGTACTCCTCTTTATTTGTAGTAGTGGTGTATTTTTTGCCTTCGAGTCTACTATATGTTCTATAATTTTCATTTGGTTAATGCTCATATAGTACATTTTCCCATTCTTTCACTTTATTTTATTTTATTTTTTTTTAGATTTTATTTATTTATTTTTAGAGAGGGGAAGAGAGGGAGAAAGAGAGGGAGAGAAACATCAGTGTGTGGTTGCCTCTCACGTGGCCCCCACTGGGGGCCTGGCCTGCAACCCAGGCATGTGCCCTGACTGGGAATCGAACCTGCAACCCTTTGATTCGCAGCCCGCGCTCAATCCACTGAGCTACGCCAGCCAGGGCCACTCTTTCACTTTAGATCTCTTGGTATGTTTCAGATAGCTCTCAGTGTTTTATGTGAGTTATGAGTGGCTATTAAAATCAATTAAAGCATTGACTGAGAATGTAATGTAGGGGGCCGAACATTTTCCCCAGTCAGTTGTTCCAACACCTTTTATTACATCTCAAATATGTCCCGCAGATCTAAGGAGATATCTTTGTCACAGAAAATGACCACGGCCCCTCACATCATCGCTGCCTCGTTTATGCTCTTCTGTGTGTGGGGTTTCCGACTCTGTCCTGTGAGTGAGGTTCTCCTGGCTGTGTACGTCTTGCACTTGGCCATTTTCATTCGCTCATCTGTGTCACACCTGTTGGATTGTTAGACCAGCCCAAAGATTCTGGAGGTCACAGGAAAAGATAATTTCCCCACCACGGAAGCAAGCAGTCAGGTGTTTCATCCGAGGTGAATTTTGGGAGTCACCATTTACTTAAGTGAGATTTAACAATTTAAGTAAAGTCACTGATTCTGAAAACTGAATGATAATATCAGTGAAATATGGAACAATGTACTAATGTAGCGTGTGGGTATACAACTTCTAAGTACAGTTTCAGAGGCAGTCATGAAGAGGGCCAGCACTTTGCACTTGGCGTGTTGATGGTAAACTGGCTGTTAAGAAAGGGAAGACTGAGCAATTACTTAGGATTGTCGTCTCATTTCTTCCTAAGAGTTTTAGTTTCCCCAGTTTGGTTTAGGAAGAGAGCTTCAGCACAATCACCTCAGCTTCAGACAGTAAGACTCCTAGCAAGAGCTAGTTGACCCTCTTACCATACTCCTTGCATCTTAAAGTTGTGGGAGTTGCCCAACAGAAATTAACCTGGCAGGTGTGCTGCCTTTTTCTCTAAATTACCTGCATGTCCCCTACTTCACCTTTGAAATGTAAGACTCTGTTCTTCCACTTTCCAAAATACCCTATATACTCAATACTACCTCATTGTGTTTGGTATTCATTTTAATATGATTTCCTCTTGCCCATGTAGCAGATGTTGAATTCCTTCTGTTAATCAGATTATGTGAATTAGATTGTTATCCCAGCTGTTAGAATTTAGAAGGTAAGACAAAAATAATTTTTTAATCCCCCCACAGTGTTGGTGAACTGGCCATGTGACATTCATGGCCAGGACACTAACTTCTGGATAGTGTAGCCTCTGAGAGATCATGGACATCTCCCTGCAAGAGTAAGCACTGTTGTTATTTTTTGCTCCATCAGTCTTCTTGGTCTATTTCTGCAGGGCTTGGTATAATTTAGCAGTGCCGGGAGTTATTTTCTTCCCTTGTACACTTACATCGGCATGAAAAACTATTTCTGAGGCCAGCTGCTTGGATTTAGAAAGTGAGAGATGTTCTTTATTGGTTCCTGGCTCTGTTTACATTGGTTCTGCTCCTGCATCTGGCGACTGGGCTCCATTGTCCAGCTCTGGAGTCCGGCTGTGGGGTCCCGGTGACAGATCTGGGTTCTGTCTGTGGCCTGGGGTTGAATCTGTGTCTGTGTGTCTGGGCTCTGGAGTCTCTTTGGGTGTGGCTTTGTGTCCTGGGTTGGAGTGTGGGGTCCGTGTGCTGCTCTGGCTCTAGGGTCCGATGTGTGGAATCTGGTGTCCAGCATTTGCCATCAGTGTCTGGTGTCTGGGGTCTGGCATTCAGCGTCCATGGTCTGGCCTGGGTCATGGGGATACTTTTGGGACTGGGGTTAGGGTCTGGGGTTCAGCTTTTGGTTCTAGGTCTGCTCTGGGGCCCAGGTTCTGGACTCCAGGGCCTGTGTCTGGTTCTAAGTCTGTCTGTGGCATCTGGTGTCTGTGAAGTGATGGTTGTTGGCTGCAATTCAATGCCAGCTGGAGTTCCAGAGATGGGGTGTGGGGAAGAAGGAAAGTCTACTTAGTGCAAATAGCTCCGTTTTGGTACTAATGGCTGTGAGTGCAACATTGCTGTTAGGAAGCTCAGTGTTGTCACAGGTGAATCATGCAGCAGCAGCTGTGTGGGTCAGCTCAGTAGTGCGGCTGCTCAGTTGTGAAGCGTCTTGGCTGTGAGGAGGCCCTGAAGTCAGGGAGTCCTGGGGCAAGTTCCTCAGGCTGTGCTGCCCAGCGCTTCTCTGCCCACTCTGGTCTGGTCCTGTCACTTCCTCTCCGTTTGGCTGCATTTGCACACAAAGAAGCACAGTTTGGAAAAGGGGACCTTCTGAGCAAGGAGATCAGTCTGGGAGAACAGAGAAAAAGCCACTGGTGTCATCACCACATTAGTCTAGGTTATTTTTATTCTTAAATTATGCCACGGTTTCCTCTTGTACCTTTTCTTTTGTTGTTGTTCTTCCCCAAAGTGAGACTGCCTTCTTTGTGGCAGCTTACTTAAATTATACAGAAAAATAAAAATTATTTCAAAATCCCACCCAACAGGTAATAACTGCCATTGTTTTAAGTACATACCCTTCCAGACATCTCTCCTTCCACATTGCCATTCTTCTACTTTCTCAGGATTTAATTTATGTTTCCGGGTTTGTCCTGTGGATGCAAAACCCGTGAATTTTCAGCTGTTTCCCCCAATGTGTGGATGTATCCCTATGTATTCCCATAGGTTTTTAATGTATTTTAATATTATTCAGTGGAAATGATTTTCTAACTCCAATTGTGATTCGTTTTGAGGGTTACTTAGAAGTGTATTTCATAACTTCTAAATGTAAAAACTTTCTATTTACTTTTTGCAACTAATTTCTAGATTATCTACAATGAGAGCGAGAAACGTACTTCATGTAAGTTCAGTCCTTTGAAATTTTTTGAAAGTTGCTTCATTACCATATGGTCAATGTAAAAAATGTTCCAAGCGTGCATCTCTGCTGCCATCCTGTGGTCATTTTGGGAATAACACCTGTGAGCAGGGAAACCTGTGCATACTGGGTCGCCTGTGAATGCTGAATCCAGTTTGCTGCTCACGATGTTTCTTACATCCTTACTGAACTTTTTGAGGTGGTCTCTTGTTTCTGAAAGAGGAATGCTGTATTCCTGAGGAGAGAGGTTTTTTCAGTCTATTATGATTACACATTTTTGTTTGTGTTTCTGTTGTATATAATTTAAATTTAGGACATTGTTTATGAATTTGGATCTTCCCGGTCCATGAAACTCATGGATATGAAGTGCTCTTCATCTCTAGTCCTGCTTTTTACCTGGAAGTCCAGTGCACGTTATTATGTAATTTTCATGTGGTTTATGTCTGCAGAAGACAGGGTGGGGCAAAAGGAGGTTTAGAGTTGTGAATACGAGAAACACAGTTTATCGTTGTCTTATTATTTCATAATCATGACATTATTTTCCATGTGAACAACGGTAGAGCTGCTTCTGCACCATCCTGTATATCTTTTCCCATTCTTTCCCTTTCAATGTTTTTTCACCCCATGTTTTAGGTAATTCATGTTTTCTCCCAGTTTGTGTTTCTTTTCATTGTCCGAACAAGTTCTTTTTGAGTTGTCTTTAACTTTATCAAGTATACATCATTAATGTATTTCTTCACTACACTGCATGTCCACAAGCATACCCGATTCTTGACTGGTTTTGTTTACATGGACCCCTCAAAATCAAACCTACAGATGAGGGGTGGAGCCTAAGGTCAGAGAGCCGGACTGGGCTAGAGGTGAGAGGGGGCCACAGATGTGGGCGGGGCTGGGTGGGAGGCAAGCTTAGGCTGGCAGGCGTAAGGGGCGGGCAGTTCTGGTGGAGAGATGCAACTGCGCGGACTGGAGGTTAGACACTCCTGTCCGGTCACCGTGGTCACGAGGTGATGCTAACGGCCTAATGTGATGCAGGCGAGGCGGTCCAAGGGCTGGAGGTGAGCTGCGTGGGGGCTGTGAGGTGAGGGAGTTGGGGGGCAGATACAGCCACCCTGTGGGGAGCGGGAAAGGGGGGCCAGACTGTTTCTGGGGGTACACGTGTCCAGTCCCCATGTAACTGACTACTTCCTGTGGGACCACTTTTCTACATTTATCTACATTGTATTTCAGTTATAGATTACTTTGGTAAATGGCTATACAATGATACTCATTTTTTTAACCCCAAAACAAGATGATATTTTTCATTTGGTAAAGTTTCCATTATTGCATAGCAAGTTCGAATTTCGTTCAGAGATCCTGTACATTGTTGTTAGTTTATTCCCAGGGTCTGTTTTTTATTTTTATTTTTTACCTGTTTAGTTGTTATGGAGCCTTTTAAAAAATTATATATTTAATTTACTATTTCTACATATTTACTTCTGCTTATTTTCCCATCACTGCACTAAATTCTATTTGTGATACTTTTCAGTTGAGTCTCATGAGTTACAAAGGTAAACATGCTCTCGTGCAAATTGTTGCTCCTCACAATCATTACATGGTTGTAGCTGTATGTGACCTAGAGATACTTAAAGCTTGAAAGAAAACAGGAAGAAGTGAGGTAACATGAGGGGCTAGAAAAATTGGCTTTGTTAGTCATGAATATGTTAACAACTAAATAAAAGAGTAACATCTTTCTCAGCATTTTAAATGAGTTTAGGGCCTGGAAGCACAGTGTTGTAGAAATGAGAAGTATTTTGTGACAGGAAATGTGCCCCAGGTAGTTGATCGAAGGAACAGAGAATGCAGTAGGAAATGTCCACATTTTCAGAGAGGAAAACTTGAGATGGTGAAATCTGGAATCGAAAAGAGGAAGGCCATTTGTTCTAAGTGACATTACAAATCAGTTATTAAAGTGATGTAGGAGCCATGGAAAGAAGCAGGGATCCTCAGGTGACGTCTCTGTCTAATCACAGCGGGATCTGGTCTCCTACTGGACAGATCTTCCTTTGCCTCCTGACCTATTGCCTAGAACACTTCTCCCCCTGACATTTGCCAGATGGCTGGCATTTTTTGTTCTTTAAGTTTCAGGTTCAGGCTTCCTGTGCCAAGAAAGGCAGCCTTTCAGATCCAGGATGCAAAGGGACATGCTGTTTGTATTCTAATGGAGTCTTCAGGATACAGAGTAGGGTTTCTCATTCTCAGCACTATGGACCTTTTGGGCCAGAGAATTCCTTGTCCTGGGGCATGGCCCTCTGGATTGTAGGTGCTCATTAGCATCCAATCCCTCTATTCACTGCCAGCAGGCTGGCTTCCCTTCCCCTGAGGACAATCTGAAGTGGCTCAGGACATTGCCTAAAGTCCCCTTGGGGGCCAAAGTCACCTTTGGCTGAGAAACAGTTTGAAGCTGTTACCCTTTTTGAAACCAGACTGGTATGCAGTCTTTTTATTATTTTTCTATGCGAATTATTTTCCACTCTGTGATTTATTTTGGGAAGGTACTTAGAAGTGTATTTGTAAACATCTAAATATAGGGACTTTGTAGTTACCTTGAGACTGTTTTCCAGAGTAATGGCAAAGAGCAATCAATATAATTTGTGAGACATTTGTTGAAACCTGCTTTATAGCTAAATACAGTCATGTTTTAAAAAGTCCCAAGTGTGCTTGAAAAGCATTTTTAGTTTACTTTGTTGCTGCTTACTTAAACAATGAGAAAACATTTATTCAAAATTCTACCTGAAGAGTTGAAAAGAACTGCTATCATTTTCTGTATATCCACTTGCAGATATGCCGACAGGCCCGTTTCTGTGTACTTTCTCCGGATTTCATTTACTATTTTAGGTTATAAGGATGGGCACAAAACTAGTACATTTACAGCTTTATTTTTGATACTGTGCATTTAAGGGTGAAGATGTTTCCCATAAGTTTTGGTGTGTAATATGTTTATCCCCATTCAGTTTGTCATTCAACTTTTTTATTTTTGAGGTTACGTACAAGTATATTATATAACTACCAAATAGAAGGACTTTCCAGTCAGTGTTAGTGAATTCCAGCTTAAGTGCAATAGGAGCACTTAGGAAACATACTGTATATAATTTCAATGCTGTGATGCTTGTTGAAACTGGCTTCTTATTGGCTTGGCCAAAAGATAAAACCTTTTTGCAAGATGGAATTAGGAAGATGCCTGAAAGATTGAAGAAGTGGGAGAAAACGGTGAATGCGTTGTTCAATGAAATTACTGCTGAAAATGAAAAATATCTTTGTGTTTTTACCTAAATATCGAATGAACCTTTTGGCCAAGCAAATAGTAGTGTTCCAAGTGTGCGTCTCTGCTGCCACCTCGTGGGCCTTTTGTGAATAACATGTTAGTGGCCGGTCAGCAGGAAAAGTGGTTGACTGTAGGAGAGTATCAATGAATGTTGATTACAATCTTACTTAGACGTGTATTTAGCAACTTTTAAATATTAGGACTTACTAGTTACCTTTTGTTCCTGATTTCTATATTAACAGCAATGACATAAAGAAACATACTGTTTATCATTTCAGTCCTTTGAAATTTGTTAAAACTTGCCTGAACACAGGATGGTTATTTTGAAAAATGTCCCAAGTGTGGCTCTCTGCTGCCCTCTCATGTGTCACCTGGGAATAACAGCTTCGTGCAGGCCAGCAGGAAAAGTCATTGAGTTTAGTGAATTATCTATTCTCTCTGTGCACTGCACTGGACAGAGACGCTCAGTCCTTTGACCCCTTGTGGGTGATGCAAGGCCCTCCTGGAAGCTGGTCACTCTCTCAGGTTGTGGTTGCTGCCACAAGATTTAACAATTTTAGCAAAGTAACCTATTCTCAACTGAATGACTACGTTAATAAGATTTGAAAGAGTTTATTAGATTAGTTAGCTGTGTCCTATAGTTTGTAGAATTGCCTAGCCAAAAGTAACATTCCATGAAGGCTGCACTTTTCATAAATTTCCTATCACCCATTTTACTGCTGTAAGACCCTGTTTCCCCATACTCCCAAAGGTCCTATATACCTGATATCACCTCATTGTCCAGTATTCATTTGTACTTATGCACGTATTAAATGTGGAATATCTTGTATTGATCTGATAATGTTATTGTAATTATTATACCACAGGTGTTAGAGCTGACAAGGTTTGTGGAACATAATCCCTTTTTAATTCCCCACAGTTTTGAAAAGCCAGCAGTGTGGAATGAGTAGTGAGACAGTGCCAACTCCTGAACCTGTTGCAGCTGAGAGAGAGATCATGGACGTCTGCCTCCAAGGTCAGCATCCTTTTTGTTCACTCTGTCTTTTGGCCTATTGCTGCTGGGTTTGGTAAAATTATGAAGTTTGCATTTGGTGGGACGAGGGTTTTACCTTATTGAATCACAGGTTTTTTTACAGTGTGAAGATATGGTTCAGCTCCTGCCTGTGGCCATGGGTGCCCCGGTGTCTGGCCCCAACTCCAAATTCTGGCCACGGCATCCTGGTTGTAGATCTGCATCCTATGTCTAGAGCTTGTGCTTCAGAGTCAAAATGTATTCAGTTGTGTGTCTGCAGTCTTGCACCTTCTAGGATGTGGCTTTGTGTCCTGGGGTCTCATTCAAGGTCCATGTGCAGATGAAGATTTAGGTTTTGGTGTTTGGAATCCAGCTGTATAGGAGTCCGATGTCAGCCCCTGGCATCTGGTGTTTGGCCTTCGGACTGCATGGTCTGGCTCGGGTGTGGGCCCACGGCTTTGGGCCTGGAGTCCTAGTCTCGGTTTGGGTCCGCTCCAGGGTCCAGGTTTCAGAGTCAAAGGTCTGTGTCCAGGATCCTGATTTTGCCATCTGTCAACAGGTGATTATTGTGTTAAATTCATTGCCAATATGAATCCCCAAGTGTATGGAGTTGAGGCACATTAGTAAAAAATGTAGGAAAATTTCCTTGACAAGTGGAATGGGAATACTGAGCTTGATAGCTCAATAAGGACAGTGATGTACAGCCCAGTAGTAAGTCTGAGGATCTTATCTTCCCTAAGCAAGGAAATGTGAGAGCAAATGGTTTACACATTTCAATCCACACAGGGGAAGACCCCCCTCAGTCCCAGCCCTTCTCTGGGGACTTTTCTGGACCCCAATCACTGTGTGCTGGCTTTGTTGCATCTGCACGGGAAAGGGCACCCCTGGAAAGCTGAGTATTCTGTGATGTGCCCCAGAATCAGTGCCGCCCATGCTGACTCTTGTTGCTGTGATTTCACCTCTTCTATCTGAAGCCCTTTGTTTCACTGTCCTGAGATGCAATATACAAACTCTCAAAATTCCCTAGCTTTGTGTTGTGACATTTTTTTACTGCAGGAAGTCAAGAATCTACACTCAAGTCCTTGCCAGGGCAAACCTGCCTTGGGCCCGGTACCTTTTTGGTGACAGAATAACCAAATTTTGTGTATCCATTTACTTGTGGATGGACATTTTAATACTTTGTACCTTTCAGTTCTTGTTAACAGTGCTGTTATGAATAATCATGTATAAGCTTGTTATAATATCTGTCTTCAATTTCTCAGGTATGTGTTTCGATGTGGAGTTATTGGACAAAGTAATGTTTTTTGAGGAACTGTCAAACCGTTTTATAAAAGATCTGCAATATTTTACATTTATGAAAGAAATGGTAAATCGTTATGATTCTAATTTTTGTTTGTGATCATAAACATTTCTCAGGTTTGCTTTCTCATTATAACCTTTGTAGTGTCCAGGAAGGGATATTGTACCGTGATATAGGCATCAAACATCTTGTTTTTTTTTTTTTTACCACTTCTATGAATATCTTCTCATTAGAAGAGACTATTCAAGTTTAAAATGCAGATGTCTGCAGAGGGGAGGGAATTTCAGGGGAAAGGGGGAAGTGTTTACAGGAACAAGTATAAAGGACACATGGACTAAAACTGGGGGGGTGGAAATGAAAGGGAGGTGTAGAGGGCTAGGGGGGTGGGCTGGGATGGGAGTAAAAGACAGAAAACTGTACAAGAACAATTAAAATAAAACTAAAGAAATATATAGATATCTGCCTGGGTAGTATGGTTCAGTGGATTGAGCACCATCCTGTAAACCAAAGGGATCTCCAGTTCGATTCCCAGTTGGGGCACATGCCTGGGTTGCAGGCCAGATCCCCAGCAGGGGGTGTGTGAGGCAACCACACACTGATGTTTCTCTCCCTCCCCCTTTCTAAAAATAAATAAAATGTATAAAATAATATAGGTGTCACTTCACTGATGAGTCATCAAGTTCCTTGTGTGGAAGAAAGAGTCTGACCTAAAGTACAATGTGCAACCATTTTCTTCAATTCTGTGGGTGGTTTTCTTACTCTGCGAATAGCTTCTCCTGCTACCCACGATTTTTTAATCAGGAGGACATGACATTCACTCCTTTACTTTCATCAGTTTTGCTTTGGAAGGGTCTGCCTTGATATGCCAGCAGCAGCCTCATACATTTTAGGTCTTCTGTGTGTTATTCACTGCATTATTTAATTTGCTTGATTTAATAGAACTTGTGTCACAGAAATCTGCTTAATGGTTTTAGACATTACATGATTACATTTCAAGGGCTCACAGGTTTAAATAGGAGGACACAGTTCTCTAGAGTATGATGTCCCAGGCATCTGGAGTCAGGGACAGGCTTTGGACACCATGTCTGGTGTCTGGTGCGTGGCATGGTTGGGGTTAGGGGTTGTGGTTGTGGTGGATACCATGGCTTGTGTACAACTTCATTCGAAAACATCATGTTAGACAGAAATATAAATGTGTGGTTGCCTCTCATGTGTCCCCTACTGGGGACCTGGCCCAAAACCCAGGCATGTTCCCCCACTGGGAATCAAACTGGTGACCCTTTGGGTCACAGGCTGGTACTCAATCCACTGAGTCACACCAGCTAGGCCAAAATCTTTAATGAATGCGTGTAAACAAAAATGTTTTATTTAGAAGTATGGAGGAAAATTAAGCACAAACAGCTATAAGAGTCAGAAAAACTGCCTTGGTGACAGAGCTGGTTAGTGCCTGAAAACTTCTTTTTTGCCTCTCAGCATTTTTTTGCAGTTGTGTATTTTGTGCATGAAATATTTTTAAAATAAAAAATATAAAAATTTTGCCTAAGAGTCAAAGGTATATGAATGCATTGTGAATTTCTGAAGTATCTGGTTTGAAACTTTACTGACTTTAGAGTGGATTTTACTCTGCTTAGGAGTTGGATCATGAACATTTCTATGGAGAATTCTTTTTTGTTTGTTTTGAAGAACAGTGGGGCTCGCCTCTCTTGGCCGCAAGCTCTCTTTTCCACTTGCTGCCCAGCTCCTGGCCATACTCATCCCCATAGGAGACCAGTAGCTCACAGCCCGGCCCGATGACCCGGCAGGTTCGGTAGAAAATCTGCCTGCAGTATTGAAAGGCCACCAGGTTCTGCTCTCCATCATCCTGGGCACAGTTCACATACCTGGGATTGAGGCAGATGGAGGGAAAGAAAATCAGTGATGAGTTCCCACTACCTGTTACATCCATGGCCAGCTCCTCACCGATTCTTAAGGCCCTCAGGCTCTGATGTTACCCACCGCCCCTAGTGCTCCCGGGGAACCTTCTGTTCAGTGTCTGAGCGTCTGTCAGCGTGTCCTGTGAGTGCCTATCTCCAAGTCCTACTTGCAGTGCTAATGCTGCCCGATACCATTTTGTAAAACCCAGTTCCAAAATTAGCTTCTGCTCGAATGAGCCATAATACCTGGTGATGTCCGGCTTGTCTGAACTGTAAATCAAGTTGTTTCATACTACAGAACCTGGTGCTTGATCTCTAGGGCTGTGCTTCCACATCAGCTCACTAATTATCCAGTACTCAGCCCACGTCTCTTTCCTCTTGAGAGGCCTTTCTCCAAACCCCTGTACACTTTATTGAGGATACCATTCACTTGCACGCCCAAGGTTACTATAGAAAATGGAAGGTCTTTTTGTCTTAGTAAAATGAAACAGAACAGTAGCAGTTGATTCACGTTCTGTTAACCCTGATAAAAGAGAGCCCCTCTCAAGAAAAGGGGCCCATGACCATTCCTCTGCAGGCCTCAGAAGCCAGTTCTACTCTAAGTTAGGCTGGGATGGTTCGCTGCCCTCACAGGGTTATTAGGTCATCTTTGGTTTGTGCTATCTTGACACTGCGCTCTTCCTAGAAATTATAGTTAAATGCTTCTAAAAGCAATTGTTTTATGTCTGCCTGTAAGAAATCCTTCATAAGGCCCTGGCTGGGGTAGCACAGTGGTTTGAGCGCGGGCCTGCAAACCAAAGGGTCGCAGGTTCGATTCCCAGTCAGGGCACATGTCGGGGTTGCAGGCCAGGTCCCCATTGTGGGGTGCGCAGGAGGCAACCACACATAGATGTTTCTCTCCCACTCTTTCCCCTTTCTCTAAAAATAAATAAATAAATAAATAAAAATCTTTAATAAAATTGAAACTCACTCAAGTGTCCTGCATTAAAAAAGAAAAATCCTTCATAAGGACACGTGCTGTATGATCTGTTTAGGTAATGTATTCCTTCACCTAAACTGGAATATAGTAAGTGCTTCATTAATGTTCATTTGGTACATTAAAGTGTAATCCAGCGTCCCTGGTGAATCTAGGCTCTTCAAGGTCCTTTCCAGTGCCCACATTGCGTCTAGCAGAGAGCTTTATATTTTGAGGACATATGCTGTACTTTTTTCTAAATGTCCCCTGAAATGAAAGAACACCGTGAAAAAGAGGGGAAAAAAGCATTAAGGGAGACCACTGACGGAGGCAGGATGAGAGAGAAAGATACATGGGCTTGTGGGGGATGAGAGTCCCCTGTGGCACCCGGAGACCTGTTGACCTCACCTCATCCCGTTGGCCCAGGATTTGCCCTTTCCATCCACATACTCATAGCAGTTTCTCCCTTTGGCGATCTGTGTGTCAGAAAAGAAGTTAAAGACCTTTTACTTTTTTTTCATGGGGAGGTAACAATCAGAAGAATTATTTTACCCTACTGTCACCAAAGCTGCCAGTTGTGACATGATATTTTTCTTACTCATCATCTGCACATCCGAGTCTGTCTGTCCAATCAGAGCGGGAGCCCCACACAAGGGAGGAGCCACTGCTTTGTGTCTGCACCACTTTGCTCCCACTTATCTTCCGATCCTTAAACAGAAGTTCTGTGTTCATGTAAAGTCCACTCAGTACCCAGAGCTCACCGTATTGTCCCCTCCATGTCTAGCACATAAGAGGTGAGGTCCCTCCAGGCCTCAGAAGGAATGTGGGAAGGCAGAGGACAGTGGAAGAAGTAAAGACTTCTCACCAGCCAGGAGTATCTGCTGTTGGCTGCCTCTTCATCTTCTGCGATGTGTCCTTCATAAAGGCCAAAGTGCAGACCCATGGGCAAGTCAGCTGCCTCATTCCATACTCCAAGCCCAGCCTCAGGGATGCAGGATGGCCCGATTCTCAACCCAGGGGGCAGGGTGAGGGCTGAGCGGTGGGGATGCCCCTTGTCCACTGCACTGTCCTTTACAAATGTAGGGGCCCCATGCACAGCACAGCTGTCGATGAAGAAGTTCTGACACTTCTCACAATCCGGAGGTGAGAGCAACAGGGGTTAGGGAAGGCACAGCGCATGTTCGTGGACACAAAGAGCTTCAGAGGGAGTCTGGCACTGACATCATTGAGACCATCAATCCTGTACTCCAGGTCACTAGAGAAAGGGGATGATTTGGGGACGAAACGACTGGATGAAATTATTGTATCATAACACACTTCTTAGTGAGGGTCACTTACAAAGGTAGTCATCATCCTGGGACTCGCTGACCTCTTGGTACACACAGCCGTTTCTTTCTCGTAGGCTGTACATCTTCACGTCCATCTCCTTTCTCCTGAGTTCTGAGCTGGAGAAGGGCAGGTGAGCAAGGTTGGTGGGGTGTGGAGTGTTAGTTCCCATTTTGTCATATAACACAATCTCCTCCCATCAAATGATCACCTGTCCTTTTGCGTACTCTGGTATTTTACTTGGTTAACTATTGGTTCAGAAGATGAAGACTCCACACTCACTACAGATGACTGATTCAATTTTCGTTTCTAGATCTTCCCATTACCTGGTTTAATTTGCCAACCTGTAATCATTCATAAAATATTTATGGAGTGCAGATTATGTGTTAGGCATTGAGTAAAGGCCTGGGCACACAACACCAATAAAGTGTGGTTGCTATTATCACAGATGTATTTATTGGACAAGTTGCATGTGTCACGTGTTTTAAATTTAATTCAATGTTCTCAAACAATATATGAGTGATGTTTCCATATCTTCACTTTACATACGAGCATTTGGGCACTCAGAGAATGTACAGGATTTGCCCGAAGCTCCAGTGCTAACTTCAGTCTCAGCTTAGCCCAGCTTAAATGCAGGCCCATCCAAAGTCCGCCTCACATACCGAGGTCATACTTATCCACCCTTCCATAGGACTCAGAGAATTCAAGTTCCCAAGCTATTTTCTTACCCATTTTTCGTCTAGTGTGCTTTCCAAAGGCATGTTTCTCCAGAAAGGGGACACTGGTTTCTGGGCATGCTCTGAGTCCCTTGCAGCCATCAGATTTGCTATTCCTGACAATTCCTTCCAAGTATATTCATCGCTTAATGGCACCCTGGATGTTGCCTTCACATATTAAAAGATAACATGTATTATACTTTGTTAAGGCTTACGATACATTTTATATGCATGTCTTTAATACTTCGATTCTTGCAAATACCGAGGAAGTATGAATATTAGAGGGGACAGGGGCCATGTGGGTAACGAATCCAAGAGTATAACTGAAGCCTTATGGCTCTTTTCTTTCACCTGTCTCTATGATGTTGAGAGCGAAGGATGTGGGGAAGAGAATAAAGAAATAGATGGCAGAAACATATCTAGGCAATAAATAAAATGGTGATAAAATTTGCAATACCTTAGAAAGAACATTTGTACTTAGATTAGCTGGTCTCCACCAATTCCGTTTGAATAAGGCTGTACCAGTAGCTAGTTGTCTTCAGTTTCATGATCGATAACAGGCTAATTTTCAACGTTCTGGTGAATATGCCATTCAATAATGCTCACCGAAGTGTTCTGTGAATTGTGTCATACAGTATGAAGTGAGATTACAGTCCTGCCCTCAATTTACCTCTCAAGTCTCTCCATATTTCAAATCTCACAGAAATTACCTTCAGCGTTCATCCGTCATCTTACAGTTTAATTTGTAATTGTGAAATCATTCATTCAGCAAACGTTTGGGGGCTCTCAGGGGCCCTGATCTGGGCCTGTGACTTCTGAGGAGTCTCAGGTATGGACCAGCCTCTCAAAGAGCTCACAATGCAAAGGTAGGCAGGCTGAACAAATGATTCTAAATAGGATGAGAGTGGCCTCACTGGAACTCAGAGAAAGAAGCTGTTGCTTCACCCTATAAGAAAGGGTATTTGAAATCAGTTGCAGATGGATGAGTTTCTATAGAACAGTGTGTAACCTATATGAGGTCCTTAAGTCATTTTATTATTTGTTGTTTCTCAGTCATCAAACTTGAAGCTCCTCAGGGGTGGGACATGCTTTCTTTGATTAGAGTGGGAGGCTGTGATCCTGGACATTTTACATTCTTCTTCATCTGGGACCATCCACTATACAAACTGCCTAAACACTGTACGCTTCCCTTACTCAGAGGGTCTTAGTGCATCTCTTACTTCAGCATAGCAGAGAAGAAGTTTGGTTGAAACCGTCAGTCAGACAAATGATATAATGACATGGATAAGACAATATAAACTTTAGAAACTATGAAAGTTTATTTTTCTAATTTTTAAGAAAGATTTTGTTTCTTTTCTTGAGAGAGAGAAAGGAAGGGAAGGAGAAAGAGAGAGTGAAACATTGATGTGAGAGAGAAACACTGATCAGTTGTCTTTCACACACACCCCAACCAGGAACCTGGCCCACAACCGAGGCATGAGTCCTGACCAGGAATCAAACCTGCGATCTCTCACTTTGCAGGATGACACCGAAGTGGTCACGGTGGTCAGGGCAAAACTCTGAAAGTTTTCATGAGCTTGTAAGTGGTTTAGAGAAGCAACTGTAGGTTAGATTGCACAACCACTGACACTGTGATCTTAGACATACCGTCAAACATTTCTGTATCTCTGAAAGCTCACTTCCCTCATCATGAATGGTGACGGTTACGGTACGTACCTCACTGAGTTGTTGTAACGTTTGAGTGAGTTTATTCACACAGAAATCTTAAAGTCTGAAACACAGCGAGAATGAAGCACCTGGTAGTTACTATGGTTGCTGTAGCTGTTAACTATGAAGATGATGATGAGACAGGGCTGGCGCAGCTCAGTGGACTGAGTGCTGGCCTGCAGACGGAAAGGTCACCAGTTCCACTCCCGGTCAGGGCACATGCCTGGGTTGTGGACCAGGTGCCCCGCTTGGGGGTGTGTGAGAGGCAACCTATGCAGGTGTGTCTCCCACAGGCTTCTCTCCCTCCCTTTCTCCCTCCATTCCCCTCTTTCTAAAAATAATCGATACACAAAATCTTTAAAAACGGACGATAATGTCGGACAATGTGTTGAAGAGACCAGCAAAGGAAGACGGCAGTTCCTAGGATCCTGTCTGCAGTTTCCCACTCTCACCTGCCTTTCTGTCCACGAGGAAAATTTTCTTGTCCACAGGATTTGGGAAATACTCACCTTCCGGTGTCTCCTCTGCTCCCTTCTGAAGGCCACCCAAGAAGGTTTGACTGAAAGATGATGAGAAATTGGTGTTATGGTTGGTAAATGTTTCCAAAATCTGGAGATTCTTATGAGGGACACAGAATTCTGAATGAGTAGTCCAAGAACAATCTCAGGATGCGTGGAAAATGTTTCTGAGGTATCATTAAGGCATATGCTTCTATTGGGGCCATCCGCTAATTTCATTAGAATGATAAAAAAAAAATAGACAAAGTGTCATCTACGCTTCGTCCTATGTTCATAAAGCACCTATTACATTTATTAAAAAATAAATCGGCCTCTCCTGACAACAACGTAATAAAAGTAACTGCACAGAAACTCCATGTCTTCACCATAACCCTTTTTCCGTCCTGTCGTCTTCATTCACACTGGCCCCGTCCGGGCTAACGGCACCACGACCACCTGGCCTCCTGTCTCTGGTGTCCTCCCCCTGTGCACATCCTGGCCGTCCACGCCCTTCCTTCATCATTACACTCTGGTCAGCATCCACCGTCTGTTCACCACAGAAACAGAATTCCCGTCAAGTTAAAGATCACATCTTGACTTCCGCTGTGTTTCCACCCCAGAGCCATGAAAGTGAACTGACCCCACCCACCAAACACTCACGATACTGGACAGGATGACACCATGGCCGACATCAGGAAATGACACAGCGATCACCCACTCCCGACCCTGGCCCTCCCCCCGGCTCCCGTAATCACCCATGGTCTGTCTCCGTGCAGGCCATCATGCAGCCACGCGTCAGGACCCTTCTCACCTGCCAGACCTGCCTCCCTGTCTTGCAATGACAACTCTTCTGAATTAGTTATTTCTTTTTCGCTTGTGTGTTCTTATACATTTACTGCTTATTAATGTATCTATAAATATATAAGATGATTTCGCACACTTGAAATTTCACAGGGATAGTCCCTCACTGTGCCACACACAGTTTTGCACATTGCTGGTTTGCTGGACAAACAAACCCTGCTCCCTGGTTAACTCCTGAGATGCAGCCTGACCTGAACCAGGTCCAAGTCAGGAGGGCCGCTCTGGTCCCTCCTCCTCACCGTGCTGCCTTGGAGCCCCTTCTTCATCAGAGTGCTCAGGGTCCTCCTCCTGCAGCCTGCGGTGGTGACACAGGAAAGCCGGTTGTGGAGCCCTGAGACCTGAAAAGAGACAAAACCTTTGTCCTGAAAGCAAAGAGCTTGGAGGAGAACAAGCTCCAGGAAGCCCGTGGGATGGGAGAGTCTACAGTGAGTGGCTGTGAGCGCTGAACCGTCAGCACCAGCCCTGCTCAGACACGAAGGGGCAAATTCCCCCCATCAGTGTCCACGCAGGAGGGAGCTGCGGGTGGACGGATGGAGGCGCCTGAGCCGGAGCCAGCCCAGCAGCCGGTCCGGTCACCGGGCTCCTCCAGCACCCAGCGCCTGCGCACTCGCTACCTGGGCTGGCGAGCACCTCCAAGGTCCTCTTTACGGTACCGGCCTTTTTCCCCGTCTCCCATCGCGCTGCCCACTCCTCCCGGGAAAAGTAGAGGGAAGCGTCTCTCAGAGCTTCTTCGGCCTGGAGGGGAGAGCGGCAACACCAGGAACTCGGTGATGCGGTGGGCACGCGCGCGGCGGGCCTTCTTCCCCGGTCCCCGGGTGCAGGGGGCAGGCGGGGCCTCGGTGGTCCTTGTGCTGCGAGCGCTGAACCCGTTCCTCCGGGTGCGTCCCGGGGGCCTGCTCCCCCTCCCCTGACCGGCCCTGCCCCGCGGAGTCCCGTCTATCCCCCCAGCGCTCTGCGCTCGCACAGGGAGGGTCACCCCGAGGGCCGCGCGCCTGCGGAGAATCTGTCCCCAGCCCTGTCCCCACGCTTCCCACGGACCCCTCAACTCACCTGAGGCTTCTGCCCTGTTCGCCCCGCTTCTCCCTCAGGGCGCTCCTGCGGGCCCCCGTCGGGGTTCCTGGTGTCGCTGTCCCGAGTCCGAGGCGCCCGTGGAAGGAGAAGGCGCTGAGAGGGCCGAACGCCTTTCTCCCGGCTGGCAGGGTGCCTGGAGAGGGGGGACCTGGGGAGCAGGGGCTAGATGGCCTGGGGACGCACGGGGGAGGGGGGTGCCCTCGTTCCAGCCCCCGCCCCGCCTCAGCGGGGCATCCGCGGCCCAGGTTTCTGAGGACCCCGGTCTGCAGGGCGGGCCCGTGGCGGCGCCAGGGAACCCCCTTTTCCCAGGGAGGGGCTCGGAGGCGCTCCCGGGGCTCCGGAGAAGCCTGCACGAGGCGCAGGCGCAGTGCCCGGCAGACCCCCGTCTCTCAGGCTGAGAGGATGGGGGTCCCTCAGGACCCGAGTCCGCGTCTTCCGGGCCGAGGACGCTTAGAATGTCTGGGGACAGGGTCCGACCTCTGCGGCTGAGGGGACTTGGGGCGTCTGCTCCAGGGGCTTCAGGGTCCCCACCACTGAGTTAGTTTCCGGGACGACGCATTCGGGGTCTCTGAGTTTGGGGAGATTGGGTCTTTCCGGCCGAGCTGCAGGTAGGGGGTGCCCCGACCTGAGGGGAACGGGGGTTTCAGGCTGTTCGGGGGTCTAAGCGTTGGGGGTTAGGAGATGCGGGGTCCGCCGGGTTAGCGGACCCGGGCCCCGTGATGTTGAATGGGTTTGGGGCCCCCATCACGATGAGGGCATCTGGGGTCTCTCTGGCTGGACTTTGCAGGTCTCGGGCTAAGGGTTCCACACGGCAAGGCTCCCCGCTTACCGGCCAGTCTCCCGGGGACTCTGCTGCGCTGCCCACGCGGTCGAGCATCCTCTCCTAGCTCCCGGGCTTCCCGCTCTGGGGAGGAGGATTTATCCTGTATAGTCACGTGGGCACAACACGCCAATCAGCGCTGGGGTCCCCGGCCCGCGGGTTGGCGGTTTCTGTGGCTACATTTCCTGCAGCTGGTGAGGGATCCGCCTCCGCGGGATCTGGGAGCCCCGATTGGGAGTCGGACCTCAGGGTCGACGTGGCCCTCCTGCCGCCTGACAAAGTGTCTTTGCTCCACCAGACTGTGGTCGGGATCCCCAACTTACATCTCGGCCCGTCTGTGATCCCCCTTTTCAAACCCACTTCGAGCTAGAGCTGCATAAGCAGTGAGGACGCGGTCAAGGCTGCACTGCATTCCGTGGAAACTTAAGTCAGTAAATTCTGAGCACACAATTCATTGACACAAAGTAAGTCCCAGAGGGCTCGAACATTGGAACACAACAAATAAAATAATAAGTGTACTGCAAAACACACTGGGAGAATTTCCTGCCTCAAAGTAGTGGCCTTATGAGTAATAGGTATGTTTAAGTAACTCAGGTGGAAAAACATTTCAGAAATAGGAAGACAAGATAAAACCAAACAAAAGTAAATAAATTGAAAAATACTGAAAAAACGTACAAGTATTTTGCGTAAAAATAACACATCAAATTTGAGGACAGGTGTCCACAGAGCAGGGTCTGGTTCGTTGCTACTGGCTTTCACAGGATAAAATGGGAAGAGTGTCTCTGGTCCTTACCTCGTTTTGAGCACGCAAATATAACTTGATTTCCATGGAAGTCGGAAATTGGAAATAAGAATTTCCAATTATTCCTGCGAAACTGCAAAAGCGGAAACCTCACTACAGTGGAGTTTGGGTCAGTGGGGGTGCTTTCACATAGCACCACCAAGGGTCAATTACAGGCCCCAACACATCGATGTACCGTGTGCTCCCAGGAGAAACCGATTCCCAGCAACTCAGCCGGAGAGAAACCATCCTCACCCTGAACTGAGGATTTTCTGCATTGCATTTTCGATTGAAATGACCCCTCCCAACTTCCTCTTTGTTCCTTGTGTAGTAATCTTCCTCTCCTTTACTGTGGAGCTTGCCTATGACTTTTGCCACAGCTTGCTTGTCCTAAATTGCATTTTTTTACTGTTTCTGAATAACCCCCTTATCTGCTGGTAAAATAACTGACTGTTGTATTTTTAAGGTCAACATAGTTTGGTGGCCCGTATGGGGATCCAGAGGACTCCTGGCATCTCCGAGGCTGATGAGCAAGAGGGTGCAGTGTCCTTGCTCTGAAAGACTCGGGGAAGTGTTCTTTGGTGCAGACTCTCCGGTGATCAATTTGAGAATAGTCATCCAGAAATGACATCCTCATACCCTCTGATCCAGAAATGCCACTTTCCAGAAATTTCCCCTAGTAGCCCTGACCTGGTAGCTCAGTTGGTTAGCGTGTCCTGCCTGTATGCCAAGGTGGTCAGTTCGTTCTTCAGTTCAGGGCACATACAAGAAGCAACCAATGAATGCATACATAAGTAGAACAACTCTCTCTCTCTTTGAAATTAATAAATGAAGTTGGAAAAAAAGCATAAAAAATTCCCCCAGTTTTGCTTCCCTGTGTGTGAAATGAAGTGTGTTTAATATGATTTATCCAACACTTACATAATAACAGATACAATTTTAAAGTATTCAGTAGAAGAGAATTTGTTTAATTATGGTTTGCTCAGACTGTGAAATATCATAGAACGTTAAAAATGGGCGAGGATATACATTTCATTAAAGAAACAGAACTTAGTAAGGTGGTTCTAATGGATTTTAACAGAGAATAGTTTCTAAGTAATGTTGTTATGTGAGAAAAGTATGCTGCAAAACAAATTGTGTTACAAAGACCCAGGCAGAAGACGTGCTGAGGGGAGACGCAGGGACTAGTCACAGGGGTCAGGGTCTGGGCAACGTGGGGGGAAACTTGCTTTTCCTTCATGTCATTTGGAACGTTGTGTCATTTGTCTTTCCTTTACTTAAAATAAGCCTATTTATAAGTATTTTTTGTAGATAAAAGAATGGATGAGAAGTACTTGGTTATATATGTATGCATTTAAAAATGACTCCACAAAAATTCCGCACAGCCTCATTAAATCCAGGGGCACGTGCTGCCTTCCTTATCGGGATAGCACCTTGACCACCCCAAGTGTCTAATTTGCATCCAACACTGTATTCCATCAGGAACATTCCCACAGTGCGAAATATACTGTGTCGCAGTTACTGTTCGTTTGAGAGTTGAAAACCATTTATTATGAAAACAATGAATTTTATATTTAAGTACTGGATCCAAGGTCATTTATAGAAATGCTATTAAGAATATTATAAGCCCTAACTAGTGTGGTTCAGCTTCTCTGTCTGGCATCTGGCGACTAGGGTTCATTGTCCAGCTCCAAGTCTGGAGTCTGGCCGTGGGGTCTTTGTTACGGATCCGGGTCTTGTCTCTGAGGTCTGTGCCGTGGGTTTGAATCTATTTGGCTACGGGTCTTGGATCTGGGGTCTCTTTGGGTGTGGCTTTGGGGTCTCTGGGTTTCTGTGTGGGGTCCATGTGCATTTCTATAAATTTATAGAAATAAATTTATTATTTATTTGGCTCCAAGTCAATGCCAAGGGGAATCCCAAAGCTGGGGTGTGGTGAAGAAGGAAACTTTAGTGCAAATACCTCAATTTTGATACACAATGGCTGTGAGTACAGAAGGGTTGTTAAGAAGCTCAGTATTGTTACAGGTGAATTATGAAGTAGCACGCTGTGTATCAACTCACTTGTGCTGCTTTTTAGTTACATAGCATCAGGCCTATGAGGAGGCCCTGAAGTGAGGCAGCCCTGGGGCCAACTGCCTGCCTGTCTTGCTGTGCTGCCTAGGGCTTCTCCGCTCATCTACATGAGTGTAGACCTTCATTTCCTCTTTGCTCGGCTGCATTTGCACATGAAGAAGTGAGAATTGGAAAAGGATCCCCTCTGAACGGACCAGATCAGGTTGGGCGAGCAAAGAAAAGGCCTCTGGTGGTGTCACCACAACAGATTAGATTATTATTGTTTTTAAATTATGCTGTGTTTCCTGTAGTGCTTTTTAAGCCCAAACTGAGACAGCCTTTTTGATGTTGCTGCTTATTACTTAAATTATATATAAAAATAAAAGTAACTGAAAATCCTAACCAAACAGGTAATAACTGCTATTATATTACATATATATGCTTCTAAACAAGGTGGGAGTGTGTGGGGTGGGACGGGTGGAGGAGGGCAAAAGGGAAAAATTGGGAAACTTTAACAGAATAACAGTAAAAAATTATTTAATGAAAAACAGTACATACCGTTCCAGACATCACTACTTGCACATTTCCATTCTTCCACTTTCTCTGGATTTAATTTATTATTCTGGGTTTGTAATAGGATGCAAAATTTGTAAATTTTCAGGCTTTCTTCCAAATGTGTGGATTTATCAATATATTTTCCGCAGAGTGTTCTTTATGTACTATTTTTATTATCATTCAGTTTAAATTATGTTTTAACTGCAATTGTAATTTAATTTGTGGGTTATTTAGAAGTGTATTTTATAATTTTAAATATAAGGATTTCCTAGTTATCTTTTATTACTGATTACTAGATTAGCTGTAATGAGAGGAAGAAACATACTTTGTATAATTTCAATCTTTTGATATATTTTTTTGAAACTTGCTCCATAGTACAATATGGTCAATGAAGAAAAAAAAAGCTCCAAGCATGGTTCTGTGCTGCCATCTCTTGTTCATTTTGGGAGTAACACCTTAGTGCCGGTCCACAAGAAAAGAGGTTGGTTCCACTGACTGGAATGTCAATGACTGTTGATGGCAATGGCATTTAGAAGTGTATTTTAGAATGTCTAAATGTATGGAGTCTCCAGTTACCTTGTAACTGGTTTCCAGATTAGGGCAAAGGAAGCAATAAATGTGTTTTATGTGCCATTCGTTGGAAGTTGCTGTATACTGTAATAGAGTCGGGTTTTTAGAAGTTCCAAGTGTGCTTGAAAATCATTTTTCATGTGCTTTGTTTGTTGCAGCTTCCTTAGACAATGAAGAAAGTAAAATCTATTTAAAATTAATTTTCACCCAAGAGGTTAAAAAATAAAACCTCTACCATTCTATATGTAAAAATCAAATGAACCTATTGGCCAAGCCACTAATAACTTGTCCCAAGTGTGCATCTCTGCTGCCGTCTCGTGGGAATTTCGGGGAATAACATCCTAGTACAGGTCAGCAGGAAAAGTGGTTGATTATGGTGAAGTATCAGAGAGTGTTGAATGTTTTTTAAAACTGTTTTGAAGTACAAGTCTCAGGTCCCAGTGTCAGTGAGCAGTTCCTTGGGAGCACTTTTTATGAGCACATCATCTAGACCAGACACCGGATTTCGGACTGCACCATTGGTTCTTTTCTTTGATTATATGTTTAAATTACTCTTTGTGTCTAGAAAAGATATTTATTTCTGCATGTTATTTACCACACAATTTACTAAGTTGTATTATTTATAATAACTTTAAGTTAATATTCATGAGTTGTCAAGGTAAATAAGATATCATGCAATAATAAAATTGTGTTAATTTAGCTGCATAAAACAAAAAAATTGTTACAGCTTGGAATAAAACATGTAGACATGGATAGTTAAAATGTGTTAGTTATAAGTTCATGAATAATTAAATAAAATAGCTGCATGATTCTTAGCATTGTAAATGAGTTCATGACCTGGAGCAGCGGTGTTCTAGAAATCAGAAGTATTTTGTAAGTAAAATTGTGCCCCTTGGAGGTTATCTGAGGAGCTCACAATATGGCAAAGGTCCACATTTTCAAGGAGGAGAACATTTGATGGTGAATTCTGGCATCTAGAAGAGTAAGATTATGTATTCTAAGTTATTTTAAGAAACAATTATTGCAGAGTGATTTATGGGCAGTGAAAAGGGACAGTGACCCTCAGGGCTGTGGTTTATCACAGTGGGGTTCAGTCTCTTAAGGTGTCCTATCTTCCTTGGCTTCTGAGCTTTCATGGGTGTCTTCTTAGCCAAGGACATTCCTCCCCAGTCTTTGCAAGAAGGCTGGCAGTTTAATTTATTTTTTGTTGTTCTTTAGCTCTCAGCCTGCAGGCGAACTGTCCAGAGAGAGGCATGATTTGAGATCGAGGGCGCAAACTCACATGCTGTTTGTATTCTCATGGACTCTTCCTCCTGCTCTATAGGGAGTAGGGTTTCTCATTGCTATGAGATTTTTTTTTTTTCCTCTGCATCGTAGGTGCTTATTAGGAATTGTTATCTCTATTACGTGCATGGCAGTAACTTCCACCTTAACCCCCCTAAGGACAATCTGAGAGGTCTCCATACAATGTGCCCAATGTCCCCTGGGGGGCAACGTCAACTTTATGTTGAAAGCCACTGATTTTTTCAAAGTTTTATTTATTTATTTTTAGAGAGAGGGAAAGGGAGGGAGAAAGAGAGAGAGAGAAACATCCATGTGTGGTTGCCTATCACCTGGCCCCCACTGGGGACCTGGCCTGCACCCCAGGCATGTGCCCTGAGTGGAAATCAACTGGCAACCCTTTGGTTTCCAGCCTATGCTCAGTCCACTTGGGTACAGCAGCCAGGGCAGAAACCACCGATCTTGTAGCTTTGATGCTCTTTGGAACCTGAATGATCTGGCCTTCACAAGCAGTATTCTTACTAGTATAACATGCACATTATTTTCTGATCCCAATTGCAATTTATTTTTGGGTGGTTATTTAGAAGTGTAGTTCATGATTTGTAAATACAAGTATTTTCTAGTTATCTGTTGTTACCGATTTCTGTATTAATGGCAGTGAGAGCAAGAAATACACACATGCACAAATTTTAGTCCTTTGAAATTTGTTCGAACTTGCTTTATATCACTATATGGTCAGTGTTTACAAAAGTTTTGAGGGTGCTTGGAAAGCATCTGTAATTTGCAGTTTTGGGGTGTAGTGAAGTACTTATGCACATTGAACGCCATTTGCTTCTCGTGTTATTGTAAAATATTTTCAGTATTTTTTTGCGGGCTTTCTTGAACTCGAATGATGGAAGTTTGTTAAATCTCCTATTATGATTATTATTTTGTGTATTTTTTCATGTAGCTCTGTTCTATATAATTGTGAGTTTATGTTATTGAGTGACTAAAAATTTGGAACTAAGTGGTACATGGAACTTTCTGATAGGAAGCGCTCCTCTTTATTTGTAGTAGTGTTTTTTTTTGTCTTCCAGTCTACTGTGTTATTATATAATTTTCACTTGGTTAATGTATTCTTTGTATATTTCCCCATTCTTTCAGTTTAGATCTGTTTGCACAGATCAAAGATAGCTCTGCACTGAGATAGCTCTCAGTGTTTTATATTAGTTATGAGTGGCTATTGAAATCAATCCAAGAATTGGTTTTGACAGAGGATGTCATGTAGGGGGCCCAATATTTTTCCCATTCAGTTGTTCCAATACCTTTTATTATATTGCAAACATTTTCCTACAGATCTAAGTGAGGCAGGAGACTGCATAGGAAGAACTCTGAGACTGCAGTGCTGCTACTGGCCACCATATAGCACCCTGGTTGCCAGGGAACATCTTTTATCAATTAAGTAGAATAAATAGTAAACCGAGGCAGGGAGGAAGAGGGAGACAAGTCTCACACACGAACTCAGAAGTCCTGAGCCTGGTCTGATACTATTGCCAGGTGCTCCAACATCACAAGACACACTATTGTAACAAGAAAGAAGGGAAGTCCTTGAAATTCTATGTAGCATTTCCACTTTCCGGTAAGGAAAACGTTGAAAGCGTGCTTTCATCCCAAGGCCTGGAATGTGGGAAAGGGTCCCTGGTGCCCAAAGAAAGAGCCCATAGAACAACTTTGGTGAATTGCCTACCTCTGGTGACTATCTGTTTTATGAGGGAGTCCCTGATGCTTACAGAAAGAGCCTGTAAATAACTTTGGAAAGTTCCCCAATTTTAATTATTTGTCTCCTGTCACGTATTTGTTTTACAAGATGAACAAATGGGGTCTGGAGCAAGATAAGTATTCGAGCTAACAGACCGATACCCAACATACCTAATTGGTTTGGGTAATCACATTCCCCCAAGAAAGCTGTCACCACATTTACCTGTTAATCAATATGTCACATTTTCCTTCCTATCCCACCAATTATATAAGTCCTCAGAACGAAGGACTCTCTCTCTCTCTCTGTCTGTCTGTCTCTCTCTCTCACTCTCTCTCTGTCTCTCTCTCTCTCTCTATCTCTCGGGCTCAGGGTGCTAATCAATATGTATCTTTCCTCCCCGCCTATCCCACCCATTATATAAGTCCTTAGAATGAAGGTCTTTCTCTCTCTCTCTGTCTCGGGGGCTCAGGGTACTCTTGGCTCTCGGGCCACTGGGCCTCTGGCCACCCGGCCTCAGGCTGCCCAGGGGCTTGCCACCCTGGTCTTCAGCGGCTCTTGCTTTTGTCACCCTGCTTTGCCCTGAAACTTTGCCTTTCACCCCTGCTCTACCCAGTCCTGTTCCCTTCCATGGGAACAGGCCACTAATAAACGGATTTCATACTATAAGAGTTGCTGATATGTAATTGTTTACATGCGTCAGCAAGAAGAACCAAGTCTCTCCCGTCCACATAAGGAGATATCTTTCTCATAGAAAATTTCCATCTGACTTTGCATTTATCATTGGAGTTTGTATTGTGTCCCATCCATGTGTGTATTCAAAGGCCATGACCCCACCGTCCAGATTAATGTAGGTTTGTCATACAATACATAGTTATGTTTGTTTGGGCTAGGTTCTAATTATTAATTTATTTTTCCAGAACTCTCTTTTCATTCCTCATTTTAACAAGTGAACTGAGAATGAATTCGTTTTACTTTTAAAATGTCGATCTTTTAAACTGTATCATTTTCAATTTATAAGCAACTTTGGGACATTGACATTCTTATGTTTTTTTTTTTTTTTTTTTGGTAGAAGAACATGCTGTTACTTTCCAGTTGTTCAAGTGTCTTTCATCGGGCATCATTTTAACATTTTGTTCACGCAGATCATGCGTGGTATTTACCTCAATGTTCCATTAACCTGAACATTCCTGCTGAGGTTAATGTTAGGTATTTTATATGTTTTGTTGCTATTGGTTCTTTCTGAGTCTATGTTTAACTTAGCGTTTCTGTATAAAGGAAATCTTTTTCTCTGTGTTATTTCCCCTCACTCTAATAAATCCTATTGTTTGTAATCATTACATTACTTTTCATGATTCATCAGGGTAAATAAGCTATTGTACAATAAGATTGCATTACTTTAGTTATGTGAAACCATGTAAAGAGAGATAATGCTTGAAAGAAAATAGGAAGAAATGAGGTAACTGAGGAGTTAGAAAAATCTTTGTTGGTGGTAAGTCCACTAATGATCGGATGTGTCAGGCCCCCTACTCTCTGTGGTGAGACCCCTCCTGGCAGTCAGAGAACGCAGAGTTGATGGCACAGGACCCTCTGTGCGGACAGAGAGGACCCCACCCGCTCTCCAATGCCCGTTGCCCAGAAATGCTCTTCTCTGCTGCCCTCTCGTGGACATCCTGGGAATGGCAACTACTTACTCAGCAGCTGCTGTCACTGTTTTGCTAGGACACTGTGAAGCCCCACCACCCCTCACGTCATCGTTGCCTCATTTATGCTCTTCTGCATGTGGTGGGGTTTCTGACTCTCTCCTGTGAGCGAGGTTCTCCTGCCTACGTATGTCTTCCATTGGGCCATTTTCATTCGCTCATCTGTGTCATACCTGTTGGAGTATGAGACCAGCGCAAAGATTCTTGAGGTCACAGGAAAGATCGTTTCCCCACCACCTAAGCAAGCAGTCAGGCGTTTCATCCGAGGTGAATTTGGGGAGTACGTGTACATCGCCTTTTACTTTAGTACGATGTAACAATTTCAGTAAAGGAACTGATTCTCAAAACTAATTATGTCAGTGAAATATGGAACAATGTGCAAATGTAGCATGAGGATACAAAACTTCTATTTAAAGTTTCAAAGGTGGCAATGAAGAGGCCAACATTTTGCATGTGGGATGTTGATGTTCAACTGGCTTTTCAGAGAGAGAGGACTGAGAACTCATTTAGGATTGTCATCTCGTTTCTTCCTGAGAGGTTTCGTTCCCCCAATCAGGTGTAGGAAGGGAGCTTCAGCACAATCACCTTAGCCTCAGACGGTAAGACTCCTAGTGTAACCGGAGAAGACACCGGCATTCAGGCTGCCGGTCACTCCCAAATCCAATAAGCAATGACAGCGATTGAATCTTTTAGGAGCGCTTTATTCAGATGGCCGGCGATCTGAGAGGATGGCGGGTTCCTACCCTAACAAACCATCTTCCCTTCTCTTTCCTGGCCAGAGTTTGTATAAGGGAGGTGGGGGAAGACAAACAAGGTGCAGTGAGGGCTTTGAAATTCAGGGAGGATTAGGTGAGCGAAGCTGCAGCGTTTGTTTCCTGGGCTGTGCTGTTCTCAAGTGGGGGAGGGTGGTCATTGGCTCTCCCTGGAACAATGGTTCGGATGTCCCCAGGCGGTAATCTTCTATCTGTGCCCCAGGAGGCCGGCTGTTTCTCAGGAGCCAGGATGGGCCTCATCTGTAGTTTCTGAAACAAAAGCTTTAACATACATATTACTTGCTAGGCTCAATAACTTTTTCCTTAAGCTACAAATTTCCAGGTCTTGAGTCCCCTATCACTAGCAAGAGCTAGTAGACCCTTTTACTATACTCCTTGTGTGTTAAAGTTGTGTGAGTTGCCCAACAGAAATGAACCTGGCAGGTCTTTTCTAAATGACCTGCATGTCCCCTACTTCACCTTGGAAATCTAAGACTCTGTTGTTTCCTTTACCAAAATACCCTATATACCCAATATTACCTCAGTATGCTCGGTATTCTTTTTTTAAAATATGTTTTATTGATTATGCTATTATGGTTTTTCCCATTCCCCTTCCCCCTGTATTCCCCTCTGCCCTGTACACCCCCTCCCACCCACATTCCCCCTCTGTAGTTCATGTCTATGGGTCATACATATAAGTTCGTTGGCTTCTACATTTTCTATACTATTCTTAACCTCCTTCTGTCTATTTTCTACCTGCCATTTATGCTACTTATTCTGTGTACCTTTTCCTCCTCTCTCCCCCTCCCACTCCACTGTTGATAACCCTCTATGTGATCTTCATTTCTGCGGTTCTGTTCCTGTTCTAGCTGTTTGCTTAGTTTGCTTTTGTTTTTGTTTTAGGTGTGATTGTCAATAACTGTGAGTTTGCTGTCATTTTACTGCTCATATTTTCTTTTTCTCAGATAAATCCTTTTACCATTTTGTATGATAAGGGCTTGGTGATGAAGAATTCCTTTAAGTTGACTTTATCTGAGAAGCATTCTAATTCGGATAATACTTCAGATGTTGGAATGCTTAAAGATATCCTGGAAGTTCCTAAGCCTCTCCTCCTTTTTCTGAATTCCTGTTTCTTCATTCTGTTCTTGTTGAATCTTTCTTCCTTGTGGTCCACACCGTTGAATAGAATCCCAGTTTCCTTTCTATCACTATCGGTTCCCTGTACATTTTCCTTTATTTCACTTAGTATAGCCTTCATTTTTTCATCTAATCTGAGACCAAATTCAACCAATTGTGTGAGCATCCTAATTACCACTATTTTGAACTGTGCATTTGATAGGTTGGCTATCTCTTCATCGCTTAATTGTACTTTCTCTTGAGCTTTGATCTGTTCTTTCATTTGGGCCATTTTTTTTTTTTTTTTTTTTTTTTTTGGTCTCCGTGAACCTGCTATGCATGAGGGGTGGAGTCTTAGGTGTTTACCAGGGGCGGGCAACCCACGTGTCTGCGTTGTGAGGCTGCACGTGGGGGAGGGTCAGCGAGGGAACAATGACACTGCTGTGCTCTCTGCTGGATTTCAGTCACTTCCCCCACTACCCACAAGCAAATTGGAACCTTCTGGTGCTGACTCCCACGTGGGTGGGCTTGTGTCCATTCTAACACCCTGTGGGTCACTCCAACGAACTCTCCTGCGAGGCTGGGAGTTTTTCCTGCTTTCGCCTCAACCCCCGAAGATGTTTTCAATCAGAGGTTTGAGGCTACATTTCCCCCTGCTGGGACCCTGGGTGGCACGGTCTGTCTTGCTACCCAGGTGTTCCTTCTGGTTTATCTTCATGTGAATGTGCCCATAAATGCCCGCTCCACCAGCCGCCATCTTGGCCATCTTGCTGCGAGTCCTCTCCGTCCAGCTGCCCGTCTCGACTCCTCCTGCCGGTTTGGTTGACTGTTTCTTGTTTAACTCCTTGGTTGTCAGATTTCCATACAGTTAGATTTTCTGTTGGTTATGAGTGTTTTTTTGTTTTTTAATTTTTGTTGTCCTTCTGGTTGTGGGAGGAGGCACAGTATGTCTACCTATGTGTCCATTTTGTCTGAAAGTCCCGGTATTCATTTGAATATAAATCCCTCCCATTAATCATATTATGTTATTTTGATTGTTATCCTGGCTGTTAGAACTTAGAAGGTATGACAAAAATAATTTTTTATTCCCCTACCGGTTTTGTGAGCCCGCCATGTGCCATTCATGGCTGGGACACTGACTTTTGTAAAGTACAGCTTCTGATAGATCATGGACATCTTTTGGCAAAAGTAAGCATTTATATTATTTTTTGCTCTGTCAGCCTTTTTAATCTATTTCTGCAGGGCTTGGTATGACTTAGTAGTGATGGGAGTCATTTTTGTCCCTTGTACCCTTCCATTGGCATGAAAAAGTATTTCCGAGGCCAGGTGCTTGGACTTAGAGAGTCAGGGATGTTGTTTATCGGCTCCTGGCTCTGTTTACATTGCGAGGAGTCGGTTCCACTCCTGCATCTGGCACCTGGGCTCCACGGTCCAGCTCCAGCTCTGGAGTCTGGCCGTGGGGTCCCAGTTACAGATCTGGGTTCTGTGGCCTGAGGTTAAATCTGTGTCTGTGTGTCTGGAATCTGGAGCGTCTTCAGGTGTGGCTTTGCATCCTGGGTGGGTGCGTGGGGTTGATGTGCGGCTCTGGCTCTAGGGTCTGATGTACGGAACCTGATGTCCAGGGTTCTCTGTCAGTCTCCAGTGTCAAGCGTCTGGCATTCAGGGTCGATGGTGTTGCCTGGGTTGCGGGGATAGTTTTGGGATTTGGGCCGGGGTCTGGGGTTCAGCTTTTGGTTCTGGAGTCTTGGGCCTGTGTCCAGTCCTGAGTCTGTCTGTGGTAGAGGTAGACAAGAAGGGTCAAAGCAGTAAGAAATCCTTTGTACAGGACATTTCTTGGAGCTGTGTCGGTAGCATGGTAGTCCTGTTTTTCAATGTTCCAAGTGTGCGTCACAATTGTTTGTGATGGGCTTTGTCTGTGGCAGCTTTTTGATAGCATGAGAAACCTAAAATGTCTTCAGTAGTGTGTAGCACAGGGTAAGAAACGGAAATAAAACGAATAAAATAAAATGAATTAGAACTGTTATTTCACGTGCTTGCTGTTTTGGGCGTGTCTTCATGCTGGTTTCCTCTGCACTGGATAATAAACTTATGTAAACCATAGAGTGTTTGTATGACTATGTTGATATTGAAGATGGATGAAGAGAAGCCAAGTTTCCGGCACGCTAGGGTTTGTCCATGGAAGAAGGGTGAAAATGCTCGATAAATGTGAGAAAAGATGTGTAGCATGGGGAAGGTGCTGGGATGGATGTAACGTGTGCTAACTGCATGACAGGTTCATGTTGGAGATCGGCCAGGGTTCCGAACGCATCGGATGGAATCGTCGCTCTTCAAGGCCATCCAGTCCAGATACTGCTTGAGGACGAACCACGTGAGGCGACGCGGGACACGGATGACCTACTCAAAGTCCCCGAATCTGTCACCGAAAATCATCGGCACCAGGATGGTTCCATGCATCACGACAGGTTCAACGGCAGTGTACCAGGAAGGAACACGTCAAGCACCATTCTCGACAGGATTTCCACGTGGGAAGGTCTTCGGGAAGGTAAGGAAAGCGTCGTTTCAACACAAATAGCTAGAGGAACAGGACACACAGTACATGACAGGGCACAGGGGACATCATGGGGCAAACAACACCATAGGTCACACTCAAAAAGGCAAGTTGCCTTGAAGAAATCGTCTTCCTACAAGCAACACCTCCAGCACCATCCTCGACAGGATTTCCACGCGGGAACGTCTTCGGGAAGGTAAGGAAAGCGTCGTTTCAACACAAACAGCTCGACGAACACTGCACACAATCCATGACATGGCACGGGAGACATCATGGGGCCAAGAACACAATAGCTGACACTCTAAAGGCAGTATGCTGTTTGGGGTGAGCTTTTGTCTGAAGGTGGGCTAGGAATAGCTAGCTTCGGAAAGCGGGTGTGTATGAAATTTGTTTTGTCCCCTGGGTTAGCAATTCCCCGAGAGATAAAGCGTATCGAAGTGAGGAGAATTCCACGAGTAGTGTTTACGAGCGGGGGATTTGGTATTAGAAAATTTTGTCGGCACTGCCCATCAGCAAGGTTTCCTACAGGCGTGCCTCCTGGAGCATCACTGACAATGCAGAAGGGGTAGTTGACTTGTAGGTGGTTTCTTAAGTGAGAAAATAGAGGCCCTCTAGGGGAGTGTTGACTGCTAGCGGAGAAAGTCCTGGGTAATAGTTTAGCAAGGTTTTGAGAGGCTATTATGCCCCCTGGGCTGGAATGTACAGCCTTTTCATCTAGGGTTGCAGAGACGTTTCCCCACTGTTCCGGTGCCAGTGGCTGAACATAGCTCCAACTACAGGTGGAAAGACAAAGCCAACAGGAATAATTCAATTTTAAAGACTGGGCCATACGGTCAGCTAATTCATAGATGGTTTTAGGTGGAGAGTTAGCATAAGCGAAAGGCGTTAAGTGGTGAAAATAGAAAGCTACTTATCAGACTCAGGAGCAGTCTTGCGGAAGAGGAGCATGGGGTCCTCTGCCTGCGCACAGGAGCAGGTGGCGTCATCTTGTTGTCCGAGTCGTTTTCCTTCCGAACAGGAACGTGAGGGCTTCTACCGGCTCACAGGTGTACGTGGAGTCTGGATTCCTCTGCTGGTCCAAGGAGTGATCTGGATCAGCAGGAGCCGGTTTTATCCTAGAAATAGGAACCCAACTATCAACCCCTAATAGTTTCACAGCCATGGGGGTACTCAGGACAATCTGATAGGGTCCCTTCCATTTGGGGTCAAGTTGATCTGCAGGTGATCCTTCTTTCCAGGTTTTGGGAAGTACCCAGTCTCCTGGAGAGATAGTGGCCAGGACTTCTCTTAGGAGAAGGCAAGACTTTATTTCCATATTCTTGTAACGCTTTTTGTACTTGCCCCAAGTTTATTATATGTTTCATGGCTTGATGGGTCTTAGTATCAAATATTAAACCTAGTGTTAGGAATGGCCTGCCGTATAGCATTTCAAAAGGGCTGAGCCTAGTATTAGCTTTAGGGGAGCCCCTTATTCTCATGAGGGCTATAGGCAGTAGTTTGACCCAGTTCTCAGAAGTCTCTTGACGGAGTTTTGCTCGTGTTCTTTTTAAGGTTTGGTTTACCCATTCTACTTTTCCAGAGGACTGAGGTCTCCAAGCAGAGTGGAGGTAATACTTTATACCTAGGGCCTCAGAGACTGATTGAGTGATCTTAGAGGCGAAGGAAGGTCCGTTACCACTCTGCAGGGAGCGTGGGAGACCAAATCGGGGTATTATTTTTTAGGAGAGCCTTGGCTACCTCTGTGGCCTTCTCCGTCCTGGTCGGAAAGGCTTCAATCCACCCAGGGAAGGTGTCTATTAAAACTAGTAGACACTTGTATCTTTTACAGGGGGGCATTTTGGTAAAATCAATCTGCCAGTCTTCTCCTGGATATGTTCCCCTCCGCTGAACAGGCTCTAGCGGTGGGGGAAGGGATGGCCTTTGACTAGGGTTATTGTAGTTGCAAAGTGAGCAGGTTTGACAGATATTTTTATAGTAGTCGTCAGACTTTGCCTGTAAATAATTTATTAACTAATGCTGTAGTAGCATCCCTTTCCTATGTGGAAGGAGTCATGGTAGGGCCTTTAAAACTTTCCATTGAGAGGCCTGGGGAAGGAGAAGTTTGTGACCAATGTAAATCCATTGCTCTATGGCCTGTGATTTCTCTTCCGATGTGTAATCAGGCTTCAAGTTAGCATCGTCTATGGATGGGAATAGTGCCATTTCTGTGATTGGCCTCAGAGCTGCCTTGCTAGCCTCTTGATCTGCCCTTGTTTCCCTGGTAATAGTGGACCTATCTTTCTGGTGACCCCTGCAGTGTATTACTGCTACCTGTTTAAGGAGTCTAACTGCTTCCAGCAAATTTAAGATTTCTTGCTGGTGCTTAACGGGGGAATCCCTTGCAGTAAGGAGTCCTCTTTCTTTCCAGATGGCAGCATGAGCTTGCAGAACAAGGAAGGCATATTTGGAATCTGTATAGATATTAATCTTTTTTCCTTGTCCTAGAATGAGAGCTCGAGTAAGAGCTATAATCTCTGCCTTTTGGGCTGAGGTTGAGGGTGGAAGAGGTTGCGCCTCAACAATGTCATGTACACTAACCACCGCATATCCCGCTCTTCGCTGTCTACCCTGTACAAAACTGCTCCCATCAGGAAGCCACTTCTCATCAGGGTTATCTAAGGGCTGGTCTAATAAATCAGCCCTGCTGGAATAGGTGAGATCAATAATCTCTGAGCAGGAATGAGCTAAATGTGGAGATGATCCAATAGGCATTAAGGAGGCCGGATTTAAGGTATTACAAGTTTTTATAGCTACTTCAGGATTGTCTAGGAGAAGGGCCTGATACCTGGTCAATCTATTTCCTGTTAACCAGAGATGTCCTTTCATTTCTAATATACTTTGGACTTGATGTGGAGTTAGAACTTCTAACTCTTGTCCAAGCGTCAGCTTTGCAGCCTCCTCAGCTAATGTGGCTGTTGCTGCTACTGCTCTAAGACGTGGAGGCCACCCCGTTTTGATACTGTCCAGCTTCTTAGAGAAATATGCGACAGGTCGGGGTTCATTTCCTAATCACTGGACTAGGACTCCTAATGCTATTCCCTGTTTCTCTGCTATGTATAGAGAGAAAGGTTTGTTTAAGTCAGGGATGCCTAGGTCTGCGGCCTCAACTAGAGCCAGCTTGAGTTTATTAACAGCTCGATCATGTTCCTTTTCCCATATAATGGGATCAATGTCTGGACCCTTAGTAGCTTCATATAGAGGCTTTGCAATTAGTCCAAAGTTTGGAATCCAGATCCTGCAGAACCCAGCCATTCCCAGGAAAGAGCGGAGCTGTCGTTTGGTAGCAGGTGGTGTTAGCTCAGTAATTGCCTTTATTTTTTCTGATGACAGCTGCCTAGATCCTGGAGTTGAGATATATCCTAAATAGTTTACTTTCTGCTTGGAAATTTGGGCCTTTTTCTTAGAGACTCGGTATCCCCGGCCCCCAAGGAAGTTCCGAGTGAGGATAGCATTGCGATCTGAGGCTTCCCTCGAGAGGCTACAGATGAAGATATCATCTACGTATCGTAAGATTGCTCCTTCTCGTAGCTGTACATCTCTTAGATCTTTCTCTAACACTCTTGCGAATACATGGGGGCTGTCTCTCAATCCTTGCAGTAGTGCCGTCCAGGTATATTGTTGATGGGCCATTGTTTTAGGGTCTGTCCACTCAAATGCAAACAAGTACTGGGAATCTGGGCGGACAGGGATCCAAAAGAATGCATCTTTTAAGTCTAACACAGTATCCCATTGAGTATAGTCTGGTACCTGGGTGAGGACAGTATATACGTTGGCCACAAGGGAATGTAAGGGGACGACAGTCTCGTTAATTCATCTTAAGCCCACAGGGGAGTCCAGGACTTAAGAACAGGGAGGATTGGAGTATTGCAGGGGGACCGACAGGGTACCAGCTGCCCATGTGTCATAAACTTCTCGATGATGGGCTGCAGACCCTCTAAAGCCTCCCACTTGATGGGATATTGTTTCCTGTGGGGATAAATCACCCCAGGCTTTAGGCGGATTTGGACCTGTTGCGCTTTACTGGCCTTGCCAGGAACCCCGGAGTCCCAAACTAGGGGATCTACTTCTTGTAAAATCTGTTCCAGGATATTATTTTCTTTCTTGTCTTTACAGGCTAGCATAATTATAGGGACTTTATCTGGGACCTCCTGGAACTTCAGAATAGCTCCTAGTCTGGCCAAGAGTTCTCATCCTAGTACTGGTACGGGGCATTGTGGAATCATCAGAAAAGAATGCTTAAAAATTTGGCTCTCAAACTGACAAGGGATAGGGGACGTGTGAAAACAAGTCTTAGATTTTCCTTCTACTCCCATAATGCTTCTTGAGTTAGAAGAGAGAGGACCAGCATATGAATTAAGGACAGAGTAAGCGGCCCCAGCATCAACAAGAAAATTAATTTTCTGACCTGCCACGTCAAGAGTCACCTGGGGTTCTTGGTTAGAGATCGAGATGCTGGTGTAGGCTGGGGCCAACCTGCTCCCCGGGCCCCCTCAGTCCTCAAGTGCTGCCACGGCCATAGGAGAATGACCCCTTTCCGCTCCGGGAACGGGGGCAGTCTACCTTCCAGTGCCAGGGATGAAGGTTCGTTTCTTTGCACTTGGGACATGGCCCTGGGGGTGGCTTAGTGCATTCTTTCACCCAGTGTCCAGAGCATTTGCACTTAAAGCACATTGGATCCTTGTGCCCTCCACACCTTTGGGGCTTCCCCAGGTTACCTTGAGGTGGCTGGCCATAGCCAATGTCGTTACTAAGAGGTAACGCGAGTAGCTTGGCCTGTCTCTCCTCTAAGTCTCGATTGATAAAGACTGAGAAGGCAACATCCATCAGTTGCACCAAAGGGGTTTGGGGCCCCATTTGTAACTTCTGAAGTTTCTTACGAATACCAGGGGCTGCCTGGGTGATAAAGTGTTGCCCTATCAATACTTGTCTCTCTGGAGACGGTGGGTCTGTATTAGTGTATTTCCGAAAGGCATCTACCAGTCTGTTGCGGAAGAGTGCAGGGTTCTCTTCCCTTCCTTGTGTTATTTCCTTGACTTTATCATAATTCACTGGCTTTTTGATACAAGCCCTCATTCCAGCCAATGAGCACTCTATCATGATGGATTTACTTCTGTTTCCTCCTGGTGTATTCTAGTCCCAGTTAGGCTCATGATCTGGGACAGCCTCGGCTGCAGGCCTTGCATGGCCGGGGTCTTCAGTATGTCATTGATCTGCATGTTTACGGGCCCCTTCCCAAATGAGTTGCTTTTCTTCTGGAGAGCAACATGTAGTTAGAACTATGTAAAGGTCCCTCCAGGCCATATGAAAGGCAAGGGTTAAGATACGGAAGTTATGAATAAAGCGTGTAGGATCCTCAGAAAAGTTTCCTAGCCTTTCCTTGCACTGCTGCAGGTCAGCTATCGAGAAAGGCACCTGGACCTGAGCAGGGCCTTCTGTACCCGCTACTTCTCTCAGAGGCAGGAGGCCAGAAGAATCAGGGAGATAGGAGGCTCCACTCCTAGTGTGTCCCGCTGGACTGGGCTTCTCCTCCTTTGGTAACTTTGGATATATGGGTGAGTAGGGCAGAGGAGAGGTTCCTAGTAGTAGACTCAGGGGTTGAAGTTTCAGGGCTCTGAGGCCTGCTAGGTTCCCCCTGAGAGACAGATGAGGAAGCCTCCTCTCTGTCCCACTGAGACACAGATGGGAAAGCCTCCCTTGCTTCCCTCAGAGACAGGAGTGGAATTTAAAAGGGGGTCATCTAGAATGTCATCGGGAAACCCCAAAGTATGTGTTTCTTTCGACCCAGAACAAAGAGAACGGAGCACGAGATAACCCAAAAAAAGCTTGTACGTATGGAAGGTCCGACCACTTACTTAGCCTCCGACAGAATAGATGCCATTGGAGTACGGTGTTGTAATCGCTACTCCCATTTTCAGGCCATGTTTCCTTTTCCCCTAACTTATATTGAGGCCAAGCTGTGTTACAGAAGAAAATCAGCCTCTTTTTCTTAAGACATTCAGGGTCAAACTTACCCCAGTTTCCAAGGATGCATCCCAACGGTGATGCTGTGGGGATCGAGGGTGTATTTCCCATCGGGTCAGGTCCGTGGCTCACCTAGTAAAAAAACAAACTGAAAAAACAAACCGTCGTACTCCTGAGCCTGGAGGGGCGTCCCCGTCGCTGCTCCAGGAGTCGACTAGTGGGATGTAGGGCGTCCCCTGTTTCTCCCACCCACAGCTACCAGACGTCTCCGGCGACAGGAAGACCGAAGACCAGCGCCCTTGGGCTCCTAAAAGGCGCCCACTTTGATCACCCAAGGTGCCAACCAGTGGTTCACAGGGCGTCTCCCATCTCCCCACCGAAAAACTACCAGACGTCTCTGGCGACACGAAGACCATGCGCTAGGCCTGTCACGGACTATCTGTATCCCCTTCACTACTGGTGGAATCAGCAGCTTCGACTGAAATGGACCCTTTGTGCAGATCTCAAGGCTTTTTTATAAGTTTGGCTCCTCGCCAGCAAGGAGTCAGAGAGAGGATGGCACTAGTCATTTGGTGTAATTCCTGCAAAGACTGGAGGCCAATACAATACTGTTGAATCCAGTAAGAGAGGTCCCTACTGTGGCAGAATACTTGCCACCTACGTGGCTCCAGGTCGCTCCCGTCTAGGGATCTATTGGATGAAAACGCAGAAGTTGGGGAAGTGACCTGGGAAGTAGGCTGAGATGGCAAACTCCAGCCTCAGATGGCAGCTCAGCTGGAAAACGGCCACATCTAGAGGAGGGGAAAAAAGCCATAAGCTGCGGTTTCCCAGCGTCACGAAAACCCTAGGTGCCGAGGTGCTAGCAGCAGGACTGCCTTTAGGATGTCCCGCCCCCTGCTCTGCTCCGGGCAGAGGCTGGGAAAAAAACCTACAGAGATGTCGGGCTCAGGCCTCAGGCACAGCTGAAAAAAAAAAAAAAAAAAACAACAAAAACCTGAGTTTACAAAGTTACTTTTTCCTATAGCATTGGAGAAGCAGGTACCCCGCTGTTTTTGGGTACCGAGTTCATTACTCTATTGTTCTCGGGAGCTACAGTAGCCCCTACGTCTAGAAGTTTACAGTGTTCTAAAGACTCAATTCCTCATTTTCTTTTCTGAGTTCTACAGTCAAGGAGGGGATGAGATTTTTCCCCTTTGTCCCCTTGTCCCTAGTTAACGTGGGCTTAGTGGGACCAAGCCCAATACGAAGCTGAAATGGAATGCAAGGCTTGAAATGTCGAGCAGGTAAGGAATATCATCACTTCCTGCTGCGAAGTCAAGATCAAAGGCATGGTTTTAGAGATGAGATGGCTGCTTGGCTGGAAAACAAAGACAGCAATTCCTTGGTAAAGGAATAGGCATGAGAGTAGTCAGACATGCCAATAGAGTGGTCAGAGAAAGGAGAAAAGTCTCACGAAGGAGGCAAAACCGAACAAAAGGCCTAGTTAGGAGAACAGGTCCTGGAAAAGCCGGGACTCACACTACAGGCTAAAATCTTGCTCTCTCTTCCCAAAGACTATTCTTAAGTGGGGAACATGCCGCAGGGATGGGACCATGAATGCTTTGACAACGCGCTTCTCGTCACGTGGACTTTTGCTTGTCGTTGGCGGGAAACCTAGTGTTCTTTTTTCCCGGTCCCCGTCCAACTTAACCTCCCACGGGTGTGTTTGTTGCCGCGAGCGCCCTCGTGGCTCTTAAATGCTCGACCCGTACCGACGGGGTGTGGTGAGCTCTTGAGAGAGAGAAAGCAAGACATTAGCTCAGCAGACAGAACATTGCTTGCCCCCACAATTTCTGCAAGGGGTATTCGCATGCAAATTGAGTTGCTAAGAGTCACCTGGGGAGAGAGATGCTTGCTGCAAGCTCACAACGGGCCAATGATTTCAACCGACTTTTTCTTGGCCAGTTTCGGAGGCAGAAAAGGACTAAGGAATCCAAGTAGCGGGTCAAAGTGTGCTGCTTGTGAGCAGGGTTCCCAGAGGCCGTTACCCCTTCGGTCATCCCTAACTCTCTTACATGTCTCGGTTTCTCCCCTGTCTGAAACAGCCAGGGGGGCTTGGAGCCCTGGGTGACCAGCCCTTATGTGCACTTCCCCGGACGAGCCGAAGTGTGATTACCGTGATTGGAATTCCCTACGAGGCCCCTGCACGTCTCAGGAATTGACCCCAGACACCCCCGCAAGGCCCTCACTCACGTAGGGACACCCAAAGATTTGGGCTGGGGGGGAGGAACTGCCTCTTGTCTTCGGAGCCCGGGCAGAACCGGAGCACTTGTTTCAGATCTCATTGTTTCTCCCTCCGAACACAGGCCTAGCACTTTGAACTTCCCCACCCCCACAGCACAGCATCTCCTTGATCCCGAAGTGAGACAGGAAGGACAGCTTTGTCGGTGAGACCATACTCACTGCGTTCCAAACGCCTGGAGACAAAGGGTTGGATGCAAGTCAGGTTCCTCGGTTTCGGCACCGAATCTGTTGACGGGAGAGACCTGGTTCTTCTTGCTGACACATGTCAAGAATTACATATCAGCAAATCTTGTAGTATGAAATCCATTTATTAGTGGTCCGTTTCCATGAATGAGTACAGGACTGGGTAGAGTAGGGGATGAAAGGCAAAGTTTCAGGGCAAAGTGGGGTGAGAAAAGTGAAGAGCGGCTGAAAACCAGGGTGGCAAGCCCCTGGGCAGCCAGAGGCCCGGTGGCCAGAGGCCCTGTGGCCCGAGAGCCAAGAGCACCGTGAGCCCCCCAGAGAGAGAGAGAGAGAGAGAGAGAGAGAGAGAGAGAGAGAGAGAGAGAGTCCTTTGTTCTCAGGACGTATATAGTGGGTGGGATAGGAGGGAAAAAAGTTACATATTGATGAACGGGTACATGTGGTGCCAGCTTTCCTGGGGGAATGTGATTACCCCAAACTTAGGTATGTGTGGGGGTCTGTTAGCCCGAATCCTTATCTTGCTCCAGACCCCATTTGTTCATCTTGTTGTAAAACAAATATGTGACAGGAGGCAGTTCATTAAAATTGGAGCACTTTCCAAAGTTATTGATGGGCTTTTTCTGTAAGCATCAGGGACTTTCTCGTAAAACAGATACTGACCAGAGGTAGGCAATTCACCAAAGTTGTTTTATGGGCTTCTTCTTTGGGCACCGGGGACCCTCTCCCACATTCCAGGCCTTGGGATGAAAGTACAGTTTCAAGGATTTCCTTAGCGGAAAGTGGAAATGCTACATAGAATTTCAAGGACTTCCCTTCTTTCTTGTTAACACAGTGTGTCTTGTGATGTTGGCGCACCTGGCAACAGTATCAGACCAGGCTCAGGACTTCTGAGTTCGTGTGTGAGACCTGTTTACCTCTTCCTCCCTGCCTCGGTTTACTATTTATTCTACTCCATTGGTAAAAGATGTTTTCTGGCAACCAGGGTGCTATATGGTGGCCAGTAACAGCATTGCAGTCTCATAGTTCTTCCTATGCTGTCTCCTGCTTCATGAGGAACACAGAATGTAGTAGCAAATGTCCACATTTTCAAAGAGGAAAACTTGAGATGGTGAAATCTGGAATCTAAAAGAGGAAGGCCGTTTGTTCTAAGTTGCATTAGGAATCAGTTATTACGGTGATGTATGAGCCATGGAAAGAAGCAGGGACCCTGAGGTGACCGCTCCAATCACAGCGTGGTCTGGTCTCCTAAGTGGACAGATATTCTTTTGCCTCCTGAACTATTGCCTAGGACACTTCTCCCTGAAGATTTGTCAGATGGCTGGCATTTTTTTTGTTCTTTAAGTTTCAGGTTCAGGCTTCCTGTGCCAAGAAAGGCAGCCTTTCAGATCCAGGATGCAAAGGGACATGCTGTTTGTATTCTAATGGAGTCTTCAGGATACAGAGTAGGGTTTGTCATTCTCAGCACTATGGACCTTTTGGGCCAGAGAATTCCTTCTCCTGGGGGATTGCCCTCTGCATTGTAGGTGCTTAGTAGCATCTAATACCTCTATTCACTGCGAGCAGCCTGGCTTCCCTTCCCCTGAGGACAATCTGAAATGGCTCAGGACATTTCCTGAAGTCCCCTTGGGGGCCAAAGTCACCTTTGGTTGAGAAACTGTGAAGCTGTTACCCTTTTTGAAACCAGAAAGATCTTGGTCTGGTATGCAGTCCTTTTATTATTTTTCTATGCAAATTATTTTCCACTGTGACTGATTTATTTTGGGAAGGTACTTAGAACTGTATTTGAAAACATCTAAATAGAGGGACTTTGTAGTTACCTTGCGACTATTTTCCAGAGTAATGGCAAAGAGCAATCAACATAGTGAGACATTTGTGGAAACCCGCTTTATAGCTAAATAGGGTCATGCTTTAAAAAGTTCCAAGTGTGCTTGAAAAGCATTTTTAATTGACTATGTGGCTGCTTACTTAAACAATGAGAAAACATGTATTCAAAATTCTCCCTGAAGAGTTAAAAAGAAGTGCTATCATTTTCTGCATATCCACTTGCAGAAATGTGGATGTGCACATTTCTACTTTCTCTGGATTTCTTTTAGTACTTCAGGTTATAAGTATGGGCATAAAACTTGTATCTTTACAGGTTTATTTTTGATACTGTGCATGGAAGGGTGAAGATGTTTTCCATAAGTTTTGGTATGTAGTATGTTTATCCCCTTTCAGTTTATTTTGTCATTCCAATTGTTTTATTTTTGAGGTTGCGTAGAAGTGTATTACATAACTACCAAATAGAAGGACTTTGCAGTCATTCAGTTTTAGTGAATTCCAGCTAAATGCAACAGGAGCACTTAGAGACACATACTGTATATAATTTCAATGCTGCGATGCTTGTTGAAACTGGCCTTTTATGGGCTTGGCCAAAAGATAAAAAGTTTTGGGAACATGGAATTAGGAAGATGCCTGAAAGACTGTAGAAAGCAGTGGGACAAAACGGTGACTACGTGGTTCCATGAAATGATTGGTGAAAACGAAAAACGTCTCTTCCATTGTGTCTTTACCTGCAAATCGAATGAACCTTTTGGCCAAGCAAATAGTACAGTGTTCCAAGTGAGCGGCTCTGCTGCCACCTCGTGGACCTTTTGGGAATAACAGGTTCGTGGCAGGTCAGCAGGAAAAGTGGTGGACTGTAGATTATCCATGAACGTGGATGGCAATGTTATTGAGACGTGTATCTAGAAAGTTGTCAATATCAGGACTTAGTTGTTACCTTCTGTTCCCTATTTCCACATGAATAGCAAGGACAGAAAGAAACTATCTTTTCAGTCCTTTGAAATTTGTTAAAACTGGCCTTAGCACAGGATGGTCCCTTTGAAAACTGTCCCAAGTGCGATCCTCTGCTGCCATGTCATGTGTCACCTGGGAAGAACAGCTTCGTGAAGGCCAGCAGGAAAAGTCTTTGGCTGCAGTGAATTGTCTACGAAGGGTTCCTGGAATGTTATTGAAGAAGTGTTTTTCATGGCATTGAAACAAAAGGACGTTGTTGTTCCCTTCTGTTTTGGACTTGTACGTGAGCAGCCATGAGGGTGACACATGAATTTTTTATAATTTCAGTCCTGAAATGTGAAGTTTGTGGAAAACGGAAGGATGGTACAATCTGGTCCCTTCCAAAGTGTTCTAAGCATGCCTACTGCTGCCGTCTCGTGGGCATTCCCGGGAATGACACCTTAGTGCCGGTCAGCAGGAAAAGTGGTTGATTCCAGTGGAATAGGAAGGACTGTTGGTTGCCATGTAGTTTAGAAGTGCATTTCACAAGTTTTAAATGTAAGGACCTATTCGTTACCATTTGTTCCCGATTTCTACATGAACAGCAATGAGAGCAAGAATTATGTTCTGTATAATTTTAGTTGTTTGTCATGTGTTTCATCTTGCTTTATGGCTCATGACGGTCAATTAGTGAAATGTCCTAAGTGTGGCTCTCTTCTCGTCTCACGTGCTTCTTGGGAAGAACACCTTCGTGCAGGCCAGCAGGAAAGGTTGTCCGCTGCAGTGAATGATGTACACATGTTGATTGGAATGGCACCTAGTCATGGATGGTGTGACTTTCCTATAAACGGACTTTGCCGTTCATTTTTCCTTCTCTCCACCCTGACAACAGCCATGTGTTTATGTCAGGTAACTGGGCACCTCTTGCGGGCCAGACCTGTGTTCACGTTTCAGCCGTGTCCACGTCTTTGTGGTCCAACGTCCCGTGTGCGTCCGCATCCTGTCCGCTTTGGTGTGTCTCCCGTGTCCACATCCTCGCCACGCTAACGTCTCAGCCTGGCCGACATCATGATCGTGCCTAGGTCCCCTCAGCCTTGATGTCCTGGCCCTGCTGCCATCCTTGTTCGTGTTTGCGTCCCTTCCACATCACTGTCCTGTCCGTGTGGATGTACAGGTCATGCTGCTGTGTTGCCTGCATGTTAACATCCCATGTGCATGGATGTCCCGGCTGCACCGCCATCCCACCTGCATGGATCTGTCGGCTGTGCCACTCGCCTATCTGTGTGGATGTCCCATTTCCCTGGGTGTCCGAGCTGCGCTTCCGTACCGCCTGAGCGGATGCCTTGGTCGAGGCAATATGTGCGTGGCGCCGCTGTCCTTTGCGTGTAGAGGCCTTGGCCTTGTCGATGTCCTGTCAGCCTCAGCGTCCTGGCTGTGCCTTTGTGCTCCCGCATCGATGTCCCGGTGTTGCATCCCGATCGCGAAATGAAGGACCAAGTCGGAGACAGGTGAAAATAAGAATGGGTTTTATGAACCTACGCAGGGGCTAACTCCCGACCGCCTAAGCAGGAGATGTAAATGGGAGTCACTCCCCGCTCTTGCAGCGAGCTCCTTTTATGCACAATGAGCAAGCAAGCCGTTGACAGAAGCGGACGTTGCAGTTATGGCTAGGGTACACAAGGGTCCCGGCTCGCGTCCTAATTTTATGTTGGAAACGTCTAGTTCCTTAGTATTGTTGCGTCCATGGTTTTCATTTCTTAGGGTTACGGAGGCCATCTCCTTGAGGTTCTGCAAGTTCTCCTTTGTTTCAAACCTAGGAGACCTTACCACACTTCCTCCTCTACGGTCCTATGACTTCTGTGAATGGGTCATTTGTTTGGAGGTCCGACAGTCTTCATGACTCATAAAACTGGCCTTCTACTTTTCTGTTTGGTTGTTAGTTTCTTCCTTCTGGTCCACTGCATGGATTGGAGTCCCAGTTTTCCTTCCATCTCTGTCGGTTCCCCATGCATCTTCCTTCATTCCACGTGTTGTAGCCTGCATTTGTTCATCTAATTTGTGAGCCAAATCCACCAATTACGTGAGCATTTTGATGACCAGTGCTTCCCCATAGTCTCACATAGCCTTAGTCCTCATTTCCATCCAGTAGATGTCTCCTGGTTCCTTATCAGGTTAAAGCCTGAAACTTATGGGGGCGAGCGGTGTAGCCTTGTACCGGTCAGGACGGCTCCCCGGGTGATTGGGCATAAGAAAGAATTCCTAAAGTCCCGTGAAACCTGCTTCGCTAAGAGTGCTCTCCTTTAAATGATAAGGGTCCAAGGAGGAAATGAGGATGTCTCCTAAAGTCTGGCAACCCCGTTTCCTGACAAACACTGGCTTGGATGAAGCCCTCAGATGTCTTTGACATGTTAAACCTGTATTCCGGTGTATTGGAACCCAATGAAAGCCTAGTGAGGAAGGGGCTCTGGGTTATTCTCCTCTGAGAGTTTGACCCCTTTCCTCCGCAAGCAGTCATGTCTTGGTAGTTTTTATTTTCATCCGTGATGGGGGGATGGGGCTCTGCTGGCTGAGCCTCTCTGCCCACATCTGGCGCCCAGAACAGGGCCCCCCCGCAACCCGTTTACCAGGGGGAAGCATAATAGCACAAAATACTTTCTGTGGGTCATGCTGGCAGTGCCTTCTAGCATGTGTCCACCAGAGGGCAGCATCGCTCAGTCCTTGATTTTACGGAGGCCGGTGGCACCGCAGTGTAACGTGTGTGCACCAGAGGGCAGTACGGTCGGCGAAAGGATTTTTATGGGGTTTCCCGGCCATGCATTCCCTGTTTTCCCACGAGAGGAAACACGAGAGGTTAGGGTTCTTGTTAGGGTTAGGGTTCCTGTTAGGGTCTAGGGTCAGGGCTTAGGGCTTAGGGCTTAGGGCTTAGGGCTTAGGGTTTAGGGCTTAGGGCCGTCGAACATCATCGGCACCAGGATGGTTGCATTCATCACGACGGGTTCTACAGCAGTGGACCGGGAAGAACACGTCAAGCACTATTCTCGACAGGATCTGCACGAGAAATGTCTTCGGGAAGGTAAGGAAAGCGTCGTTTTAACACAAATAGTTAGAGGAACACGACACGCAGTCCATGACACGGCACGGGAGACCTCATGGGGCCAAGAACACCATAAGTCACACTCAAAAAGGCAAGTGGCTTTGAAGAAATCGTCTTCCTACGAGCAACACCTCCAGCACCATTCTCGAGAGGATTTCCACGCGGGAACGTCTTCGGGAAGGTAAGGAACGCGTCGTTTCCACACAAACAGCTCGACGAACACAACACACAGTCCATGACATGGCAGGGGAGACATCATGGGGCCAAGAACTCCATAGCTGACACTCTAAAAGGCAAGTAGCTTTGAAGAAATGATGTTTGTATGAGCAATAGGTGATGGGCTGGTTTGGGGTGAATGGAGGGGACACGGTCTAGGGGTAGGGGCTGGGACTGGGGCTTAGGGCTTTGGGATTACAGTGAGGGGGCTATGGGCTAGTGGGCAGGGGTTAGGGATCCGGGTTGGTCAATAATGATCATTACATGATTGTAGCTGTATGTGATCTAGAAATAGTTAAAGTTTGAAAGGAAACGAGAAGTGAGGTCATGTGAGGAGCTAGAACGATTCTTCGTTAGTTGTGAATGTTAATGAGTACATAAAATAGTAACATGCTTTTCAGCATTTTAAATGAGTTTAGGGCCTGGAAGCACGGTGTTGTAGAAATCAGAAGTATTTTGTGACAGGAAATGTGCCCCCCCCCCAGGTAGTTCATCTGAGGAACACAATGTAGTAGCAAATGTCCACATTTTCAAAGAGGAAAACTTGAGATGGTGACATCTGGAATCTAAAAGAGGAAGGCCGTTTGGTCTTGGTTTAAAATGGTTTAAATATAGTCATGGTTTAAAAAGTTCCAAGTGTGTTTGAAAAGCATTTTGTTTACTTCGCTGCTGCTTACTTAAACAATGAGAAAACATGTATTCAAAATTCTACCTGAATAGTTAAAAAGAACTGCTATCATTTTCTGCATATCCACTTGCAGAAATGTGGATGTGCACATTTCTGTCTACTTTCTTTGAACTTCTTTTACTATTTCAGGTTATAAGTATCTGCACAAAATTTGTGTATGTACAGCTTTATTTTTGATGCTGTGCATGGAAGGGTGAAGATGTTTTCCCTAAGTTGTGGTATGTAGTGTGTTTATCTCCATTCAGTTTATTTTGTCATTCCAATTGTTTTATTTTTGAGGTTGTGCAGAAGTGTAAGATATAACTGCCAAATAGAAGGACTTTGCAGTCATTCAGTTTTAGTGAATTCCAGCTTAAGTGCAACAGGAGCACTTAGAGAACCATACTGTATACAATTTTAATGCTGCGATGCTTGTTGAAACTTGACTTTTCACTGGCTTGGGCAAAAGGTACAAACTTTTGGGAAGATGGAATTATGAAGATGCCTGTAAGACTGTAGAAAGCAGTGGGACAAAACAGTGAATACGTTGTTCTATGAAATGATTGGTGAAAACAAAAAAACGTCTCTTCCATTGTGTGTTTATGTTCAAATTGAACGAACATTTGGCCAAGCAAAGAGTATATTGTTCAGGTGAGCGGCTCTGCTGCCCCCCTCGTGGGCCTTTTGTGAATAACATGTTCGTGGCAGGTCAGCAGAGAAAGTGGTGGAGTGTAAGAGTGTATCCATGAATGTGGATGGCAATGTTATTTAGACATGTATCTAGAAAGTTGTCAATATCAGGACTTAGTCATTACCTTCTGTTCCCCATTTCCATATTAACAGCAATGACAGAAAGAAACAGACTGTGTAACATTTCAGTCCTTTGAAATTTAAAACTGGCCTTAGCACAGGAAGGTCCCTTTGAAAACTGTCCCAAGTGGGGTCCTCTGCTGCCCTCTCATGCGTCACCTGGGAAGAACAGCTTCGTGCAGGCCAGGAGGAAAAGTCTTTGGCTCCAGTGAATTGTCTACTAAGGGTTCCTGGAATGTTATTTAAGAAGTGTTTTTCATCACATTGAAACGAATGGACGTCATAGTTACCTTCTGTATTGGACTTGCACGTTAGCAGCCATGAGGCGACCCATGAATTTTTTATAATTTCAGTCCTGAAATGTGAAATTTGTGGAAAACAGAAGGATGGTACAATCGGGTCCCTTCCAAAGTGTTCTAAGCGTGCCTACTGCTGCCGTCTCGTGGGCATTCCCGGGAATGACACCTTAGTGCCGGTCAGCAGGAAAAGTGGTTGATTCCAGTGGACTAGGAAGGACTGTTGGTTGCCATGTAGTTTAGAAGTGCATTTCGTAACTTTTACATGTAAGGACCTATTTGTTGTCACTTGTTTCCGATTTGTCCATGAACAGCAACGAGAGCAAGAATTATATGCTGTATAATTTTAGTTGTTTGTCATGTGCTTCATCTTGCTTTACGGCTCATGATGGTCCCTCAGTGAAATGTCCCAAGTGTGGCTCTGTTCTCGTCTCAAGTGCTTCTTGGGAAGAACACCTTCGTGCAGGCCAGCAGGAAAGGTTGTCCGCGGCAGTGAATGATCTAGGAACGGTGATTGGAATGGCTCTTAGTCATGGATGTTGTTACTTTCCTATAAACGGACTTTGCAGTTCATTTTTCCTTCTCTCCACCCTGTACAACAGCCGTGTCTTTACGTCAGGTAACTAGGCACCACTTGCGGGCCAGACCTGTGTTCACGTTTCAGCCCTGTCCACGTCTTTGCGGTCCAACGTACCGTGTGCGTCCGCATCCTGTCCTCTTCGGTGTGCCTCCCGTGTCCACATCCTCGCCACGCTAACGTCTCAGTCTCGCCGACATCACGATTGTGTCTAGGTTCCCTCAGCCTTGATGTCCTGGCCGTGCTGCCATTCCGTCTGTGTTTGTGTCCCTTCCACATTGCTGTCCTGTCCGTGTCGATGTAGAGGTTGTGCTGCTGTGTTGCCTGCATGTCAACATTCTATCCTGATTGATGTTCCGGCTGCGCCGCCGTCCCACCTGCACGGATCTGTCAGCTGTGCCACTCGCCTATCTGTGTGGATGTCCCATTTCCCTGGGTGTCCGAGCTGCGCTTCCCTACCACCTGAGCGGATGCCTTGTCGGATGTAATATGTGAGTTGTGCCGCTGTCCTTTGTGTGTTAGACGCCTTGGCCTTGTTGATGTCCTGTCCGCATCAGTGTCCTGGCTGTGCCTTTGTGCTCCCGCATCGATATCCCGGTGTTGTATCCTGATTGCGAGACAAACGACCAAATCGGAGACAGGTGAAAATGAGGATGGGTTTTATGAACCTGCGCAGGGGCGAACTCCCGACCGTCTAGGCAGGAGATACAAATGGGAGTCTCGCCGTGCACTTGCAGTGAGCTTCTTTTACGCACAATCAGCAAGCAAGGAGTTGAGAGAAGCGGAAGTTGCGGTTATGGCTATGGTAACCAAGGGTCCCGGCTCGCGTCCTAATTTTACCTCGGAAATGTCTAGTTCCTTAGTATTGTTGTGTCAGCGTTTTTTGTTTCTTAGGGTTACGGAGGCCATATCCTTGAGGTTCTATGAGTTCTCCTTTGTTTCAAACTTAGGAGACCTTACCACACTTCCTCCTCTAGGGTCCTATGACTTCTATGAATGGGTCATTTGTTTGGAGGTCCGACAGTCTTAATTACTCGTAAAACTGGCCTTCTACATTGCATGAGTAAACAAATATATGAGTGAAGTAGAATACAAAACTCAGCTGTAGATCCAAGAACTTAAGGAAATTTAGTATGTGATAAAGGTACCATCTCAAATCACTGGGGCAAAGAGGGACTTTTTAATAAATGGTGCTGGAACAGCTGGGTAGCTATTTGGAAAAAAGATAAATTGGATCCGTATCTTACATCATACACAAAAATAAACTCAAATGGATCAGGGATCTATTGTAAAAATGTAAAAAGTGGGTGGGCTTCAGTCCTCCCCTTATCCCCATGGGAGCCTGTTTGCTTTGACTGACCAGAGTTTGTGAGTTCTTTACTCACAGCTGGTCCAGACTGCCCACACCTCAGCTTTCTGCCTTTTGAAAACACTAAGAATAATGTTCCCGCATCAGTTTTTACTAGAGCCAGTCACCCTCAGGCCTGGAACAGCGATCGTACCCAGATCACCCTTGGACCCGATAATCACGAAATCCACATCTGTAAAAAGAACAGGAGTCTGTGGGTGAAAGCTCATGAACTCAAGGAGCACAGTGGACACATCACAGGTATGGACTGGGCTCCCCAGAGCGACTACCTCATCGCTTGTGAGGCGGACCTCCATGCCCGTGTCCAGGGTCAGGACAGTGATGCGTGAAAGCCAATCCTGCTAATCCTGACAATGAACCATACAGACACTTTTGTCAAGTGGTTCCCAGGAAAGAACAAATTTGCTATAGGAGATGGAGCAGGATTTGTTTCTGTTTGTTACTTTAAGTCTGAAAATGTCTGGTGGGTAAGCAAGCATATTAAAAGGCTAGTCTGCTCCAGGGTCCTCAGCTTGGATCGGTATCCCAATAATGTTTCGCTGGAGGCAGGATCATGCGATTTCAAATGTAGAGTGTTTTCTGCATAAATTAAAGAAGTGGGTGAAAACCAGCAAGGGGCAGCGAGATGCCTTTCGGTCAGCTGATGGCAGAGTTTGGTGGCAGTGGTGCCGGTGGCTGGATGCATGGCATCAGCTTCCGCACTAGTGAGAGCTGCCCGACTTGGGCCAGCTACGACAGTCCCGTGTCCCTTCCCAGCGCCTCAAAAAGCATGCAGGTCTCAACGCTGAAAAGAGTTCCTGCCCCTCCCAAGCTAGGCAGTCCAAAACACAGCATCCAGCACAACACGTTTGCCACGCAGGCTTCCACCACATGGACAAGAGGGCCACACCTAGGACCTCAACAGAGCCTCGGAGAAACCGTGCCAGAGTTGCACTAGTGGCATCAAAGAAGCCCTGACAATTTGGGATTTCCAGACTTTAGAATCTTGTATCCAGGACCTTCAGATGATGTGAAGCGGAGTGAGCCTCCGAGATCCAGCATGACAAACGGACAAACTGGCCCCACAACAGTTCTGCCATTTGATGGAGAGCCAGCCACAAAAACCAAACCAAACCAAACCAAAACAAAACAAACAACAAACCACTGAAGACACATTATCTCATAAATGTTGTGTGTCTGTGGTTGGTGTTCGAATATCGGTAGTGAAAGTGTTGGTTTTCTAAAAGCAGCGGTGATTGTTTTTTCTTTTCTGTTTTTGTTTTTTTCCTATTTGCATTCTTGACCAAAGCTTCTCTTTTAGTACTTTATTATGGCAAATTGTCACACTAACTTAAAAGAAAGGGTGGGGAGATATGTAAACTTCTTTAAAAATTAAATGAAAGTACTGAATGGATAAAAATTACTTTAGCTTTGGCTGGTGTGGCTTAGTGGATGGAATGCTGGCTAGTGAACCTGAAGATCACCATTTCAATTCCCAGTCAGGGTACATGCCTGAGTTGGGGGCCAGGTCCCCAATTGGGGGTATGTGAGAGGCAACCAGCATATCTCTTGCACATCGATATTTCTCTCTTTTCGCCTCTTTTCCCCCTCTTTAAAAAATAAATAAAATCTAAAATGTTTTAAAAAATACATGTAAAAAAATGGAACCATAGAAGAACTAGGAAAAAAAAGGTGAAATCTTTTTTCAAACCATACCTTAAAATTCAGATGCAATAAAATACAATATCACTAACTGAGATTATATAAAACTAAAACCTTTTTCATAGCCAAAAAACCCACTTCAAAAAAAGGCAAGACAGCTGGCAAACTGGGAAATATCTGGAACATATATCAGGTGGTGCAAAAGTAGGTCTACAGTTGTGAGTACAAAAAAGAGTTTATTCGTATATTATTATTTACTCATTATTATATTATTTTCCATAGGAACAACTGTCATGCTACTTTGGCCCCACCCTGTATAAAGGATTATTAAAAGTGGAGGGACAAAGGACCGAAACTTTTGATGGAAAAATGGGAAAAATGACATGAACAGAATTCACACAGATATGAAGGAAGATATATTAAATTGTTCAAAATAGTCCCAAAAAGATGTTTAAAAATGAATAAGGAAGACCTCTAAACCAGTATAGAGTGATTTCCAGAATGTGTTAAGTGAAGGGAAGTGAAAAGTGCAGGTACAAAAAGAATACCCATAACATACTATTTTTCACATAAGAAGGAAAAAATAAGAAAATGTGAATTAAAAAAATTTTTTTGAATATAGTGGAACTAATGAGATCGGTGACCTAAAAGGGTAGATGGCCTAAAAGGGTCCAGTGTGTGGAAAGAATGGATAAAAAGGAGTGGAGTAGAAGGAAAGATGGAGAGACTCTTCTCCATATGTTTTCGTATCCTCTGACTTTTAGAATCATGTTAATCTTTCACCTACCCCCCAAAACAGATAATTAAAATAAACGTAAATGTGGGGAGAATCTGAAATAGACTACAAATAGTGCGATGTGAACTTCAATGTATTATAGATGGATGACAATCCCTTTGAACAGGGTAGAGAAGAAAAGGACTAACCTAAGTCGCTCTGGAATTGGTATTTTCACTACGTACTATAAGGCTAAAGACAAAAAGTACTATATATAAATATTATATTATGGCCAGTAAATTTTTGTCAAGGTATGGATTAGCAAGTCTGACACTATTTTATGTGTTTTATAGGACCGAGCAGATGTTTGTAACTGTACTGTGGATAGCGATAGGTTTCTCACTTGGGAGAAAAGAGTTGCAAGGAAGGAAAAGGGAAAGGAAAGAATGCGCCTTCTGCGGTGTGGGATTAGAGGAGGAATCAGTGTAATTTACGGTATAATTTGTGGTGCATCTCTCTATCAAGAAACGTAGATCAAGATATGTGGGTATACATACACATATTTTCTACACTACTACCGAGAAGGCCAAGAACGGTACCTAGTAGCAACGCATACACCTCATGCCCGAATTTGGTTTCTAAAAATTATTCTCCAAAAAAAGAAAACCAGACTTCTTTTGAGAAACGGATGATTTCAGAGCTGGGGCAGTACAAGGTGAAGAATCTGGAATATTTTATGATGCCAGAAAGTAAAGAAGTGTTCAAAAATGATGAGGCCATAGGATGTAGTAAATCTCCTTTTCTGTCTGTATATCCAAAAGGACCGAAAGCAGGATTTTAAAGAGATTTGCACACCTGTGCTTATGGCAACATTTTTTTTCATGATAGCCAAGAGATGGAGGTAACCCAAATGCCCATATACAGTTGAATGGATAAACCAAAGACGGTATTAAAAATACAATTGAATTTTAATCAGCCTTATAAAGGAAGGAAATCCTGTTACAAGTATTACCATGGATGAACCTTGAGGACATTATGCTAAATGAAATAGGCCAGTCACCAAGAGACAGATACTGTCTGATTCTACTTATCCGAGTTATCTAAAGTAGTCCAATCTGTAGAAACGGAAATTAAAATGGAATTTGCCAGGGGCCGAGTGGAGGGGAAAACTTGGAGATGTTGTTGAATGGGTATAGAGTTTGTTTTGCAATATTAAAAAGATCTGTAGATTCTTAGCACAACAATGTCAATATACTTAACACTACTGAACCGCACACTTAAGAATAGTTAAGATGGTAAATTTTGTTATATTTTTAACCAGAGTGAAAAAAAAATTAACTGGAACGTATGAACAGGGTACAGGAAGTATCATATGTCCCAGTGGCCAAATCTGAACAACTTGAGCAACCAAATAATGCTAGTCATGGATCAATATAATAAATAAAAATAAAATAAATATTCATGAGCCTATATTGATATAAATAAATTAGTAGGGGGAAAGGGGAGAGCTCTTCCTTGTATTATAAATTCCAATTAATAACTGGAAGAATCGATCATTGGAAAATCATCATTTGAGAAACACCATAATAATTGTGGCGGGAAAGAAAAATCAATGGATGTTGAATTTCAAATGTACAGGTAAAGCGATGATGACTAAAAGAATATTTTTATAGTCCAAAAGCATTTTCCTACAATATACTTATTAATTACAAGGGGGAAAATGTCTTTACAGTAGAAAAACCTGGCAGACACTCCCTTAACCAAGAGATCACAGTTCACTTCATCCATAATAAGATGTATCAGCATCATGTGCCTTTTGATATGATGCTCCGAGAAGAGCACAGTATGACGTCTCCGGTATTCTTCCCCCAAATCCACAGCCTAAATTTAATCGTTAGGACTTCAGACAAACCCCAATCGAGGGACACTGCACAAAATAAGTGGGTCAATGTCCGTCAAAATTGTCGAGATCACGAAGGACAAAGATCGAGGGAGACTAAAGAGACGTGAGAACTAAATGCAGTGTGAGATCTCGGATAGGACACTGGACCAGAAAAAGGACATCCGTGGGACAAATGGTGAAATTTGAGTAATGTTTGCAGATTAATTTATAGTATGTCAGTGTTAATTTGCTGTTATGTAATTTATTGTGTTATGTAAGATGTAAATATTTGGAGAAGGTATGTCAGGGAACTCCTTGTGCCATCCTTGCCACTTTTCCGTAAGTCTGAAATCATTTCAAATTGAACAGCTAATAAGTAATATGTAGGGATTTTGAATAATCCCCCGATGTGCATCGACAATGTGTTCTGATGGCCAAGGAAGGAAGGAAGGAAGGAAATGAAGGAGGGAAAAGAAGGATAAATACCTAGAATGAGGAACCTGCATGTCTCCTTTTATTTATTTTTTAATATTTTATTTATGTATTTTTAGAGAGCAGGGAAGGGAGGGAGAAAGAGAAGGCTAGAAACATTGACATGCGAGAGAAACGTCAGTTGGCCACGCCTCACGTACACCTCAAGGTGGGGTGGCCCACAACCCAGGCATGGGCCCCGACCAGGAATCAAGCCAGAGACTTTTCACTCTGCAGGAGGAAGCTCAGCCAAGTGAGCCACAACAGTCAGGGCAGCGTGTCTCCTTCTACGTCTAGAGTATCGTATGAAGTTCCAGATGCCATGGTTTCAGGGAGATTGAGACAGGAAGATCAATAACACTGAAGATCATTTTATGGAAGGAGCGGTTCACCTTGGCTCACAGCTCTTGTATATACTTGGGAGCACTTACGGAATGCTGATAAACCTGGGCCCCACACTCAGAGAATCTGACCGGTCTACGATGGAGTTTAGACGTTACTATTTTTTAAAAGCTTCCCAGGTGCTTATGATGGGTCATCAGGGTTGAGACCCTTCGGTGAAAGGATTTGGAATGTTTAGCCAGAAGACTCTTTAGCTGTACAAGAATCCTACGGGGGAACTTGGGAATAGAAAGCTGAGCTCCACTCTCTGGGAGAATGTGGTGGATGTGGGATAAGGTCTCCACATCTGCATCTTGGAAAATTTCCCTTGTGATGTCGCTGTGCAGAGCAGTATGGGAAGAGTGGGTTGGATCAAACTTCCCAACCTTTAATGTGCTTGGGAGTCACCAGGGGATCCTGATAAAATACAGGTTCCGATTCATCTGGGCTGGGGTGGAGTCTCAGAGTCTGCATTTCTAATAGGCTTCTAGCGATACTGACGCTGCAGGTCCAGGGACCACATGTGAGTCGTAGCAGACAGATACTTGGTGCAGAGTATGACACAAGAGGCTCAAGCACTGGGTGTGGTGGAGCAAGTGGATTACGGGAAGGTGTCTTCTGTCCTGAGAGTCTGAAAAATGTTTTTTAAACCTCAGATACATTTATTTGGAGTCAGGGTCAGGGTTCTGGTTAGGGTTAGGGTTCTTGTTAGGGTTCTGGTTAGGGTTAGGGTCAGGGTTAGGGTTAGGATAGTGTTCATTCGTTCTTTCATTTTTCAACCAAGCTCAATCGTTTCTGGGAGCATTTTGGTTACCAGGGCTTTGAACTCTCCAACAGATGGGTTGGCTATCTCATCGCTTAGCTCTTTTTCCGGAGGTTTGTTCTCTTCTTTCCTTTGGGCCCTATTTCTTTGTTTCAGTGCACCAGTCTGGTTGGTCCGGTGGACTGTTTCTTTAATTCTTTGGTTGTCAGAATTTCATGCAGTTTGATTTTCTGGCACTTCTTGTTTTTTATTGATGTTTGATTGGTTGTTAGCCTCCTTTTAGCTGTGAAGAGTTTCTAACTAGTCCTCCATCTTGGCTGGAACCTCAAAGAATTTGATATCTTTTTTTGAAACTCGCTCCATGGTACAACATGGTCAATGTTTAAAAAAAAAAAAAAAAAAGTTCCAAGCGTGGTTCTCTGCTGCCATCTGTTGTTCACTTTGAAAATAACACTTTAGTTCCAGTGAAGAAGAGTGGTTGCGTCTAGCGGAACGTCCATGCCTGTCGATGGCAATGGTATTTAGAAGCATATTGTAAAATGTCTAAATGTAGGGACTGCCCAGTGACCTCGTGACTGGTTTCCAGCGTAGGGCAAAGGCAGCAATCCACGTGTTTTAGGTGCCATCTTTTGGAACTTGCCTTATAGTGTCATAGAGTCAGTCAGGTTTTTAGAAATTCCTAGTGCGCTTGAAAATCATCTGTCATGTGCTTTGTCTGTTGCACCTTCCTTAGACCATGAAGAAAGTAAAATGTATTTAAAATAAATTTATTTGTGAATAATTTTATTTTCTTTTAATTTTTTTCGACTTTTTAAAAAATTTTTAATCAGTATTTTTTAATTGTTGATATTGTACAGTTTTCTGTCTTTTACCCCGCCCCCAGCCCACCACCCCAGCCCTCCCCACTTTCCTCCCAATAAGGCAGGCAGTGAAAGACAAATACCATATGATCTCACCTTTAACGGGAAGCTAATCAACAAAACAAACAAACAAGCATAATATAAACAAAAACACGGAATTTGAGAACAGTCTGACAGTGACCAGAGGGGGAGGGGAGGGAATTTCAGGGGAAAAGGGGAACAGTTTAGAGCAAGAAGTATAAAGGACTTATTTAAAATAAATTTTAACCCAAGAGGTTAAAAAAATAAAACGCTTTATACATAAAAAACAAACGGTTTGGCCAAGCCACTAATCCATGTCCCAAGTGTGCATCTCTGCTGCCATATCGTGGGAATTTTTGGGAATAACACCTTAGTAGGGGTCAGCAGGAAAAGCGGTTGATTTCTAGTGGAAGATCAGTGACTGTTGATTTTTTTTTTTTTAAAGACTGTCTCGAGGTACAAGTCTCAGGTCCCAATGTCAGTGACCAGTTCCTTGGGACCACTTTTTATGAGCACATCCTCTGGACCAGACAGCGGATTTGGGGGTGCACCATGAGTTCTTTTCTTTGATCAGATGTTTAAATTATTCTTTGTATATATAAAAGATTTTCCGCACGTTACTTACTACACAGTTTACTAAGTTTTGTTATGATCACTTTAGGTTGATATTCATGAGTTGTCAAGGTAAAAAAGATACCATGCAATCATAAAATGACATTAGTTTAGCTGTATAAAACATGAAAAATAGAGCTTGGAAGAAAACATGAGGACAGGAAGAGCTAAAAATGTTAGTGATAAGTTGAATAATAATTAAATAAAATAATCACACCATTCTCAGCGTTGTTACTGAGTTCAGGAGCTGGAGCAGTGGTGTTCCAGAAATCAGAAGTATTTTGTAAATAAAATCGTGCCCCTTGTAGGTTATCCGAGGAGCTCCCAATATGGCAAAAGTTCACATTTTCAAAGGTGAGAACGTTGGATGGTGAGTTCTAGAATCGAAATGAGGAAGATTGTAGATTCTCACTTATTTTAAGAAACAGCTATTGGAGAGTGACTTACGGGCCATGAAAGGAGACAGTGGCCCTCAGTGCTGTGGTTGACCACAGTGTGGTTCAGTCTCTGAAGGTGTCCTGTCTTCCTTGGCTTCCGAGCTTTCGTGGGTGTCTTCTTAGCTGAGGACATTCCTCCCCAGTCTTTGGAAGATGGCTGGCATTTTTATTTATTTATTTGTTGTTGTTCTTTAGCTCTCAGCCTGCAGGCGGACTGTCCAGAGAGGCATGATTTGAGATCGAGGGTGCAAACTCACATGCTGTTTGTATTCTCATGGACTCTTAATCCTGCTCCATATGGAGTAGGGTTTCTCATCGCTATGAGATTGGGGTTTTTTTTTGTTTTTTGTTTTTTTTTTGGTCTCTGCATCTGCATTGTAGGTGCTTATTAGCAATTGTTATCTCTATTCTGTGCATGGCAGTAACTTCCACCTTAACCCCGCTAAGGACAATCTGAGAGGTCTCCATACAATGTGCCAAATGTCCCCTGGGAGGCAAAGTCAACTTTACGTTGAAAGCCACTGATTTTTTCAAAGTTTTATTTATTTATTTTTAGAGGGAGGGAGAGAAACATCCATGGGTGGTTGCCTATCACCTGGCCCCCACTGGGGACCTGGCCTGCACCCCAGGCATGTGCCCTGATTGGGAATCAACTGGCAACCCTTTGGTCTCCAGCCTGCGCTCAGTCCACTGAGGTACAGCAGCCAGGGCAGAAACCACCGATCGTGAAGCTTTGATCCTCTTTGGAACCTGAATGATCTGGCCTTCAAAAGCAGTATTCTTACTAGTATAACATGGAAATTATTTTCTGATCTCAATTGCGATTTATTTTTGGGTGGTTTAGAAGTGTATTTCATGATTTGTAAATAGAAGTATTTTCTAGTTATCTGTTGTTACCGATTTCTTTATTAATGGCAGCGAGAGCAAGAAATACAAATTTTAGTCCTTTGAAATTTGTTGGAATTTGCTTTATATCAGTATATGGTCAGTGTTTACTAAAGTTTCGAGGGTGCTTGGAAAGCATCTGTATTTCACAGTTTTGGGGTGTAGTGAAGTACTTAGTCACCTGGAATGCCATTTGCTTCTCATGTTATTTTAAAATATTTTCAGTATTTTTTGTGGGCTTTCTTGGTTCTGAAACAGAACCTGAATGATGGAAGTTTAAGTCTCGTATTATGATTATTATTTTGTGTATTTTTTCATGTAGCTCTGTTTTATATAATTGTGAGTTTGTTATTGAGTGACTAAAAATTTGGAACTAAGTGGTCCATGGAACTTTCTGACAGGAAGCACTCCTCTTTATTTGTAGTAGTGTTTTTTTGTCTTTAAGTCTACTATGTTACTACATAATTTTCATTTGGTTGTTTTCATAGTATATTTCCCCATTCTTTCACTTTACATCTGTTTGCACGTTTCCGATAGCTCTCAGTGTTTTACATTAGTTACGAGTGGCTATTGAAATCAATCGAAGAATTGGTTTTGGCAGAGGATGTCATGTAGGGGGCCCAATATTTTCCTATTCAGTTGTTCCAATGCCTTTTATTATACTATGAACATTCTCCCACAGCTCTAAGTGAGGCAGGAGACAGCCTAGGAAGAACTCTGAGACTGCAGTCCTGTTACTGGCCAGCATGGAGCACCCTGGTTTCCAGGAAACGTCTTTTACCAATTGAGTAGAATAAATAGTAAACCGAGGCAGGGAGGAGGAGGGAGACAGGTCTCACACACGAACTCAGAAGTCCTGAGCCTGGTCTGATACTATTGCCAGGTGCTCCAACATCACAAGACACAACATCATGTTAACAAGAAAGAAGGGAAGTCCTTGAAATTCTATGTAGCATTTCCACTTTCCGGTAAGGAAAACCTTGAAAGTGTGCTTTCATCCCAAGGCCTGGAATGTGGGAGAGGGTCCCCGGTGCCCAAAGAAAGAGCCCATAGAACAACTTTGGTGAATTGCCTACGTCTGGTCACTATCTGTTTTACGAGGGAGTTCCTGATGCTTACAGAAAGAGCCCATCAATAACTTTGGAAAGTGCCCCAATTTTAGTGAACCGCTTCCTGTCACGTATTTGTTTTACAATAAGATGAACGAATGGGGTCTGGAGCAAGATAAGGATTCGGGCTAACAGACCCTCACACATACCTAAGTTTGGGTAATCACATTCCCCCAAGAAATCTGTCACCACATGTACCTGCTAATCAATATGTATCTTTCCTCCCCGCCTATCCCACCCATTATATAAGTCCTTAGAATGAAGGTCTTTCTCTCTCTCTCTGTCTCGGGGGCTCAGGGTACTCTTGGCTCTCGGGCCACTGGGCCTCTAGCCACCCGGCCTCAGGCTGCCCAGGGGCTTGCCACCCTGGTCTTCAGCCGCTCTTGCTTTTGTCACCCTAGCTTGCCCTGAAACTTTGCCTTTCGACCCCTGCTCTACCCAGTCCTGTTCTCTTCCATGGGAACGGGCCACTAATAAGCAGATTACATACTATAAGATTTGCTGATATGTCACTGTTTACATGCATCAGCTAGAAGAACCAGGTCTCTCCCGCCAACATAAGGAGATACCTTTCTCATAGAAAATTTCCATCTGACTTTGCCCTTATCATTGGACTTTGTATCGTGTCCCATCTATTTGTCTATTCAAAGGCCATGACCCCGTTGTCCAGATTAATGTAGGTTTCTCACACAATACATAGTTATGTTTGATTGGGCTAGGTTCTAATTATTAATTTGCTTTTCCAGAACTCTTTTCATTCCTTATTTTAACAAGTGAACTGAGAATGAATTTGTTTTACGTTTAAAATCTCGATATTTTAAACTGTATCACGTTCAATTTATAAGCAACTTTGGGACATTGACATTCTTATGTGTTTTTTTTTTTTTTGTAGAACAACATGTTACTTTCCATTTGTTCAAGTGTCTTTCATCGGGCATCATTTTAACATTTTAACATTTTAAACATTTTAACATTTTGTTCACGCAGATCATGCGTGGTATTTACTTCAACGTTCCATTAACCTCAACATTCCTGTTGAGGTTAATGTTAGGTATTTTATGTTTTGTTGCTCTTGGTTATTTTTGATTCTATCTTTAACTTAGCGTTTTTATATAAAGGAAATCTTTTTCTGTGTGTTATTTCCCCTCTAATAAATCCTATTATTTGTAATCATGACATTGCTTTTCATGACTCATCAGGGTACATAAGCTTTTGTACAATAAGATTGCATTACTTTAGTTATGTGAAACCATGTAAAGAGATAATGGTTGAAAGAAAATATGAAGAAATGAGGTAACTGAGGAGTTAGAAAAAACATTGTTGGTGGGTAAGTCCACTAATGATCGGATGTGTCAGGGCCCCATACTCTGTGGCGAGACCCCTCCTGGCAGTCAGAGAACGCAGAGCTGATGACACAGGACCCTCTGTGCTGGCAGAGTGGACCCCACCCCCTCTCCGATGCCCACTGCCCAGAAATGCTCTTCTCTGCTGCCCTCTCGTGGACATCCTGGGAATGGCAACTCCTTACTCAGCAGCTGCTGTTACTGTTTTGTAAGGACACTGTGACGCCCCATCCCCCCTTCACGTCATCGTTGCCTCATTTATGCTCTTCTGCATGTGGTGGGGTTTCTGACTGTGTCCTGTGAGTGAGGTTCTCCTGCTTACGTACGTCTTCCATTTGGCCATTTTCATTCGCTCATTTGTGTCATACCTGCTGGATTATGAGACCAGCGCAAAGATTCTTGAGGTCACAGGAAAGATGGTTTCCCCACCACCTAAGCAAGCAGTCAGGCGTTTCATCCGAGGTGAATTTAGGGAGTACGTGTACATCGCCTTTTACTTAAGTACGATGTAACAATTTCAGTGAAGGAACTGATTCTCAAAACTGACTCATTATGTCAGTGAAATATGGAACAATGCAAATGTAGCTTGTGGATACACAACTTCTATTTAAAGTTTCAAAGGTGGCAATGAAGAGGCCAATATATTGCATGTGGCATGTTGATGTTCAACTGGCTTTTCAGAGAGAGAAGACTGAGAACTTATTTAGGATTGTCATCTCGTTTCTTCCTGAGAGGTTTCGTTCCCCCAATCAGGTTCAGGAAGGGAGATTCAGCACAATCACCTTAGCCTCAGACGGTAAGACTCCTAGTGTAACCGGAAAAGACACCGGCATTTGGGCTGCTGGTCACTCCGAAATCCAATAAGCAATGACAGGAATTGAATCTTTTACGAGCACTTTATTCAGATGGCCGGCGATCTGAGAGGATGGCCGGTTTCTACCCTAACAAACCATCTTCCCTTCTCTTTCCTGGCCAGAGTTTGTATAAGGGAGGTGGGGGAAGACAAACAAAGTGCAGTGAGGGCTTTGAAATTCAGGGAAGATTAGGTGAGCGAAGCTGCAGCATTTGTTTCCTGGGCAGTGCTGTTCTCAAGTGGGGGAGGGTGGTCGTCTGCTCTCCCAGGAACAAAGGTTCGGATGTCCCCAGGCGGTAATCTTCTATCTGTGCCCCAGGAGGCCGGCTGTTTCTCAGGAGCCAGGATGGGCCTCATCTGTAGTTTCTGAAACAAAAGTTTTAACATATACATTACTTGCTAGGCTCAATAACTTTTTCCTTAAGCTACAAACTTCCAGGTCTTGAGGCCCCTATCACTAGCAGGAGCTAGTAGACCCTTTTACTATACTCCTTGTGTCTTAAAGGTGTGGGAGTTGCCCAATAGAAATGAACCTGGCAGGTAGGCTGCCTTCTTTTCTAAATGACCTGCATGTCCCCCACTTCACCTTTGAAATCTAAGACTCTGTTGTTTCCTTTACCAAAATACCCTATATACCCAATATTACCTCAGTATGCTCGGTATTCTTTTTTTAAAATATGTTTTATTGATTACGCTATTATGGTTTTTCCCATTCCCCTCCCCGCTTTATTCCCCTCTGCCCTGTACACCCCCTCCCACCCACATTCCCCCTCTGTAGTTCATGTCTATGGGTCATACATATAAGTTCGTTGGCTTCTACATTTTCTATACTATTCTTAACCTCCCCCCATCTGTTTTCTCCCTACCAATTATGCTGCTTATTCTGTGTACCTTTTCCTCCTCTCTCCCTCCCATTCCACCGTTGATAACCCTCCATGTGATGTTCATTTCTGTGATTCTGTACTTGTTGTAGCTGTTTGCTTAGTTTGCTTTTGTTTTTGCTTTAGGTATGGTTGTCAATAACTGAGTTTGCTGTCATTTTACTGTTCTTATTTTTTATCATCTTTTTCTCAGATAAATCCTTTTACCATTTTGTATAATAAGGGCTTGGTGATGATGAAGTCCTTTAAGTGGACCTTATCTGAGAAGCATTCAAATTCGGATAATAATTCAGATGTTGGAATGCTTAAAGATATCCTGGAAGTTCCTAAGCCTCTCCTCACTTTTTTGAATTTCTGTTTCTTCATTCTGTTCTGGTTGAATCTTTCTTCCTTATGGTCCCCACCGTTGATTAGAGTCCCAGTTTCATTCCTATCACCATCGGTTCCCTGTATATTTTCCTTTATTTTGTTACGGAGAAATGAAACGATCCAGACGCAGGGAGTTCACGAAGCACGACTCTTTATTACACGCGTGGTCCCAGAGGAGGCAGTCTCCAAATTCTGGGCCCTGATCTCAGGGAAAACTCTTCCTTTTAAGCATCTTACATCTCTGCTCCCGCGGCAGATGCGGTCGTAAATCTTTAACTCCCCTCTCCCCTTTTTCCTGATTTATTTCTTCTTTAGTCAAGGGGGTCAGAAATAGAATTTGTATCCTGCCACAATTCTTTTCTTACACTAATGGAACTGCTATCTCAATTCTGCTATATTTCTTTTCTTACACTAATGGGACTGCTATCTCTTTTCCATATCAATTTCACTGAGCATCGCCTTCATTTTTTCATCTAATTTGAGACCAAATTGAACCAAGTCTGTGAGCATCCTAATTAGCAGTGTTCTGAACTGTGCGTTTGATAGGCTGGCTATCTCTTCATCGCTTAATTGTACTTTTTCTGGAGCTTTGATCTGTTCTTTCATTTGGGATATTTCTTTTTTTGGGTCTCCGTGAACCTGCTATGTATAAGGGGTGGAGTCTTAGGTGTTTACCAGGGTGGGTCACCCACGTGTCTGCTTTGTGAGGCTGTCCGTGGAGGAGGGTCAGAGAGGGAACAATGATGCTCGCTCTCCTCTCTGCTGGATGTCAGTCCCTTCCCCCACTACCCACAAGCAAATTGGTCCCTTCTGGTGCTGACTCCCGGGTGGGTGGGCTTGTGTCCATTCTGACACCCTGTGGGGCTATGCAACGAACTGTCGTTTGAAGCTGGGAGTTTTTCCTGGTGGCGCCTCAACCCCCGCAGGTGTTTTCAATTAGGGGTTTGAGGTTTCCCTGCCCCGAGCTGGGACCCTGGGTCGCACGGTCTGTCTTGCTCTCCAGGTTCATCTGCACGTGAGTGTGCAGATAAATGCCGGCTCCACCAGCCGCCGCCCTCCCTGGGTCCAGCAGCCACCATCTTGCTGCGAGTCTTCTCCACCCAGCTGCCCATCTCAGCCCGTTTTACTGGTCAGGATGACTGTTTTTTGTTTAACTCCTTGTTTGTCAGACTTTCATACAGTTTGATTTTTCTGTCTGTTCCGGTTATTTTTTAATGGTTGTTGTCCTTCTGGTTGTGGGAGGATGCACAGTGTGTCTACCTATGCCTCCATTTTGGCTGAAAGTCCTGGTATTCCTTTGAATATAAATTCCTCTTGTCCATGTATTAGATGTTGAATACCTCGCAGTAATCAGATTATATTATTTTGATTGTTATGCTGGGTGTTAAAACTTGGAAGATATGACAAAAATAATTTTTTATTCCCCTACGGGTTCTGTGAGCCTGCCATGTGACATTCATGGCCGGGACACTGACTCCTGGAAAGTACAGCTTCTGAGCGATCATGGACATCTTCTGGCAAAAGTAAACATTTGTATTATTTTTTGCGCTGTCAGCCTTTTTAATCCATGTCTGCAGGGCTTGGTATGACTTAGTAGTGCAGGGAGTCATTCTGTTCCCTTGTACCCTTCCATTGGCATGAAAAACTATTTCTGAGGCCAGGTGCTTGGACTTAGAGAGTCAGGGATGTTGTTTATCAGCTCCTGGCTCTGTTTACATGGTGAGGACTCGGTTCCACTCCTGCATCTGTCAGCTGGGCTCCACGGTCCAGCTCCAGCTCTGGAGTCTGGCTGTGGGGTCCCAGTTCCAGATCTGGGTTCTGTCTCCTGGGGTTCAATCTGTCTTTGGCTCTGTGTCCGGGATGTGGAGCGTCTTCAGGTGTGGCTTTGCGTCCTGGGTGGGTGCGTGGGGTTGATGTGCGGCTCTGGCTCTAGGGTCTGATGTACGGAAGTTAATGTCCAGGGTTCTCTGTTATTCTCCAGTGTCAAGCGTCTGGCATTCAGGGTCGATGGACTGTCCTGGGTTGTGGGGCTAGTTTTGGGATTGGGGCCGGGGTCTGGGGTTCAGCTTTTGATTCTGGGTCTGCTCTGGGGCCCAGGTTCTGGACTCTGGGGCCTGTGTTCAGTCCTGAGTGTGTCTCTGGTATCTGGTGTCTGTGAAGTGACGGTGACTGGTTTCCATTGAACGGCAGCAGGAGTTCCAGAGTTGGGGTGTGGGGAAGAAGGAAAGTCTACTTAGTTCCAATAGCTCTGTTTTGATACTAATGGCTGTGAGTGCAACATGGCTGTTAGGAAGCTCAGTGTTGTTACAGAAGAATCATGAAGCAGCACCTGTGTGGGTCAGCTCAGTAGTGCAGCCACTCAGTTGTGAAGCATCTTGGCCGTGGAGGGGGGCCTGAAGTCAGGGAGTCCCGAGGCAAGTTCCCCCCCAGGCTGTGCTGCCCAGCGCTTCTCTGCTCATTCTGGTCCGGTTCTGTCACTTCCTCTCCGTTTGGCTGCATTTGCACACAAAGAAGCGCAGTTTGGAAAAGGGGCCCCCTGTGACTGAGTACATCAGTCTGGGAGAGCAGAGAAAAGGCCCCTGGTGTCACCACAGCAGTCTAGGGTATTTTTATTCTTAAATAGGCCAAGGTTTTCCCTCATACCTTCTTCTTCTTCTTCTTCTTCTTCTTCTTCTTCTTCTTCTTTTTTTTTTTGGTTGTTCCCCAAAGCGAGACTGCCTTTTTTGTGGCAGCTTACTTAAATTATACAGCAAAATAAAAATTATTTCAAAATCCCACCCAACACGTAATTAGTGCCATTGTTTTAAGTACATACCCTTCCAGACATCTCTCCTGCCACATTGCCATTCTTCTACTGTCTCAGGATTTCATTTATTTTTCCAGGTTTGTCCTATGGATGCAAAACCCGTGAATTTTCAGCTGTTTCCCCCGATGTGTGGATTTATCCCTATGTTTTCCCATAGGTTTTTAATGTATTTTAATATTACTCAGTGGAAATGACTCTTTAACTCCAACTGTGATTCATTTTGAGGGTTCCTTAGAAGTGTATTTCATAACTTTTAGTGTAAGAACTTTGTAGTTACCTTTTGCAACTCATTTCTAGATTATCTACAATGACAGCAAGAAACATACTTCAGATAATAAGTTCATTCCTTTGAATTTTTTTGAAATTTGCTTCATGACGTTATGGTCTATGTAAAAAGTGTTCGAAGCATGCATCTCTGCTGCCGTCTTGTGGTCATCTTGGGAATAACACCTCAGGGCCGGTCCGCAGGAAAAGCTGCGCAGAGTCGGTCGTCTGTGAATGCTGAATCCAGTTTGCCGCTCACGGTGTCTCTTACATCCTTGCTGAATTTTTTGAGGTGGTCTGTTGTTTCTGAAAGTGCAATGCTGTATTCCTGATGAGAGAGGTTTGTTCAATCTATTACGATTACACATTTTTGTTTGTGTTTCTGTTCTATATAATTTAAGTTTAGGACATTGTTTATGAATTTGGATCTTCCTGGTCCATGAAACTGATGGATAGGAAGTACTCTTCATCTCTAGTCCTGCTTTTTACCTGGAAGACCACTGCATGTTATGTAATTTTTATGTGGTTTCCGTTTGCGTAAGAGAGGGTTGCGCAAAAGGTGGTTTAGAGTAGTGAATAGGAGAAACAAAGTTTATTGTTGTCTATTAGTTTATAATCATGGAATTATTTTCCATGTGAAGAACTGGAAAGCTGCTTGTAGAATGACCTGTATATCTTTTCCCATTCTTTTCCTTTTGGTCTGTTTTCACCCCATGTTTTAGGTCATTCACATTGTCTCCCAGTTTGTGTCTTGTCCTTTTATTTTCTGACCTTTTTCAGGGTATTGTTTCATTTTATAAAGTATGCATGATTAATGTGTTTCTTCACTACACTGCATGTCCACAAGCCTACCCGATTCCTGCCTGGTTTTGTTGACATGGACCCCTAAGCCTGAAACTGACAGATGAGGGGCGGGGCCTAAGGTCAGAATCCGGACTGGGCTGGTGGTGAGAGGGGGCAGAAATGTGGGCGGGGCTGGGGGGGAGGCAGGTTCAGACTGGCGAGCGTGAGGAGCAGGTAGTTCTTTGCGGTGGAGAGATGCCGCTGCGCAGACTGGAGGTTAGATACTCCCGCCCGGTCACCATGGTCACAAGGTGACGCTCACATCTTAACGTGATGTAGGCAACGCGGTCCAAGGGCTGGAGGTGAGCTGCGTGGGGGTATGAGGTGCGGGAGTTGGGGGGCAGAGAGGGCCACCCTGCCGGGAGCAGGAAAGGGGGGCTAGACTGTTTCTGGGGTACCTGTGTCGGGTCCCCATGTAAGTGGCTACTTCCTGTGGGAACCCTTTTCTAGATTTATCTAGATATTTTAGTTAAAGATAACTTTGGTAAATGGCCATACAAAGAGCCATTTTTAAAAACCCAAAGAAAATATTTTTCGTTTGTTCAAGTGTCTGATATTGTGTCATAATTTCCTATTTTGTTCCTACGGATCCTGTACATTGTTGTTTATTCCCAGGTTTTTTTTTATCTGTTTTGTTGCTATTGAGTCTTTTAAAAAATAGATCTTGAATTAATATTTCTACATATTTTTTCATGTTATTTCCCTATCATCGTACTACATTCTGTTTATGATACTTTTCCATTGATTCTCATGAGTTACGAAGCTAAACACACCCTCATGCAATAATGATCATTATATGATTGTAGCTGTATGTGAGCTAGAAATAGTTAAAGGTTGAAAGGAAACCAGAAGTGAGGTCATGTGAGGAGCTAGAAACATTGTCTTTGTCTTTGTTAGTCATAAGTACGTTAATAATTAAATAAAATAGTAACATCTTTTTCAGCATTTTAAATGAGTTTAGGGCCTGGAAGCACGGTGTTCTAGAAATCAGAAGTATTTTGTCACAGGAAATGTGCCCCAGGTAGTTGATCGGAGGAACAGAGAGTGCAGTAGGAAATGTCCCCATTTTCAGAGAGGAAAGCTTGAGATGGTGAAATCTGGAATGTAAAACAGGAAGGCCGTTTGTTTTAAGTGACATTATGCATTAGTTATTAAAGTGATTTAGGAGCCATGGAAAGAAGCAGGGACCCTCAGGTGACCGCTCTAATCACAGCGTGGTCCGGTCTCCTAAGTGGACAGATCTTCCTTTGCCTCCTGAGCTATTGCCTAGGACACTTCTCCCTGAGATTTGTCAGATGGCTGGCATTTTTTTGTTCTTTAAGTTTCAGGTTCAGGCTTCCTGTGCCAAGAAAGGCAGCCTTTCAGATCCAGGATGCAAAGGGACATGCTGTTTGTATTCTAATGGAGTCTTCAGGATACAGAGTAGGGTTTGTCATTCTCAGCACTATGGACCTTTTGGGCCAGAGAATTCCTTGTCCTGGGGGATTGCCCTCTGCATTGTAGGTGCTTAGTAGCATCTAATACCTCTATTCACTGCGAGCAGCCTGGCTTCCCTTCCCCTGAGGATAATCTGAAATGGCTCAGGACAGTGCCTAAAGTTCCCTTGGGGAGAAAGTCACCTTTGGTTGAGAAACTGTCTGAAGCTGTTACCCGTTTTGAAAGAAGAACGATCTTGGTCTGGTATGCAGTCATCTTATTTTTTATGCAAATTATTTTCCACTGTGACTTTGATTTATTTCAGGAAGGTATGTAGAAGTGTATTTTAAAACATCTGAATATAGGGACTTTGCAGTTACCTTGCGACTGTTTTCCAGATTTACGGCAAAGAGCAATCAACATGGTGAGACATTTGTTGAAATGCGCTTTATAGCTAAGCAGGGTCATGGTTTAAAAAGTTCGAAGTGTGCTTGAAAAGAATTTCTAATTGATTTTGTTGCTGCTTACTTAAACAATGAGAAAACATGTATTCAAAATTCTACCTGAAGAGTTAAAAAGAAGTGCTATCATTTTCCGCATATCCACTTGCAGAAATGTGGATGTGCATGTTATTGTCTACTTTCCCTGGATTTCTTTTACTATTTTAGGTTATAAGTATCAGCACAAAATGTGTGTATTTACGGGTTTATTTTCGATACTGTGCATGGAAGGGTGAAGATGTTTTCCATAAGTTGTGGTATGTAGTATGTTGATCCCCATTCAGTTTATTTTGTCATTCCAATGGTTTTATTTTATTTTATTATTTTTATTTTATTTTATTTTATTTATTTATTTATTTATTTATTTATTTATTTATTTATTTATTTATTTATCTTTAGAGGGGAAGGGAAGGAGAGAGGGAGAGAAACATCAATGTGCGGTTGCCTCTTGTATGTCCCCCGCCGGGAACTGGCCTGGCAACCCAGGCATGTGCCCTGACTGGGAATCGAACCGCGATCCTTTGGTTCGCAGGCCCGGGTTTTATTTTTGAGGTTGTGTAGAAGTGTATTATCATGTAACTGCCCAATAGAAGGACTTTGCAGTCATTCAGTTTCAGTGAATTCCAGCTTAAGTGCAACAGGAGCACTTAGAGAACTATATGGTATATAATTTGAATGCTACGCGATGTCTGTTGAAACTGGCCTTGTATTGGCTTGGCCCAAAGATACAAACTTCTGGGAAGATGGAATTAGGAAGATTTCTGAAAGACTGGAGAAAGCAATGGGAGAAAAGGGTGAATACGGTGTTCCATGAAATGATTGGTGAAAACGAAAAACGTCTCTTCCATTGTGTCTTTACCTACAAATCGAACGAACCTTTTGGCCAAGCAAATAGTACAGTGTTCCAAGTGAGCGGCTCTGCTGCCACCTCGTGGACCTTTTGTGAATAACATGTTCGTGGCAGCTCAGCAGGAAAAGGGGTGGACTGTAGGACAGTACCCATGATCGTGGATGGCAATGTTACTGAGACGTGTATCTAGAAAGTGTTCAATATCAGGACTTAGTCGTTACCTTTTGTTTCCTATTTCCATAGGAACAGCAATGACAGAATGAAACAGACTATCCTTTCAGTCCTTTGAAATTTGTTAAAACTGACCGTAGCACAGGATGGTCGCTTTGAAAACTGTCCGAGGTGCGGTCCTCTCCTGCCATGCAATGTGTCCTCTGGGAATAACAGCTTTTTGAAGGCCAGCAGGAAAAGTCCTTGGGTGCAGTGAATTGTGTACTAAGGGTTCCTGGAATGTTATTTAAGAAGTGTTTTTCATCCCATTGAAACGAAAGTACATTGTCGTTATCTTGTGTTTTGGATTTGTACATTAGCAGCCATGAGGGCGACCCATGAATTTTTCATGATTTCGGTCCTGAAATGTGAAGTTTGTGGAAAACGGAAGGATGGTACAATGGGGTCCCTTCCAAAGTGTTCTAAGTGTGGCTACTGCTGCCATCTTGTGGACATTCCTGGGAATGACACCTTAGTGTCGGTCAGCAGGAAAAGTGGTTGATTCCAGTGGAATACCAGGGACTGTTGGTTGTCATGTAGTTTAGAAGTGCCTTTCATAACTTTTACATGTAGGGACGTATTCGTTGCCCTCTGTTCCTGATTTGTCCATGAACAGCAATGAGAGTAAGAATTATATGCTATATAATTTTAGTTGTTTGTCATGTGCTTCATCTTGCTTTACGGCTCATGACGGTCCCTCAGTGAAATGTCCCAAGTGTGGCTCTCTTCTCGTCTCAAGCGCTTCCTGGGAAGAACACCTTCTTGCAGGACAGCAGGAAAGGTTGTCCACGGCAGGGAATGATCTAGGAACGTTGATTGGAACGGCACCTAGTCATGGATGTTGTTTCTTTCGTATATACGGACTTTGCAGTTCATTTTTTCTTCTCTCCACCCTGTACAGCAGGTTCTGTACATCAGGTAACTAGGCACCGCTGGCGGTCCAGACCTTTATTCATGGTTCAGACTTGTCCAAGTCTTTGCGGTCCAAGGTCTCATGCGCGTCCTCATACTGTGCGCTTCGGTGTCCTTCCCGTGTCCACATCCTGGCCACGCTAACGTCTCAGCCTGGCCGACATCACGATTGTGCGTAGGTCCCCTCAGCTGTGAAGTCCTGGCCCTGCTGCTGTGCTGTCTATGTGTCCCTTCCACATCGCTGTCCTGTCCGTGTGGATGTAGAAGTCGTGCCGTTTTGTTGCCTGCATGTGAACATCCCATCTGCACGGATGTCCCAGCTCTGCTAGTGTCCCACCTGCACGGATCTGCTGGCTGTGCTAATTGCCTATGTTTGTCGATGTCCCAGTTCCCTGGGTGTCTGAGGTGGGCTTCCGTACCGCCCGAGCGGATGCCTTGTCAGAGGCAATATGTGAGTTGCGCCGCTGTCCTTTGCGTGTAGACGCCTGGGCCTCGTCGATGTCCTGTCCGCGTCAGCGTCCCAGCTGTGCCTTCGCGCTCCCGCATCGATGTCCCGGTGTTGCATCCCGATCGTGAGACCAACGACGAAGTGGGAGACGGGAAAATGAGGACGGGTTTCATGAACCTGCGCAGGGGCGAACTCCCGATCGCCTAAGCAGGAGATAGAAGTGGGAGTCGCGCCCCGCACTTGCAGCGAGCTCCTTCTATGCACGATCAGCAAGGAGGCTGTTAACAGAAGCGGATGTTGCGGTTATGGCTAGGGTACACAAGGGTCCCGGCCCGTGTCCTAATCTTACCTTGGAAACGCCTAGTCTCTTAGTATTGTGTCACCGTTTTTCGTTTCTTAGGGTTACGGAGGCCATCTCCTTGAGGTTCTGTTCGTTCTCCTTTGTTTGAATCATAGGAGACCTTAGGCCACTTCCTCCTCTAGGGTCCTATGACTCCTATGAATGGGTCGTTTGTTTGGAGGTCTACGAGTCTTCACGAGTCATAAAACTGGCCTTCTGCAGTTTTGCGTTTGGTTGTTCGTTGCTTCCTTCTGGTGCACTGCATGGATCGGAGTCCCAGTTTGCCTGCCATCTCTATCGGTTCCCCATGCATCTCCCTTCATTTCACGTATCGCAGCCTGCATGTTCCCATCTAATGTGTGAGCAACATCTAGGAATTCCATGAGTATTTTGATGACCAGCGCTTTGAACCTGGCATCCGATAGGTGGGCTATGTCTTCACGGTTTAGAGGAATTGTCCCTGAGGCTTTCATTTGTTCTCCAGTTGGAGGCATATTTGGTGTTCCTTTTTTTTTTTAGTTTCGTTTTGGTTTCAGTCCGGTCACGGCTATTACGTGGTGAGTGTTGGAGCCTCAGGCGCTCCCCAGCGCGGGGCAGACCAGTCGCTGTGTTGCGATGCTGTACAGGGAGGCGGGTTCCGAGCGGGAACAAGTGCACCCGCTGCGCTCTCCCTCGATCCAGTCCCTTTCGACACTTCCCCTCCATCTGAAACGTCTGCTCGTGTGAACGCGGGACCACCCGGTCAGCGAGCCGCCTTGCGAGGCCTCACCGGGTCCGCCCAGGTGGCCCCCGCAGTGCCCGGGGTCCACCATCTGTTTGTGGGCCCGGGAACCGCAGGTGCCGCTCGCGCATCGGAGAACTTCCAGCCGCCACCCTGCGGCGACTGCGCCCTCTCATGGGTCCGGATGAATGGTTGCTGGACTTCTGTACAGTTTCATTTTCTGAGTCCCGGTTTTCTTGTTTCTAAATCTTTGTCGTCCTTCATTTCGGTTGCGAGAGGAGGCACCGCATTCCCGCTTACGCCTCTGTCTTGGCTGGAAGTTCGGGGAGGTTCTCGGAAGTCTACGATCCTTTTGACACATTTGTATTCCCTTTGAGGCACAAGTGTTTCGGAGATTCTCTCCAAGGGCTTTCCAAAGGAGAAAGGAAAAGAGGAAATGGGCGGGAGGGTCCCGGGAGGGTCCCGGGAGGGTCCCGAAAGGCTCCATCTCCTCCTTTGCAAGGAAATGTTTCCTCCCGGTGGAGACACAGGAGAAGGCAAGCTGCGCCTCCCCAATGAATTCCTGCGTGAGGAAACGCTTCCATCTCGTGGACCAACATGAGAAGGACGAGCATCCCCAGGGAAATCCTACTGAGTTGAAAGTGATGTTACGGGGATGCTGGCCGTGAATTGTCACACTCGTTTATCCAGCCGAAGCATAATAGCATGAAATAGTTTTTACCGGTCATGCAGCGACTGCATTCTTGCAGATGTCCACAGGAGGGCAGCATCGCTTAGCCCTTGATGTCAGTGAGGTGGGCGGCACCGCATTCTACCGTGCTCGCAACAGAGGACAGCACTGTTCACTGAAGGATTTTAACGAGGTTTCCGGATAATGCATTCCTGTCTTTTTCTACAAGATGAAACAGGAGAGGTTAGGGTTCTTGTTAGGGTTCTTGTCTGGGTTTCGGGCTCGGGCCTGGGGTCATGCTTAGTGTCAATGTTAGCTCTAGAGCTAGGGTCTGGGTGTTGGTGAGGGTTCCTGTGACCGCTAGGCATAGGGCTAGGGCTGAGGCCAGGTCCAGGGATGCTTTTTCGGTCGTCACCAGGCCGAGCGTGAGGAGGAGGGTGAGACATCTCGCTAGGTTCAGCATGAGATTTCGGATCAGGGCCAGGCCAAGCGTGAGAGCGAGGGGTAGGGCTACGGTGAGGTTTAGGATGATATTTAGGGTTAGGGTTTGCGTTCCAGAAAGGCCTAGGGTCCTGTGTAGGGCTAGGGGTGGCCCTCAGACCAGAGCTAGGGCTTGAGTGTGAGGTTCAGGGTTGAGATGGCGGCTAGGGTTAGCGTTTGCGTTCCCTTTCTGTGGAGGGCTACCTATAGCTATGTTTCCTGCTCCTCTTGAGGGTAGAGGCAGAGTCAGGGTGAAGATGAGGGCCACGGGAAGGGTTAGGGTTAGGATGCGTGGTAGAATTAGAGCTTCGGCTGTAGCTAGGGCTAGAGTGAGGGTTCGGATGAGGTTGAGGTGGAGGGCTCAGGCTAGGGTGAAGGTGAGGTGAGGTGAGGTGAGGTGAGGTGATGTGAGGTGAGGATTCGGGTGATGGCGAGCGTTCCAGCTAGGGATAGGACTAAGGCTGGGTTTCGGGCTAGAGCTAGGGTTCAGGGCTAGAGCTAGGGTTCAGGGCTCGAGCTAGGGTTCAGGGCTCGAGCTAGGGTTCAGGGCTCGAGCTAGGGTTCGTTCCTGGGCTAGGGCTAGCGTTCCACGGAGGGTTAGGGTTCCGGTGACGGTGGCGGTGAGGGCTAGCGTCGAGTTAGGTGGAGGGAGGAGTCCAAGGCCCAGGGATGGGTGCTAGGACTATGTTTCAGGCCAGGGTTAGAATCAGGGGCTGGGGTGAGGGTTAGGTTCAGCGCTCGGCTGAGCGTTAGGATCGGGGTGACGGCCGAGGATAGGGGTGAGATCGGAGAGAAGGTGAAGTCAGTGCTGCGCGAAGGGTTCCAGCTAGGGTTAGGATGAGGTTTAGAGGTAGGGTGAGGGGTAGGGCTAGAGCTAGGGCTAGGGCTAGGGTTCCATGGGGGATGAAGGATTCAGGAGAGGTTGAGCGTGTTAGGGTCAGGTTGAGGATTCAGAGTGACGGTGAAGTTGAAGTTTAGGATTCCGGTGAGTTTGAGGTCTAAGTCCAGGGTTAGGGTCAGGGTTAGGGTGAAGTCCAGGACCAGGGTTCCATGGATGTTGAGGGTTAGGGCTAGGGCTAGAGCTAGAGCTACGGTGAGGGTTCGTGAGGGTTCCGTGGAGGTTTCGGAATGAGGGAGGGTTAGGGTTAGGGTCACGGCCCGGGCTAGGGCTAGGGCTAGGGCTAGGTCCAGCGTTCGGCGTAGGGTTAGGATTTCGATGCGAGGGTTCGAGTTCGGTTCAGCTGCAGGGTGAGGGCTAGGTGCGAGCATTCCACGGAGGGTTGAGGGAGGTTCAGGGTCAGCGCTTGCGTGAGGGTAAGCGCCAGGGCTCCGGGTAGGTTGAGGGTCAGCGTCACGGTGAGCCTAAGCGTGACGGTGACGGTGAGAGCTAGGGCCGGGGCTAGGTGGGAGGGTTCGTGGGAAGGGTGAGACCTAGGGTCATGGCTAAGTAGCATTTGGTGGAGTAGGAGGGTTAGGGTTAGGGTGAGGGTGAGACCTAAGGTGATGTTTCGGTTGAGGATGAGGCTGACAGTTTCACTGAGGGCTAGGTATAGTGTGAGAGCTAAGGTTGAGGGTTCGTGCTATGCCTAGGGTTAGGGTTTGTTTGAGGGTTAGGGTTAGGGTTAGCTTGAGGCTGAGGGTTAGGGTTAGGGTTAGCTTGAGGCTGAGGGTTAGGGTTAGGGTTAGCTTGAGGCTGAGGGTTAGGGTTAGCTTGAGGCTGAGGGTTAGGGTTTGGGTATGGGTTCATGTTAGCTCTAGAGCTAGGGTCTGGGTGTCGGTGAGGGTTCCTGTGACCGCTAGGCATAGGGCCAGGGCTGAGGCCAGGTCCAGAGACGCTTTTTCGGTCGTCACCAGACCGAGCGTGAGGAGGAGGGTGAGGACTCTCGCTAGGTTCAGCATGAGACTTCGGATCAGGGCCAGGCGAAGCGTGAGAGCGAGGGGTAGGGCTACGGGGAGGTTTAGGATAAGATTTAGGGTTAGGGTTTGCGTTCCAGAAAGGCCTAGGGTCCCGTGTAGGGCTAGGGGTGGCACTCGGACCAGAGCTAGGGCTTGAGTGTGAGGTTCAGGGTTGAGATGGCGGCTAGGGTTAGCGTTTGCGTTCCCTTTCTGTGGAGAGGGGTACCTACAGCTAGGTTTCCTGCTCCTCTTGAGGGTAGAGGCAGAGTCAGGGTGAGGATGAGGGCTACGGCGAGGGTTCACGATAGGTTCAGGGCCTCGGCAAGGGTTAGGGTGAGGGTGCGTGATGGAACTAGAGCTTCGGCTCCAGCTAGGGCTAGAGCGAGGGTTCGGATGAGGTTGAGGTGGAGGGCTCGGGCTAGGGTGAAGGTGAGGTGAGGTGAGGTGAGGATTCGGGCGATGGCGAGCGTTCCAGCTAGGGATAGGACTAAGGCTGGGTTTCGGGCTCGAGCTAGGGTTCGTTCCTGGGCTAGGGCTAGCGTTCCACGGAGGGTTAGGGTTCCGGTGACGGTGGCGGTGAGGGCTAGCGTCGAGTTAGGTGGAGGGAGGAGTCCAAGGCCCAGGGATGGGTGCTAGGACTATGTTTCAGGCCAGGGTTAGAATCAGGGGCTGGGGTGAGGGTTAGGTTCAGCGCTCGGCTGAGCGTTAGGATCGGGGTGACGGCCGAGGATAGGGGTGAGATCGGAGAGAAGGTGAAGTCAGTGCTGCGCGAAGGGTTCCAGCTAGGGTTAGGATGAGGTTTAGAGGTAGGGTGAGGGGTAGGGCTAGAGCTAGGGCTAGGGCTAGGGTTCCATGGGGGATGAAGGATTCAGGAGAGGTTGAGCGTGTTAGGGTCAGGTTGAGGATTCAGAGTGACGGTGAAGTTGAAGTTTAGGATTCCGGTGAGTTTGAGGTCTAAGTCCAGGGTTAGGGTCAGGGTTAGGGTGAAGTCCAGGACCAGGGTTCCATGGATGTTGAGGGTTAGGGCTAGGGCTAGAGCTAGAGCTACGGTGAGGGTTCGTGAGGGTTCCGTGGAGGTTTCGGAATGAGGGAGGGTTAGGGTTAGGGTCACGGCCCGGGCTAGGGCTAGGGCTAGGGCTAGGTCCAGCGTTCGGCGTAGGGTTAGGATTTCGATGCGAGGGTTCGAGTTCGGTTCAGCTGCAGGGTGAGGGCTAGGTGCGAGCATTCCACGGAGGGTTGAGGGAGGTTCAGGGTCAGCGCTTGCGTGAGGGTAAGCGCCAGGGCTCCGGGTAGGTTGAGGGTCAGCGTCACGGTGAGCCTAAGCGTGACGGTGACGGTGAGAGCTAGGGCCGGGGCTAGGTGGGAGGGTTCGTGGGAAGGGTGAGACCTAGGGTCATGGCTAAGTAGCATTTGGTGGAGTAGGAGGGTTAGGGTTAGGGTGAGGGTGAGACCTAAGGTGATGTTTCGGTTGAGGATGAGGCTGACAGTTTCACTGAGGGCTAGGTATAGTGTGAGAGCTAAGGTTGAGGGTTCGTGCTATGCCTAGGGTTAGGGTTTGTTTGAGGGTTAGGGTTAGGGTTAGCTTGAGGCTGAGGGTTAGGGTTAGGGTTAGCTTGAGGCTGAGGGTTAGGGTTAGCTTGAGGCTGAGGGTTAGGGTTAGCTTGAGGCTGAGGGTTAGGGTTTGGGTATGGGTTCATGTTAGCTCTAGAGCTAGGGTCTGGGTGTCGGTGAGGGTTCCTGTGACCGCTAGGCATAGGGCCAGGGCTGAGGCCAGGTCCAGAGACGCTTTTTCGGTCGTCACCAGACCGAGCGTGAGGAGGAGGGTGAGGACTCTCGCTAGGTTCAGCATGAGACTTCGGATCAGGGCCAGGCGTAGCGTGAGAGCGAGGGGTAGGGCTACGGGGAGGTTTAGGATAAGATTTAGGGTTAGGGTTTGCGTTCCAGAAAGGCCTAGGGTCCCGTGTAGGGCTAGGGGTGGCACTCGGACCAGAGCTAGGGCTTGAGTGTGAGGTTCAGGGTTGAGATGGCGGCTAGGGTTAGCGTTTGCGTTCCCTTTCTGTGGAGAGGGGTACCTACAGCTAGGTTTCCTGCTCCTCTTGAGGGTAGAGGCAGAGTCAGGGTGAGGATGAGGGCTACGGCGAGGGTTCACGATAGGTTCAGGGCCTCGGCAAGGGTTAGGGTGAGGGTGCGTGATGGAACTAGAGCTTCGGCTCCAGCTAGGGCTAGAGCGAGGGTTCGGATGAGGTTGAGGTGGAGGGCTCGGGCTAGGGTGAAGGTGAGGTGAGGTGAGGTGAGGATTCGGGCGATGGCGAGCGTTCCAGCTAGGGATAGGACTAAGGCTGGGTTTCGGGCTCGAGCTAGGGTTCGTTCCTGGGCTAGGGCTAGCGTTCCACGGAGGGTTAGGGTTCCGGTGACGGTGGCGGTGAGGGCTAGCGTCGAGTTAGGTGGAGGGAGGAGTCCAAGGCCCAGGGATGGGTGCTAGGACTATGTTTCAGGCCAGGGTTAGAATCAGGGGCTGGGGTGAGGGTTAGGTTCAGCGCTCGGCTGAGCGTTAGGATCGGGGTGACGGCCGAGGATAGGGGTGAGATCGGAGAGAAGGTGAAGTCAGTGCTGCGCGAAGGGTTCCAGCTAGGGTTAGGATGAGGTTTAGAGGTAGGGTGAGGGGTAGGGCTAGAGCTAGGGCTAGGGCTAGGGTTCCATGGGGGATGAAGGATTCAGGAGAGGTTGAGCGTGTTAGGGTCAGGTTGAGGATTCAGAGTGACGGTGAAGTTGAAGTTTAGGATTCCGGTGAGTTTGAGGTCTAAGTCCAGGGTTAGGGTCAGGGTTAGGGTGAAGTCCAGGACCAGGGTTCCATGGATGTTGAGGGTTAGGGCTAGGGCTAGAGCTAGAGCTACGGTGAGGGTTCGTGAGGGTTCCGTGGAGGTTTCGGAATGAGGGAGGGTTAGGGTTAGGGTCACGGCCCGGGCTAGGGCTAGGGCTAGGGCTAGGTCCAGCGTTCGGCGTAGGGTTAGGATTTCGATGCGAGGGTTCGAGTTCGGTTCAGCTGCAGGGTGAGGGCTAGGTGCGAGCATTCCACGGAGGGTTGAGGGAGGTTCAGGGTCAGCGCTTGCGTGAGGGTAAGCGCCAGGGCTCCGGGTAGGTTGAGGGTCAGCGTCACGGTGAGCCTAAGCGTGACGGTGACGGTGAGAGCTAGGGCCGGGGCTAGGTGGGAGGGTTCGTGGGAAGGGTGAGACCTAGGGTCATGGCTAAGTAGCATTTGGTGGAGTAGGAGGGTTAGGGTTAGGGTGAGGGTGAGACCTAAGGTGATGTTTCGGTTGAGGATGAGGCTGACAGTTTCACTGAGGGCTAGGTATAGTGTGAGAGCTAAGGTTGAGGGTTCGTGCTATGCCTAGGGTTAGGGTTTGTTTGAGGGTTAGGGTTAGGGTTAGCTTGAGGCTGAGGGTTAGGGTTAGGGTTAGCTTGAGGCTGAGGGTTAGGGTTAGGGTTAGCTTGAGGCTGAGGGTTAGGGTTAGCTTGAGGCTGAGGGTTAGGGTTTGGGTATGGGTTCATGTTAGCTCTAGAGCTAGGGTCTGGGTGTCGGTGAGGGTTCCTGTGACCGCTAGGCATAGGGCCAGGGCTGAGGCCAGGTCCAGAGACGCTTTTTCGGTCGTCACCAGACCGAGCGTGAGGAGGAGGGTGAGGACTCTCGCTAGGTTCAGCATGAGACTTCGGATCAGGGCCAGGCGAAGCGTGAGAGCGAGGGGTAGGGCTACGGGGAGGTTTAGGATAAGATTTAGGGTTAGGGTTTGCGTTCCAGAAAGGCCTAGGGTCCCGTGTAGGGCTAGGGGTGGCACTCGGACCAGAGCTAGGGCTTGAGTGTGAGGTTCAGGGTTGAGATGGCGGCTAGGGTTAGCGTTTGCGTTCCCTTTCTGTGGAGAGGGGTACCTACAGCTAGGTTTCCTGCTCCTCTTGAGGGTAGAGGCAGAGTCAGGGTGAGGATGAGGGCTACGGCGAGGGTTCACGATAGGTTCAGGGCCTCGGCAAGGGTTAGGGTGAGGGTGCGTGATGGAACTAGAGCTTCGGCTCCAGCTAGGGCTAGAGCGAGGGTTCGGATGAGGTTGAGGTGGAGGGCTCGGGCTAGGGTGAAGGTGAGGTGAGGTGAGGTGAGGATTCGGGCGATGGCGAGCGTTCCAGCTAGGGATAGGACTAAGGCTGGGTTTCGGGCTCGAGCTAGGGTTCGTTCCTGGGCTAGGGCTAGCGTTCCACGGAGGGTTAGGGTTCCGGTGACGGTGGCGGTGAGGGCTAGCGTCGAGTTAGGTGGAGGGAGGAGTCCAAGGCCCAGGGATGGGTGCTAGGACTATGTTTCAGGCCAGGGTTAGAATCAGGGGCTGGGGTGAGGGTTAGGTTCAGCGCTCGGCTGAGCGTTAGGATCGGGGTGACGGCCGAGGATAGGGGTGAGATCGGAGAGAAGGTGAAGTCAGTGCTGCGCGAAGGGTTCCAGCTAGGGTTAGGATGAGGTTTAGAGGTAGGGTGAGGGGTAGGGCTAGAGCTAGGGCTAGGGCTAGGGTTCCATGGGGGATGAAGGATTCAGGAGAGGTTGAGCGTGTTAGGGTCAGGTTGAGGATTCAGAGTGACGGTGAAGTTGAAGTTTAGGATTCCGGTGAGTTTGAGGTCTAAGTCCAGGGTTAGGGTCAGGGTTAGGGTGAAGTCCAGGACCAGGGTTCCATGGATGTTGAGGGTTAGGGCTAGGGCTAGAGCTAGAGCTACGGTGAGGGTTCGTGAGGGTTCCGTGGAGGTTTCGGAATGAGGGAGGGTTAGGGTTAGGGTCACGGCCCGGGCTAGGGCTAGGGCTAGGGCTAGGTCCAGCGTTCGGCGTAGGGTTAGGATTTCGATGCGAGGGTTCGAGTTCGGTTCAGCTGCAGGGTGAGGGCTAGGTGCGAGCATTCCACGGAGGGTTGAGGGAGGTTCAGGGTCAGCGCTTGCGTGAGGGTAAGCGCCAGGGCTCCGGGTAGGTTGAGGGTCAGCGTCACGGTGAGCCTAAGCGTGACGGTGACGGTGAGAGCTAGGGCCGGGGCTAGGTGGGAGGGTTCGTGGGAAGGGTGAGACCTAGGGTCATGGCTAAGTAGCATTTGGTGGAGTAGGAGGGTTAGGGTTAGGGTGAGGGTGAGACCTAAGGTGATGTTTCGGTTGAGGATGAGGCTGACAGTTTCACTGAGGGCTAGGTATAGTGTGAGAGCTAAGGTTGAGGGTTCGTGCTATGCCTAGGGTTAGGGTTTGTTTGAGGGTTAGGGTTAGGGTTAGCTTGAGGCTGAGGGTTAGGGTTAGGGTTAGCTTGAGGCTGAGGGTTAGGGTTAGCTTGAGGCTGAGGGTTAGGGTTAGCTTGAGGCTGAGGGTTAGGGTTTGGGTATGGGTTCATGTTAGCTCTAGAGCTAGGGTCTGGGTGTCGGTGAGGGTTCCTGTGACCGCTAGGCATAGGGCCAGGGCTGAGGCCAGGTCCAGAGACGCTTTTTCGGTCGTCACCAGACCGAGCGTGAGGAGGAGGGTGAGGACTCTCGCTAGGTTCAGCATGAGACTTCGGATCAGGGCCAGGCGTAGCGTGAGAGCGAGGGGTAGGGCTACGGGGAGGTTTAGGATAAGATTTAGGGTTAGGGTTTGCGTTCCAGAAAGGCCTAGGGTCCCGTGTAGGGCTAGGGGTGGCACTCGGACCAGAGCTAGGGCTTGAGTGTGAGGTTCAGGGTTGAGATGGCGGCTAGGGTTAGCGTTTGCGTTCCCTTTCTGTGGAGAGGGGTACCTACAGCTAGGTTTCCTGCTCCTCTTGAGGGTAGAGGCAGAGTCAGGGTGAGGATGAGGGCTACGGCGAGGGTTCACGATAGGTTCAGGGCCTCGGCAAGGGTTAGGGTGAGGGTGCGTGATGGAACTAGAGCTTCGGCTCCAGCTAGGGCTAGAGCGAGGGTTCGGATGAGGTTGAGGTGGAGGGCTCGGGCTAGGGTGAAGGTGAGGTGAGGTGAGGTGAGGATTCGGGCGATGGCGAGCGTTCCAGCTAGGGATAGGACTAAGGCTGGGTTTCGGGCTCGAGCTAGGGTTCGTTCCTGGGCTAGGGCTAGCGTTCCACGGAGGGTTAGGGTTCCGGTGACGGTGGCGGTGAGGGCTAGCGTCGAGTTAGGTGGAGGGAGGAGTCCAAGGCCCAGGGATGGGTGCTAGGACTATGTTTCAGGCCAGGGTTAGAATCAGGGGCTGGGGTGAGGGTTAGGTTCAGCGCTCGGCTGAGCGTTAGGATCGGGGTGACGGCCGAGGATAGGGGTGAGATCGGAGAGAAGGTGAAGTCAGTGCTGCGCGAAGGGTTCCAGCTAGGGTTAGGATGAGGTTTAGAGGTAGGGTGAGGGGTAGGGCTAGAGCTAGGGCTAGGGCTAGGGTTCCATGGGGGATGAAGGATTCAGGAGAGGTTGAGCGTGTTAGGGTCAGGTTGAGGATTCAGAGTGACGGTGAAGTTGAAGTTTAGGATTCCGGTGAGTTTGAGGTCTAAGTCCAGGGTTAGGGTCAGGGTTAGGGTGAAGTCCAGGACCAGGGTTCCATGGATGTTGAGGGTTAGGGCTAGGGCTAGAGCTAGAGCTACGGTGAGGGTTCGTGAGGGTTCCGTGGAGGTTTCGGAATGAGGGAGGGTTAGGGTTAGGGTCACGGCCCGGGCTAGGGCTAGGGCTAGGGCTAGGTCCAGCGTTCGGCGTAGGGTTAGGATTTCGATGCGAGGGTTCGAGTTCGGTTCAGCTGCAGGGTGAGGGCTAGGTGCGAGCATTCCACGGAGGGTTGAGGGAGGTTCAGGGTCAGCGCTTGCGTGAGGGTAAGCGCCAGGGCTCCGGGTAGGTTGAGGGTCAGCGTCACGGTGAGCCTAAGCGTGACGGTGACGGTGAGAGCTAGGGCCGGGGCTAGGTGGGAGGGTTCGTGGGAAGGGTGAGACCTAGGGTCATGGCTAAGTAGCATTTGGTGGAGTAGGAGGGTTAGGGTTAGGGTGAGGGTGAGACCTAAGGTGATGTTTCGGTTGAGGATGAGGCTGACAGTTTCACTGAGGGCTAGGTATAGTGTGAGAGCTAAGGTTGAGGGTTCGTGCTATGCCTAGGGTTAGGGTTTGTTTGAGGGTTAGGGTTAGGGTTAGCTTGAGGCTGAGGGTTAGGGTTAGGGTTAGCTTGAGGCTGAGGGTTAGGGTTAGCTTGAGGCTGAGGGTTAGGGTTAGCTTGAGGCTGAGGGTTAGGGTTTGGGTATGGGTTCATGTTAGCTCTAGAGCTAGGGTCTGGGTGTCGGTGAGGGTTCCTGTGACCGCTAGGCATAGGGCCAGGGCTGAGGCCAGGTCCAGAGACGCTTTTTCGGTCGTCACCAGACCGAGCGTGAGGAGGAGGGTGAGGACTCTCGCTAGGTTCAGCATGAGACTTCGGATCAGGGCCAGGCGTAGCGTGAGAGCGAGGGGTAGGGCTACGGGGAGGTTTAGGATAAGATTTAGGGTTAGGGTTTGCGTTCCAGAAAGGCCTAGGGTCCCGTGTAGGGCTAGGGGTGGCACTCGGACCAGAGCTAGGGCTTGAGTGTGAGGTTCAGGGTTGAGATGGCGGCTAGGGTTAGCGTTTGCGTTCCCTTTCTGTGGAGAGGGGTACCTACAGCTAGGTTTCCTGCTCCTCTTGAGGGTAGAGGCAGAGTCAGGGTGAGGATGAGGGCTACGGCGAGGGTTCACGATAGGTTCAGGGCCTCGGCAAGGGTTAGGGTGAGGGTGCGTGATGGAACTAGAGCTTCGGCTCCAGCTAGGGCTAGAGCGAGGGTTCGGATGAGGTTGAGGTGGAGGGCTCGGGCTAGGGTGAAGGTGAGGTGAGGTGAGGTGAGGATTCGGGCGATGGCGAGCGTTCCAGCTAGGGATAGGACTAAGGCTGGGTTTCGGGCTCGAGCTAGGGTTCGTTCCTGGGCTAGGGCTAGCGTTCCACGGAGGGTTAGGGTTCCGGTGACGGTGGCGGTGAGGGCTAGCGTCGAGTTAGGTGGAGGGAGGAGTCCAAGGCCCAGGGATGGGTGCTAGGACTATGTTTCAGGCCAGGGTTAGAATCAGGGGCTGGGGTGAGGGTTAGGTTCAGCGCTCGGCTGAGCGTTAGGATCGGGGTGACGGCCGAGGATAGGGGTGAGATCGGAGAGAAGGTGAAGTCAGTGCTGCGCGAAGGGTTCCAGCTAGGGTTAGGATGAGGTTTAGAGGTAGGGTGAGGGGTAGGGCTAGAGCTAGGGCTAGGGCTAGGGTTCCATGGGGGATGAAGGATTCAGGAGAGGTTGAGCGTGTTAGGGTCAGGTTGAGGATTCAGAGTGACGGTGAAGTTGAAGTTTAGGATTCCGGTGAGTTTGAGGTCTAAGTCCAGGGTTAGGGTCAGGGTTAGGGTGAAGTCCAGGACCAGGGTTCCATGGATGTTGAGGGTTAGGGCTAGGGCTAGAGCTAGAGCTACGGTGAGGGTTCGTGAGGGTTCCGTGGAGGTTTCGGAATGAGGGAGGGTTAGGGTTAGGGTCACGGCCCGGGCTAGGGCTAGGGCTAGGGCTAGGTCCAGCGTTCGGCGTAGGGTTAGGATTTCGATGCGAGGGTTCGAGTTCGGTTCAGCTGCAGGGTGAGGGCTAGGTGCGAGCATTCCACGGAGGGTTGAGGGAGGTTCAGGGTCAGCGCTTGCGTGAGGGTAAGCGCCAGGGCTCCGGGTAGGTTGAGGGTCAGCGTCACGGTGAGCCTAAGCGTGACGGTGACGGTGAGAGCTAGGGCCGGGGCTAGGTGGGAGGGTTCGTGGGAAGGGTGAGACCTAGGGTCATGGCTAAGTAGCATTTGGTGGAGTAGGAGGGTTAGGGTTAGGGTGAGGGTGAGACCTAAGGTGATGTTTCGGTTGAGGATGAGGCTGACAGTTTCACTGAGGGCTAGGTATAGTGTGAGAGCTAAGGTTGAGGGTTCGTGCTATGCCTAGGGTTAGGGTTTGTTTGAGGGTTAGGGTTAGGGTTAGCTTGAGGCTGAGGGTTAGGGTTAGGGTTAGCTTGAGGCTGAGGGTTAGGGTTAGGGTTAGCTTGAGGCTGAGGGTTAGGGTTAGCTTGAGGCTGAGGGTTAGGGTTTGGGTATGGGTTCATGTTAGCTCTAGAGCTAGGGTCTGGGTGTCGGTGAGGGTTCCTGTGACCGCTAGGCATAGGGCCAGGGCTGAGGCCAGGTCCAGAGACGCTTTTTCGGTCGTCACCAGACCGAGCGTGAGGAGGAGGGTGAGGACTCTCGCTAGGTTCAGCATGAGACTTCGGATCAGGGCCAGGCGAAGCGTGAGAGCGAGGGGTAGGGCTACGGGGAGGTTTAGGATAAGATTTAGGGTTAGGGTTTGCGTTCCAGAAAGGCCTAGGGTCCCGTGTAGGGCTAGGGGTGGCACTCGGACCAGAGCTAGGGCTTGAGTGTGAGGTTCAGGGTTGAGATGGCGGCTAGGGTTAGCGTTTGCGTTCCCTTTCTGTGGAGAGGGGTACCTACAGCTAGGTTTCCTGCTCCTCTTGAGGGTAGAGGCAGAGTCAGGGTGAGGATGAGGGCTACGGCGAGGGTTCACGATAGGTTCAGGGCCTCGGCAAGGGTTAGGGTGAGGGTGCGTGATGGAACTAGAGCTTCGGCTCCAGCTAGGGCTAGAGCGAGGGTTCGGATGAGGTTGAGGTGGAGGGCTCGGGCTAGGGTGAAGGTGAGGTGAGGTGAGGTGAGGATTCGGGCGATGGCGAGCGTTCCAGCTAGGGATAGGACTAAGGCTGGGTTTCGGGCTCGAGCTAGGGTTCGTTCCTGGGCTAGGGCTAGCGTTCCACGGAGGGTTAGGGTTCCGGTGACGGTGGCGGTGAGGGCTAGCGTCGAGTTAGGTGGAGGGAGGAGTCCAAGGCCCAGGGATGGGTGCTAGGACTATGTTTCAGGCCAGGGTTAGAATCAGGGGCTGGGGTGAGGGTTAGGTTCAGCGCTCGGCTGAGCGTTAGGATCGGGGTGACGGCCGAGGATAGGGGTGAGATCGGAGAGAAGGTGAAGTCAGTGCTGCGCGAAGGGTTCCAGCTAGGGTTAGGATGAGGTTTAGAGGTAGGGTGAGGGGTAGGGCTAGAGCTAGGGCTAGGGCTAGGGTTCCATGGGGGATGAAGGATTCAGGAGAGGTTGAGCGTGTTAGGGTCAGGTTGAGGATTCAGAGTGACGGTGAAGTTGAAGTTTAGGATTCCGGTGAGTTTGAGGTCTAAGTCCAGGGTTAGGGTCAGGGTTAGGGTGAAGTCCAGGACCAGGGTTCCATGGATGTTGAGGGTTAGGGCTAGGGCTAGAGCTAGAGCTACGGTGAGGGTTCGTGAGGGTTCCGTGGAGGTTTCGGAATGAGGGAGGGTTAGGGTTAGGGTCACGGCCCGGGCTAGGGCTAGGGCTAGGGCTAGGTCCAGCGTTCGGCGTAGGGTTAGGATTTCGATGCGAGGGTTCGAGTTCGGTTCAGCTGCAGGGTGAGGGCTAGGTGCGAGCATTCCACGGAGGGTTGAGGGAGGTTCAGGGTCAGCGCTTGCGTGAGGGTAAGCGCCAGGGCTCCGGGTAGGTTGAGGGTCAGCGTCACGGTGAGCCTAAGCGTGACGGTGACGGTGAGAGCTAGGGCCGGGGCTAGGTGGGAGGGTTCGTGGGAAGGGTGAGACCTAGGGTCATGGCTAAGTAGCATTTGGTGGAGTAGGAGGGTTAGGGTTAGGGTGAGGGTGAGACCTAAGGTGATGTTTCGGTTGAGGATGAGGCTGACAGTTTCACTGAGGGCTAGGTATAGTGTGAGAGCTAAGGTTGAGGGTTCGTGCTATGCCTAGGGTTAGGGTTTGTTTGAGGGTTAGGGTTAGGGTTAGCTTGAGGCTGAGGGTTAGGGTTAGGGTTAGCTTGAGGCTGAGGGTTAGGGTTAGCTTGAGGCTGAGGGTTAGGGTTAGCTTGAGGCTGAGGGTTAGGGTTTGGGTATGGGTTCATGTTAGCTCTAGAGCTAGGGTCTGGGTGTCGGTGAGGGTTCCTGTGACCGCTAGGCATAGGGCCAGGGCTGAGGCCAGGTCCAGAGACGCTTTTTCGGTCGTCACCAGACCGAGCGTGAGGAGGAGGGTGAGGACTCTCGCTAGGTTCAGCATGAGACTTCGGATCAGGGCCAGGCGTAGCGTGAGAGCGAGGGGTAGGGCTACGGGGAGGTTTAGGATAAGATTTAGGGTTAGGGTTTGCGTTCCAGAAAGGCCTAGGGTCCCGTGTAGGGCTAGGGGTGGCACTCGGACCAGAGCTAGGGCTTGAGTGTGAGGTTCAGGGTTGAGATGGCGGCTAGGGTTAGCGTTTGCGTTCCCTTTCTGTGGAGAGGGGTACCTACAGCTAGGTTTCCTGCTCCTCTTGAGGGTAGAGGCAGAGTCAGGGTGAGGATGAGGGCTACGGCGAGGGTTCACGATAGGTTCAGGGCCTCGGCAAGGGTTAGGGTGAGGGTGCGTGATGGAACTAGAGCTTCGGCTCCAGCTAGGGCTAGAGCGAGGGTTCGGATGAGGTTGAGGTGGAGGGCTCGGGCTAGGGTGAAGGTGAGGTGAGGTGAGGTGAGGATTCGGGCGATGGCGAGCGTTCCAGCTAGGGATAGGACTAAGGCTGGGTTTCGGGCTCGAGCTAGGGTTCGTTCCTGGGCTAGGGCTAGCGTTCCACGGAGGGTTAGGGTTCCGGTGACGGTGGCGGTGAGGGCTAGCGTCGAGTTAGGTGGAGGGAGGAGTCCAAGGCCCAGGGATGGGTGCTAGGACTATGTTTCAGGCCAGGGTTAGAATCAGGGGCTGGGGTGAGGGTTAGGTTCAGCGCTCGGCTGAGCGTTAGGATCGGGGTGACGGCCGAGGATAGGGGTGAGATCGGAGAGAAGGTGAAGTCAGTGCTGCGCGAAGGGTTCCAGCTAGGGTTAGGATGAGGTTTAGAGGTAGGGTGAGGGGTAGGGCTAGAGCTAGGGCTAGGGCTAGGGTTCCATGGGGGATGAAGGATTCAGGAGAGGTTGAGCGTGTTAGGGTCAGGTTGAGGATTCAGAGTGACGGTGAAGTTGAAGTTTAGGATTCCGGTGAGTTTGAGGTCTAAGTCCAGGGTTAGGGTCAGGGTTAGGGTGAAGTCCAGGACCAGGGTTCCATGGATGTTGAGGGTTAGGGCTAGGGCTAGAGCTAGAGCTACGGTGAGGGTTCGTGAGGGTTCCGTGGAGGTTTCGGAATGAGGGAGGGTTAGGGTTAGGGTCACGGCCCGGGCTAGGGCTAGGGCTAGGGCTAGGTCCAGCGTTCGGCGTAGGGTTAGGATTTCGATGCGAGGGTTCGAGTTCGGTTCAGCTGCAGGGTGAGGGCTAGGTGCGAGCATTCCACGGAGGGTTGAGGGAGGTTCAGGGTCAGCGCTTGCGTGAGGGTAAGCGCCAGGGCTCCGGGTAGGTTGAGGGTCAGCGTCACGGTGAGCCTAAGCGTGACGGTGACGGTGAGAGCTAGGGCCGGGGCTAGGTGGGAGGGTTCGTGGGAAGGGTGAGACCTAGGGTCATGGCTAAGTAGCATTTGGTGGAGTAGGAGGGTTAGGGTTAGGGTGAGGGTGAGACCTAAGGTGATGTTTCGGTTGAGGATGAGGCTGACAGTTTCACTGAGGGCTAGGTATAGTGTGAGAGCTAAGGTTGAGGGTTCGTGCTATGCCTAGGGTTAGGGTTTGTTTGAGGGTTAGGGTTAGGGTTAGCTTGAGGCTGAGGGTTAGGGTTAGGGTTAGCTTGAGGCTGAGGGTTAGGGTTAGCTTGAGGCTGAGGGTTAGGGTTAGCTTGAGGCTGAGGGTTAGGGTTTGGGTATGGGTTCATGTTAGCTCTAGAGCTAGGGTCTGGGTGTCGGTGAGGGTTCCTGTGACCGCTAGGCATAGGGCCAGGGCTGAGGCCAGGTCCAGAGACGCTTTTTCGGTCGTCACCAGACCGAGCGTGAGGAGGAGGGTGAGGACTCTCGCTAGGTTCAGCATGAGACTTCGGATCAGGGCCAGGCGTAGCGTGAGAGCGAGGGGTAGGGCTACGGGGAGGTTTAGGATAAGATTTAGGGTTAGGGTTTGCGTTCCAGAAAGGCCTAGGGTCCCGTGTAGGGCTAGGGGTGGCACTCGGACCAGAGCTAGGGCTTGAGTGTGAGGTTCAGGGTTGAGATGGCGGCTAGGGTTAGCGTTTGCGTTCCCTTTCTGTGGAGAGGGGTACCTACAGCTAGGTTTCCTGCTCCTCTTGAGGGTAGAGGCAGAGTCAGGGTGAGGATGAGGGCTACGGCGAGGGTTCACGATAGGTTCAGGGCCTCGGCAAGGGTTAGGGTGAGGGTGCGTGATGGAACTAGAGCTTCGGCTCCAGCTAGGGCTAGAGCGAGGGTTCGGATGAGGTTGAGGTGGAGGGCTCGGGCTAGGGTGAAGGTGAGGTGAGGTGAGGTGAGGATTCGGGCGATGGCGAGCGTTCCAGCTAGGGATAGGACTAAGGCTGGGTTTCGGGCTCGAGCTAGGGTTCGTTCCTGGGCTAGGGCTAGCGTTCCACGGAGGGTTAGGGTTCCGGTGACGGTGGCGGTGAGGGCTAGCGTCGAGTTAGGTGGAGGGAGGAGTCCAAGGCCCAGGGATGGGTGCTAGGACTATGTTTCAGGCCAGGGTTAGAATCAGGGGCTGGGGTGAGGGTTAGGTTCAGCGCTCGGCTGAGCGTTAGGATCGGGGTGACGGCCGAGGATAGGGGTGAGATCGGAGAGAAGGTGAAGTCAGTGCTGCGCGAAGGGTTCCAGCTAGGGTTAGGATGAGGTTTAGAGGTAGGGTGAGGGGTAGGGCTAGAGCTAGGGCTAGGGCTAGGGTTCCATGGGGGATGAAGGATTCAGGAGAGGTTGAGCGTGTTAGGGTCAGGTTGAGGATTCAGAGTGACGGTGAAGTTGAAGTTTAGGATTCCGGTGAGTTTGAGGTCTAAGTCCAGGGTTAGGGTCAGGGTTAGGGTGAAGTCCAGGACCAGGGTTCCATGGATGTTGAGGGTTAGGGCTAGGGCTAGAGCTAGAGCTACGGTGAGGGTTCGTGAGGGTTCCGTGGAGGTTTCGGAATGAGGGAGGGTTAGGGTTAGGGTCACGGCCCGGGCTAGGGCTAGGGCTAGGGCTAGGTCCAGCGTTCGGCGTAGGGTTAGGATTTCGATGCGAGGGTTCGAGTTCGGTTCAGCTGCAGGGTGAGGGCTAGGTGCGAGCATTCCACGGAGGGTTGAGGGAGGTTCAGGGTCAGCGCTTGCGTGAGGGTAAGCGCCAGGGCTCCGGGTAGGTTGAGGGTCAGCGTCACGGTGAGCCTAAGCGTGACGGTGACGGTGAGAGCTAGGGCCGGGGCTAGGTGGGAGGGTTCGTGGGAAGGGTGAGACCTAGGGTCATGGCTAAGTAGCATTTGGTGGAGTAGGAGGGTTAGGGTTAGGGTGAGGGTGAGACCTAAGGTGATGTTTCGGTTGAGGATGAGGCTGACAGTTTCACTGAGGGCTAGGTATAGTGTGAGAGCTAAGGTTGAGGGTTCGTGCTATGCCTAGGGTTAGGGTTTGTTTGAGGGTTAGGGTTAGGGTTAGCTTGAGGCTGAGGGTTAGGGTTAGGGTTAGCTTGAGGCTGAGGGTTAGGGTTAGCTTGAGGCTGAGGGTTAGGGTTAGCTTGAGGCTGAGGGTTAGGGTTTGGGTATGGGTTCATGTTAGCTCTAGAGCTAGGGTCTGGGTGTCGGTGAGGGTTCCTGTGACCGCTAGGCATAGGGCCAGGGCTGAGGCCAGGTCCAGAGACGCTTTTTCGGTCGTCACCAGACCGAGCGTGAGGAGGAGGGTGAGGACTCTCGCTAGGTTCAGCATGAGACTTCGGATCAGGGCCAGGCGTAGCGTGAGAGCGAGGGGTAGGGCTACGGGGAGGTTTAGGATAAGATTTAGGGTTAGGGTTTGCGTTCCAGAAAGGCCTAGGGTCCCGTGTAGGGCTAGGGGTGGCACTCGGACCAGAGCTAGGGCTTGAGTGTGAGGTTCAGGGTTGAGATGGCGGCTAGGGTTAGCGTTTGCGTTCCCTTTCTGTGGAGAGGGGTACCTACAGCTAGGTTTCCTGCTCCTCTTGAGGGTAGAGGCAGAGTCAGGGTGAGGATGAGGGCTACGGCGAGGGTTCACGATAGGTTCAGGGCCTCGGCAAGGGTTAGGGTGAGGGTGCGTGATGGAACTAGAGCTTCGGCTCCAGCTAGGGCTAGAGCGAGGGTTCGGATGAGGTTGAGGTGGAGGGCTCGGGCTAGGGTGAAGGTGAGGTGAGGTGAGGTGAGGATTCGGGCGATGGCGAGCGTTCCAGCTAGGGATAGGACTAAGGCTGGGTTTCGGGCTCGAGCTAGGGTTCGTTCCTGGGCTAGGGCTAGCGTTCCACGGAGGGTTAGGGTTCCGGTGACGGTGGCGGTGAGGGCTAGCGTCGAGTTAGGTGGAGGGAGGAGTCCAAGGCCCAGGGATGGGTGCTAGGACTATGTTTCAGGCCAGGGTTAGAATCAGGGGCTGGGGTGAGGGTTAGGTTCAGCGCTCGGCTGAGCGTTAGGATCGGGGTGACGGCCGAGGATAGGGGTGAGATCGGAGAGAAGGTGAAGTCAGTGCTGCGCGAAGGGTTCCAGCTAGGGTTAGGATGAGGTTTAGAGGTAGGGTGAGGGGTAGGGCTAGAGCTAGGGCTAGGGCTAGGGTTCCATGGGGGATGAAGGATTCAGGAGAGGTTGAGCGTGTTAGGGTCAGGTTGAGGATTCAGAGTGACGGTGAAGTTGAAGTTTAGGATTCCGGTGAGTTTGAGGTCTAAGTCCAGGGTTAGGGTCAGGGTTAGGGTGAAGTCCAGGACCAGGGTTCCATGGATGTTGAGGGTTAGGGCTAGGGCTAGAGCTAGAGCTACGGTGAGGGTTCGTGAGGGTTCCGTGGAGGTTTCGGAATGAGGGAGGGTTAGGGTTAGGGTCACGGCCCGGGCTAGGGCTAGGGCTAGGGCTAGGTCCAGCGTTCGGCGTAGGGTTAGGATTTCGATGCGAGGGTTCGAGTTCGGTTCAGCTGCAGGGTGAGGGCTAGGTGCGAGCATTCCACGGAGGGTTGAGGGAGGTTCAGGGTCAGCGCTTGCGTGAGGGTAAGCGCCAGGGCTCCGGGTAGGTTGAGGGTCAGCGTCACGGTGAGCCTAAGCGTGACGGTGACGGTGAGAGCTAGGGCCGGGGCTAGGTGGGAGGGTTCGTGGGAAGGGTGAGACCTAGGGTCATGGCTAAGTAGCATTTGGTGGAGTAGGAGGGTTAGGGTTAGGGTGAGGGTGAGACCTAAGGTGATGTTTCGGTTGAGGATGAGGCTGACAGTTTCACTGAGGGCTAGGTATAGTGTGAGAGCTAAGGTTGAGGGTTCGTGCTATGCCTAGGGTTAGGGTTTGTTTGAGGGTTAGGGTTAGGGTTAGCTTGAGGCTGAGGGTTAGGGTTAGGGTTAGCTTGAGGCTGAGGGTTAGGGTTAGGGTTAGCTTGAGGCTGAGGGTTAGGGTTAGCTTGAGGCTGAGGGTTAGGGTTTGGGTATGGGTTCATGTTAGCTCTAGAGCTAGGGTCTGGGTGTCGGTGAGGGTTCCTGTGACCGCTAGGCATAGGGCCAGGCCTATGCCTAGCCAGGTCACAGGAACCTTCGACGTCACCAGACCGAGCGTGAGGAGGAGGGTGAGGACTCTCGCTAGGTTCAGCATGAGACTTCGGATCAGGGCCAGGCGAAGCGTGAGAGCGAGGGGTAGGGCTACGGGGAGGTTTAGGATAAGATTTAGGGTTAGGGTTTGCGTTCCAGAAAGGCCTAGGGTCCCGTGTAGGGCTAGGGGTGGCACTCGGACCAGAGCTAGGGCTTGAGTGTGAGGTTCAGGGTTGAGATGGCGGCTAGGGTTAGCGTTTGCGTTCCCTTTCTGTGGAGAGGGGTACCTACAGCTAGGTTTCCTGCTCCTCTTGAGGGTAGAGGCAGAGTCAGGGTGAGGATGAGGGCTACGGCGAGGGTTCACGATAGGTTCAGGGCCTCGGCAAGGGTTAGGGTGAGGGTGCGTGATGGAACTAGAGCTTCGGCTCCAGCTAGGGCTAGAGCGAGGGTTCGGATGAGGTTGAGGTGGAGGGCTCGGGCTAGGGTGAAGGTGAGGTGAGGTGAGGTGAGGATTCGGGCGATGGCGAGCGTTCCAGCTAGGGATAGGACTAAGGCTGGGTTTCGGGCTCGAGCTAGGGTTCGTTCCTGGGCTAGGGCTAGCGTTCCACGGAGGGTTAGGGTTCCGGTGACGGTGGCGGTGAGGGCTAGCGTCGAGTTAGGTGGAGGGAGGAGTCCAAGGCCCAGGGATGGGTGCTAGGACTATGTTTCAGGCCAGGGTTAGAATCAGGGGCTGGGGTGAGGGTTAGGTTCAGCGCTCGGCTGAGCGTTAGGATCGGGGTGACGGCCGAGGATAGGGGTGAGATCGGAGAGAAGGTGAAGTCAGTGCTGCGCGAAGGGTTCCAGCTAGGGTTAGGATGAGGTTTAGAGGTAGGGTGAGGGGTAGGGCTAGAGCTAGGGCTAGGGCTAGGGTTCCATGGGGGATGAAGGATTCAGGAGAGGTTGAGCGTGTTAGGGTCAGGTTGAGGATTCAGAGTGACGGTGAAGTTGAAGTTTAGGATTCCGGTGAGTTTGAGGTCTAAGTCCAGGGTTAGGGTCAGGGTTAGGGTGAAGTCCAGGACCAGGGTTCCATGGATGTTGAGGGTTAGGGCTAGGGCTAGAGCTAGAGCTACGGTGAGGGTTCGTGAGGGTTCCGTGGAGGTTTCGGAATGAGGGAGGGTTAGGGTTAGGGTCACGGCCCGGGCTAGGGCTAGGGCTAGGGCTAGGTCCAGCGTTCGGCGTAGGGTTAGGATTTCGATGCGAGGGTTCGAGTTCGGTTCAGCTGCAGGGTGAGGGCTAGGTGCGAGCATTCCACGGAGGGTTGAGGGAGGTTCAGGGTCAGCGCTTGCGTGAGGGTAAGCGCCAGGGCTCCGGGTAGGTTGAGGGTCAGCGTCACGGTGAGCCTAAGCGTGACGGTGACGGTGAGAGCTAGGGCCGGGGCTAGGTGGGAGGGTTCGTGGGAAGGGTGAGACCTAGGGTCATGGCTAAGTAGCATTTGGTGGAGTAGGAGGGTTAGGGTTAGGGTGAGGGTGAGACCTAAGGTGATGTTTCGGTTGAGGATGAGGCTGACAGTTTCACTGAGGGCTAGGTATAGTGTGAGAGCTAAGGTTGAGGGTTCGTGCTATGCCTAGGGTTAGGGTTTGTTTGAGGGTTAGGGTTAGGGTTAGCTTGAGGCTGAGGGTTAGGGTTAGGGTTAGCTTGAGGCTGAGGGTTAGGGTTAGCTTGAGGCTGAGGGTTAGGGTTAGCTTGAGGCTGAGGGTTAGGGTTTGGGTATGGGTTCATGTTAGCTCTAGAGCTAGGGTCTGGGTGTCGGTGAGGGTTCCTGTGACCGCTAGGCATAGGGCCAGGGCTGAGGCCAGGTCCAGAGACGCTTTTTCGGTCGTCACCAGACCGAGCGTGAGGAGGAGGGTGAGGACTCTCGCTAGGTTCAGCATGAGACTTCGGATCAGGGCCAGGCGAAGCGTGAGAGCGAGGGGTAGGGCTACGGGGAGGTTTAGGATAAGATTTAGGGTTAGGGTTTGCGTTCCAGAAAGGCCTAGGGTCCCGTGTAGGGCTAGGGGTGGCACTCGGACCAGAGCTAGGGCTTGAGTGTGAGGTTCAGGGTTGAGATGGCGGCTAGGGTTAGCGTTTGCGTTCCCTTTCTGTGGAGAGGGGTACCTACAGCTAGGTTTCCTGCTCCTCTTGAGGGTAGAGGCAGAGTCAGGGTGAGGATGAGGGCTACGGCGAGGGTTCACGATAGGTTCAGGGCCTCGGCAAGGGTTAGGGTGAGGGTGCGTGATGGAACTAGAGCTTCGGCTCCAGCTAGGGCTAGAGCGAGGGTTCGGATGAGGTTGAGGTGGAGGGCTCGGGCTAGGGTGAAGGTGAGGTGAGGTGAGGTGAGGATTCGGGCGATGGCGAGCGTTCCAGCTAGGGATAGGACTAAGGCTGGGTTTCGGGCTCGAGCTAGGGTTCGTTCCTGGGCTAGGGCTAGCGTTCCACGGAGGGTTAGGGTTCCGGTGACGGTGGCGGTGAGGGCTAGCGTCGAGTTAGGTGGAGGGAGGAGTCCAAGGCCCAGGGATGGGTGCTAGGACTATGTTTCAGGCCAGGGTTAGAATCAGGGGCTGGGGTGAGGGTTAGGTTCAGCGCTCGGCTGAGCGTTAGGATCGGGGTGACGGCCGAGGATAGGGGTGAGATCGGAGAGAAGGTGAAGTCAGTGCTGCGCGAAGGGTTCCAGCTAGGGTTAGGATGAGGTTTAGAGGTAGGGTGAGGGGTAGGGCTAGAGCTAGGGCTAGGGCTAGGGTTCCATGGGGGATGAAGGATTCAGGAGAGGTTGAGCGTGTTAGGGTCAGGTTGAGGATTCAGAGTGACGGTGAAGTTGAAGTTTAGGATTCCGGTGAGTTTGAGGTCTAAGTCCAGGGTTAGGGTCAGGGTTAGGGTGAAGTCCAGGACCAGGGTTCCATGGATGTTGAGGGTTAGGGCTAGGGCTAGAGCTAGAGCTACGGTGAGGGTTCGTGAGGGTTCCGTGGAGGTTTCGGAATGAGGGAGGGTTAGGGTTAGGGTCACGGCCCGGGCTAGGGCTAGGGCTAGGGCTAGGTCCAGCGTTCGGCGTAGGGTTAGGATTTCGATGCGAGGGTTCGAGTTCGGTTCAGCTGCAGGGTGAGGGCTAGGTGCGAGCATTCCACGGAGGGTTGAGGGAGGTTCAGGGTCAGCGCTTGCGTGAGGGTAAGCGCCAGGGCTCCGGGTAGGTTGAGGGTCAGCGTCACGGTGAGCCTAAGCGTGACGGTGACGGTGAGAGCTAGGGCCGGGGCTAGGTGGGAGGGTTCGTGGGAAGGGTGAGACCTAGGGTCATGGCTAAGTAGCATTTGGTGGAGTAGGAGGGTTAGGGTTAGGGTGAGGGTGAGACCTAAGGTGATGTTTCGGTTGAGGATGAGGCTGACAGTTTCACTGAGGGCTAGGTATAGTGTGAGAGCTAAGGTTGAGGGTTCGTGCTATGCCTAGGGTTAGGGTTTGTTTGAGGGTTAGGGTTAGGGTTAGCTTGAGGCTGAGGGTTAGGGTTAGGGTTAGCTTGAGGCTGAGGGTTAGGGTTAGCTTGAGGCTGAGGGTTAGGGTTAGCTTGAGGCTGAGGGTTAGGGTTTGGGTATGGGTTCATGTTAGCTCTAGAGCTAGGGTCTGGGTGTCGGTGAGGGTTCCTGTGACCGCTAGGCATAGGGCCAGGGCTGAGGCCAGGTCCAGAGACGCTTTTTCGGTCGTCACCAGACCGAGCGTGAGGAGGAGGGTGAGGACTCTCGCTAGGTTCAGCATGAGACTTCGGATCAGGGCCAGGCGTAGCGTGAGAGCGAGGGGTAGGGCTACGGGGAGGTTTAGGATAAGATTTAGGGTTAGGGTTTGCGTTCCAGAAAGGCCTAGGGTCCCGTGTAGGGCTAGGGGTGGCACTCGGACCAGAGCTAGGGCTTGAGTGTGAGGTTCAGGGTTGAGATGGCGGCTAGGGTTAGCGTTTGCGTTCCCTTTCTGTGGAGAGGGGTACCTACAGCTAGGTTTCCTGCTCCTCTTGAGGGTAGAGGCAGAGTCAGGGTGAGGATGAGGGCTACGGCGAGGGTTCACGATAGGTTCAGGGCCTCGGCAAGGGTTAGGGTGAGGGTGCGTGATGGAACTAGAGCTTCGGCTCCAGCTAGGGCTAGAGCGAGGGTTCGGATGAGGTTGAGGTGGAGGGCTCGGGCTAGGGTGAAGGTGAGGTGAGGTGAGGTGAGGATTCGGGCGATGGCGAGCGTTCCAGCTAGGGATAGGACTAAGGCTGGGTTTCGGGCTCGAGCTAGGGTTCGTTCCTGGGCTAGGGCTAGCGTTCCACGGAGGGTTAGGGTTCCGGTGACGGTGGCGGTGAGGGCTAGCGTCGAGTTAGGTGGAGGGAGGAGTCCAAGGCCCAGGGATGGGTGCTAGGACTATGTTTCAGGCCAGGGTTAGAATCAGGGGCTGGGGTGAGGGTTAGGTTCAGCGCTCGGCTGAGCGTTAGGATCGGGGTGACGGCCGAGGATAGGGGTGAGATCGGAGAGAAGGTGAAGTCAGTGCTGCGCGAAGGGTTCCAGCTAGGGTTAGGATGAGGTTTAGAGGTAGGGTGAGGGGTAGGGCTAGAGCTAGGGCTAGGGCTAGGGTTCCATGGGGGATGAAGGATTCAGGAGAGGTTGAGCGTGTTAGGGTCAGGTTGAGGATTCAGAGTGACGGTGAAGTTGAAGTTTAGGATTCCGGTGAGTTTGAGGTCTAAGTCCAGGGTTAGGGTCAGGGTTAGGGTGAAGTCCAGGACCAGGGTTCCATGGATGTTGAGGGTTAGGGCTAGGGCTAGAGCTAGAGCTACGGTGAGGGTTCGTGAGGGTTCCGTGGAGGTTTCGGAATGAGGGAGGGTTAGGGTTAGGGTCACGGCCCGGGCTAGGGCTAGGGCTAGGGCTAGGTCCAGCGTTCGGCGTAGGGTTAGGATTTCGATGCGAGGGTTCGAGTTCGGTTCAGCTGCAGGGTGAGGGCTAGGTGCGAGCATTCCACGGAGGGTTGAGGGAGGTTCAGGGTCAGCGCTTGCGTGAGGGTAAGCGCCAGGGCTCCGGGTAGGTTGAGGGTCAGCGTCACGGTGAGCCTAAGCGTGACGGTGACGGTGAGAGCTAGGGCCGGGGCTAGGTGGGAGGGTTCGTGGGAAGGGTGAGACCTAGGGTCATGGCTAAGTAGCATTTGGTGGAGTAGGAGGGTTAGGGTTAGGGTGAGGGTGAGACCTAAGGTGATGTTTCGGTTGAGGATGAGGCTGACAGTTTCACTGAGGGCTAGGTATAGTGTGAGAGCTAAGGTTGAGGGTTCGTGCTATGCCTAGGGTTAGGGTTTGTTTGAGGGTTAGGGTTAGGGTTAGCTTGAGGCTGAGGGTTAGGGTTAGGGTTAGCTTGAGGCTGAGGGTTAGGGTTAGGGTTAGCTTGAGGCTGAGGGTTAGGGTTAGCTTGAGGCTGAGGGTTAGGGTTTGGGTATGGGTTCATGTTAGCTCTAGAGCTAGGGTCTGGGTGTCGGTGAGGGTTCCTGTGACCGCTAGGCATAGGGCCAGGGCTGAGGCCAGGTCCAGAGACGCTTTTTCGGTCGTCACCAGACCGAGCGTGAGGAGGAGGGTGAGGACTCTCGCTAGGTTCAGCATGAGACTTCGGATCAGGGCCAGGCGAAGCGTGAGAGCGAGGGGTAGGGCTACGGGGAGGTTTAGGATAAGATTTAGGGTTAGGGTTTGCGTTCCAGAAAGGCCTAGGGTCCCGTGTAGGGCTAGGGGTGGCACTCGGACCAGAGCTAGGGCTTGAGTGTGAGGTTCAGGGTTGAGATGGCGGCTAGGGTTAGCGTTTGCGTTCCCTTTCTGTGGAGAGGGGTACCTACAGCTAGGTTTCCTGCTCCTCTTGAGGGTAGAGGCAGAGTCAGGGTGAGGATGAGGGCTACGGCGAGGGTTCACGATAGGTTCAGGGCCTCGGCAAGGGTTAGGGTGAGGGTGCGTGATGGAACTAGAGCTTCGGCTCCAGCTAGGGCTAGAGCGAGGGTTCGGATGAGGTTGAGGTGGAGGGCTCGGGCTAGGGTGAAGGTGAGGTGAGGTGAGGTGAGGATTCGGGCGATGGCGAGCGTTCCAGCTAGGGATAGGACTAAGGCTGGGTTTCGGGCTCGAGCTAGGGTTCGTTCCTGGGCTAGGGCTAGCGTTCCACGGAGGGTTAGGGTTCCGGTGACGGTGGCGGTGAGGGCTAGCGTCGAGTTAGGTGGAGGGAGGAGTCCAAGGCCCAGGGATGGGTGCTAGGACTATGTTTCAGGCCAGGGTTAGAATCAGGGGCTGGGGTGAGGGTTAGGTTCAGCGCTCGGCTGAGCGTTAGGATCGGGGTGACGGCCGAGGATAGGGGTGAGATCGGAGAGAAGGTGAAGTCAGTGCTGCGCGAAGGGTTCCAGCTAGGGTTAGGATGAGGTTTAGAGGTAGGGTGAGGGGTAGGGCTAGAGCTAGGGCTAGGGCTAGGGTTCCATGGGGGATGAAGGATTCAGGAGAGGTTGAGCGTGTTAGGGTCAGGTTGAGGATTCAGAGTGACGGTGAAGTTGAAGTTTAGGATTCCGGTGAGTTTGAGGTCTAAGTCCAGGGTTAGGGTCAGGGTTAGGGTGAAGTCCAGGACCAGGGTTCCATGGATGTTGAGGGTTAGGGCTAGGGCTAGAGCTAGAGCTACGGTGAGGGTTCGTGAGGGTTCCGTGGAGGTTTCGGAATGAGGGAGGGTTAGGGTTAGGGTCACGGCCCGGGCTAGGGCTAGGGCTAGGGCTAGGTCCAGCGTTCGGCGTAGGGTTAGGATTTCGATGCGAGGGTTCGAGTTCGGTTCAGCTGCAGGGTGAGGGCTAGGTGCGAGCATTCCACGGAGGGTTGAGGGAGGTTCAGGGTCAGCGCTTGCGTGAGGGTAAGCGCCAGGGCTCCGGGTAGGTTGAGGGTCAGCGTCACGGTGAGCCTAAGCGTGACGGTGACGGTGAGAGCTAGGGCCGGGGCTAGGTGGGAGGGTTCGTGGGAAGGGTGAGACCTAGGGTCATGGCTAAGTAGCATTTGGTGGAGTAGGAGGGTTAGGGTTAGGGTGAGGGTGAGACCTAAGGTGATGTTTCGGTTGAGGATGAGGCTGACAGTTTCACTGAGGGCTAGGTATAGTGTGAGAGCTAAGGTTGAGGGTTCGTGCTATGCCTAGGGTTAGGGTTTGTTTGAGGGTTAGGGTTAGGGTTAGCTTGAGGCTGAGGGTTAGGGTTAGGGTTAGCTTGAGGCTGAGGGTTAGGGTTAGCTTGAGGCTGAGGGTTAGGGTTAGCTTGAGGCTGAGGGTTAGGGTTTGGGTATGGGTTCATGTTAGCTCTAGAGCTAGGGTCTGGGTGTCGGTGAGGGTTCCTGTGACCGCTAGGCATAGGGCCAGGGCTGAGGCCAGGTCCAGAGACGCTTTTTCGGTCGTCACCAGACCGAGCGTGAGGAGGAGGGTGAGGACTCTCGCTAGGTTCAGCATGAGACTTCGGATCAGGGCCAGGCGTAGCGTGAGAGCGAGGGGTAGGGCTACGGGGAGGTTTAGGATAAGATTTAGGGTTAGGGTTTGCGTTCCAGAAAGGCCTAGGGTCCCGTGTAGGGCTAGGGGTGGCACTCGGACCAGAGCTAGGGCTTGAGTGTGAGGTTCAGGGTTGAGATGGCGGCTAGGGTTAGCGTTTGCGTTCCCTTTCTGTGGAGAGGGGTACCTACAGCTAGGTTTCCTGCTCCTCTTGAGGGTAGAGGCAGAGTCAGGGTGAGGATGAGGGCTACGGCGAGGGTTCACGATAGGTTCAGGGCCTCGGCAAGGGTTAGGGTGAGGGTGCGTGATGGAACTAGAGCTTCGGCTCCAGCTAGGGCTAGAGCGAGGGTTCGGATGAGGTTGAGGTGGAGGGCTCGGGCTAGGGTGAAGGTGAGGTGAGGTGAGGTGAGGATTCGGGCGATGGCGAGCGTTCCAGCTAGGGATAGGACTAAGGCTGGGTTTCGGGCTCGAGCTAGGGTTCGTTCCTGGGCTAGGGCTAGCGTTCCACGGAGGGTTAGGGTTCCGGTGACGGTGGCGGTGAGGGCTAGCGTCGAGTTAGGTGGAGGGAGGAGTCCAAGGCCCAGGGATGGGTGCTAGGACTATGTTTCAGGCCAGGGTTAGAATCAGGGGCTGGGGTGAGGGTTAGGTTCAGCGCTCGGCTGAGCGTTAGGATCGGGGTGACGGCCGAGGATAGGGGTGAGATCGGAGAGAAGGTGAAGTCAGTGCTGCGCGAAGGGTTCCAGCTAGGGTTAGGATGAGGTTTAGAGGTAGGGTGAGGGGTAGGGCTAGAGCTAGGGCTAGGGCTAGGGTTCCATGGGGGATGAAGGATTCAGGAGAGGTTGAGCGTGTTAGGGTCAGGTTGAGGATTCAGAGTGACGGTGAAGTTGAAGTTTAGGATTCCGGTGAGTTTGAGGTCTAAGTCCAGGGTTAGGGTCAGGGTTAGGGTGAAGTCCAGGACCAGGGTTCCATGGATGTTGAGGGTTAGGGCTAGGGCTAGAGCTAGAGCTACGGTGAGGGTTCGTGAGGGTTCCGTGGAGGTTTCGGAATGAGGGAGGGTTAGGGTTAGGGTCACGGCCCGGGCTAGGGCTAGGGCTAGGGCTAGGTCCAGCGTTCGGCGTAGGGTTAGGATTTCGATGCGAGGGTTCGAGTTCGGTTCAGCTGCAGGGTGAGGGCTAGGTGCGAGCATTCCACGGAGGGTTGAGGGAGGTTCAGGGTCAGCGCTTGCGTGAGGGTAAGCGCCAGGGCTCCGGGTAGGTTGAGGGTCAGCGTCACGGTGAGCCTAAGCGTGACGGTGACGGTGAGAGCTAGGGCCGGGGCTAGGTGGGAGGGTTCGTGGGAAGGGTGAGACCTAGGGTCATGGCTAAGTAGCATTTGGTGGAGTAGGAGGGTTAGGGTTAGGGTGAGGGTGAGACCTAAGGTGATGTTTCGGTTGAGGATGAGGCTGACAGTTTCACTGAGGGCTAGGTATAGTGTGAGAGCTAAGGTTGAGGGTTCGTGCTATGCCTAGGGTTAGGGTTTGTTTGAGGGTTAGGGTTAGGGTTAGCTTGAGGCTGAGGGTTAGGGTTAGGGTTAGCTTGAGGCTGAGGGTTAGGGTTAGGGTTAGCTTGAGGCTGAGGGTTAGGGTTAGCTTGAGGCTGAGGGTTAGGGTTTGGGTATGGGTTCATGTTAGCTCTAGAGCTAGGGTCTGGGTGTCGGTGAGGGTTCCTGTGACCGCTAGGCATAGGGCCAGGGCTGAGGCCAGGTCCAGAGACGCTTTTTCGGTCGTCACCAGACCGAGCGTGAGGAGGAGGGTGAGGACTCTCGCTAGGTTCAGCATGAGACTTCGGATCAGGGCCAGGCGAAGCGTGAGAGCGAGGGGTAGGGCTACGGGGAGGTTTAGGATAAGATTTAGGGTTAGGGTTTGCGTTCCAGAAAGGCCTAGGGTCCCGTGTAGGGCTAGGGGTGGCACTCGGACCAGAGCTAGGGCTTGAGTGTGAGGTTCAGGGTTGAGATGGCGGCTAGGGTTAGCGTTTGCGTTCCCTTTCTGTGGAGAGGGGTACCTACAGCTAGGTTTCCTGCTCCTCTTGAGGGTAGAGGCAGAGTCAGGGTGAGGATGAGGGCTACGGCGAGGGTTCACGATAGGTTCAGGGCCTCGGCAAGGGTTAGGGTGAGGGTGCGTGATGGAACTAGAGCTTCGGCTCCAGCTAGGGCTAGAGCGAGGGTTCGGATGAGGTTGAGGTGGAGGGCTCGGGCTAGGGTGAAGGTGAGGTGAGGTGAGGTGAGGATTCGGGCGATGGCGAGCGTTCCAGCTAGGGATAGGACTAAGGCTGGGTTTCGGGCTCGAGCTAGGGTTCGTTCCTGGGCTAGGGCTAGCGTTCCACGGAGGGTTAGGGTTCCGGTGACGGTGGCGGTGAGGGCTAGCGTCGAGTTAGGTGGAGGGAGGAGTCCAAGGCCCAGGGATGGGTGCTAGGACTATGTTTCAGGCCAGGGTTAGAATCAGGGGCTGGGGTGAGGGTTAGGTTCAGCGCTCGGCTGAGCGTTAGGATCGGGGTGACGGCCGAGGATAGGGGTGAGATCGGAGAGAAGGTGAAGTCAGTGCTGCGCGAAGGGTTCCAGCTAGGGTTAGGATGAGGTTTAGAGGTAGGGTGAGGGGTAGGGCTAGAGCTAGGGCTAGGGCTAGGGTTCCATGGGGGATGAAGGATTCAGGAGAGGTTGAGCGTGTTAGGGTCAGGTTGAGGATTCAGAGTGACGGTGAAGTTGAAGTTTAGGATTCCGGTGAGTTTGAGGTCTAAGTCCAGGGTTAGGGTCAGGGTTAGGGTGAAGTCCAGGACCAGGGTTCCATGGATGTTGAGGGTTAGGGCTAGGGCTAGAGCTAGAGCTACGGTGAGGGTTCGTGAGGGTTCCGTGGAGGTTTCGGAATGAGGGAGGGTTAGGGTTAGGGTCACGGCCCGGGCTAGGGCTAGGGCTAGGGCTAGGTCCAGCGTTCGGCGTAGGGTTAGGATTTCGATGCGAGGGTTCGAGTTCGGTTCAGCTGCAGGGTGAGGGCTAGGTGCGAGCATTCCACGGAGGGTTGAGGGAGGTTCAGGGTCAGCGCTTGCGTGAGGGTAAGCGCCAGGGCTCCGGGTAGGTTGAGGGTCAGCGTCACGGTGAGCCTAAGCGTGACGGTGACGGTGAGAGCTAGGGCCGGGGCTAGGTGGGAGGGTTCGTGGGAAGGGTGAGACCTAGGGTCATGGCTAAGTAGCATTTGGTGGAGTAGGAGGGTTAGGGTTAGGGTGAGGGTGAGACCTAAGGTGATGTTTCGGTTGAGGATGAGGCTGACAGTTTCACTGAGGGCTAGGTATAGTGTGAGAGCTAAGGTTGAGGGTTCGTGCTATGCCTAGGGTTAGGGTTTGTTTGAGGGTTAGGGTTAGGGTTAGCTTGAGGCTGAGGGTTAGGGTTAGGGTTAGCTTGAGGCTGAGGGTTAGGGTTAGCTTGAGGCTGAGGGTTAGGGTTAGCTTGAGGCTGAGGGTTAGGGTTTGGGTATGGGTTCATGTTAGCTCTAGAGCTAGGGTCTGGGTGTCGGTGAGGGTTCCTGTGACCGCTAGGCATAGGGCCAGGGCTGAGGCCAGGTCCAGAGACGCTTTTTCGGTCGTCACCAGACCGAGCGTGAGGAGGAGGGTGAGGACTCTCGCTAGGTTCAGCATGAGACTTCGGATCAGGGCCAGGCGTAGCGTGAGAGCGAGGGGTAGGGCTACGGGGAGGTTTAGGATAAGATTTAGGGTTAGGGTTTGCGTTCCAGAAAGGCCTAGGGTCCCGTGTAGGGCTAGGGGTGGCACTCGGACCAGAGCTAGGGCTTGAGTGTGAGGTTCAGGGTTGAGATGGCGGCTAGGGTTAGCGTTTGCGTTCCCTTTCTGTGGAGAGGGGTACCTACAGCTAGGTTTCCTGCTCCTCTTGAGGGTAGAGGCAGAGTCAGGGTGAGGATGAGGGCTACGGCGAGGGTTCACGATAGGTTCAGGGCCTCGGCAAGGGTTAGGGTGAGGGTGCGTGATGGAACTAGAGCTTCGGCTCCAGCTAGGGCTAGAGCGAGGGTTCGGATGAGGTTGAGGTGGAGGGCTCGGGCTAGGGTGAAGGTGAGGTGAGGTGAGGTGAGGATTCGGGCGATGGCGAGCGTTCCAGCTAGGGATAGGACTAAGGCTGGGTTTCGGGCTCGAGCTAGGGTTCGTTCCTGGGCTAGGGCTAGCGTTCCACGGAGGGTTAGGGTTCCGGTGACGGTGGCGGTGAGGGCTAGCGTCGAGTTAGGTGGAGGGAGGAGTCCAAGGCCCAGGGATGGGTGCTAGGACTATGTTTCAGGCCAGGGTTAGAATCAGGGGCTGGGGTGAGGGTTAGGTTCAGCGCTCGGCTGAGCGTTAGGATCGGGGTGACGGCCGAGGATAGGGGTGAGATCGGAGAGAAGGTGAAGTCAGTGCTGCGCGAAGGGTTCCAGCTAGGGTTAGGATGAGGTTTAGAGGTAGGGTGAGGGGTAGGGCTAGAGCTAGGGCTAGGGCTAGGGTTCCATGGGGGATGAAGGATTCAGGAGAGGTTGAGCGTGTTAGGGTCAGGTTGAGGATTCAGAGTGACGGTGAAGTTGAAGTTTAGGATTCCGGTGAGTTTGAGGTCTAAGTCCAGGGTTAGGGTCAGGGTTAGGGTGAAGTCCAGGACCAGGGTTCCATGGATGTTGAGGGTTAGGGCTAGGGCTAGAGCTAGAGCTACGGTGAGGGTTCGTGAGGGTTCCGTGGAGGTTTCGGAATGAGGGAGGGTTAGGGTTAGGGTCACGGCCCGGGCTAGGGCTAGGGCTAGGGCTAGGTCCAGCGTTCGGCGTAGGGTTAGGATTTCGATGCGAGGGTTCGAGTTCGGTTCAGCTGCAGGGTGAGGGCTAGGTGCGAGCATTCCACGGAGGGTTGAGGGAGGTTCAGGGTCAGCGCTTGCGTGAGGGTAAGCGCCAGGGCTCCGGGTAGGTTGAGGGTCAGCGTCACGGTGAGCCTAAGCGTGACGGTGACGGTGAGAGCTAGGGCCGGGGCTAGGTGGGAGGGTTCGTGGGAAGGGTGAGACCTAGGGTCATGGCTAAGTAGCATTTGGTGGAGTAGGAGGGTTAGGGTTAGGGTGAGGGTGAGACCTAAGGTGATGTTTCGGTTGAGGATGAGGCTGACAGTTTCACTGAGGGCTAGGTATAGTGTGAGAGCTAAGGTTGAGGGTTCGTGCTATGCCTAGGGTTAGGGTTTGTTTGAGGGTTAGGGTTAGGGTTAGCTTGAGGCTGAGGGTTAGGGTTAGGGTTAGCTTGAGGCTGAGGGTTAGGGTTAGCTTGAGGCTGAGGGTTAGGGTTAGCTTGAGGCTGAGGGTTAGGGTTTGGGTATGGGTTCATGTTAGCTCTAGAGCTAGGGTCTGGGTGTCGGTGAGGGTTCCTGTGACCGCTAGGCATAGGGCCAGGGCTGAGGCCAGGTCCAGAGACGCTTTTTCGGTCGTCACCAGACCGAGCGTGAGGAGGAGGGTGAGGACTCTCGCTAGGTTCAGCATGAGACTTCGGATCAGGGCCAGGCGTAGCGTGAGAGCGAGGGGTAGGGCTACGGGGAGGTTTAGGATAAGATTTAGGGTTAGGGTTTGCGTTCCAGAAAGGCCTAGGGTCCCGTGTAGGGCTAGGGGTGGCACTCGGACCAGAGCTAGGGCTTGAGTGTGAGGTTCAGGGTTGAGATGGCGGCTAGGGTTAGCGTTTGCGTTCCCTTTCTGTGGAGAGGGGTACCTACAGCTAGGTTTCCTGCTCCTCTTGAGGGTAGAGGCAGAGTCAGGGTGAGGATGAGGGCTACGGCGAGGGTTCACGATAGGTTCAGGGCCTCGGCAAGGGTTAGGGTGAGGGTGCGTGATGGAACTAGAGCTTCGGCTCCAGCTAGGGCTAGAGCGAGGGTTCGGATGAGGTTGAGGTGGAGGGCTCGGGCTAGGGTGAAGGTGAGGTGAGGTGAGGTGAGGATTCGGGCGATGGCGAGCGTTCCAGCTAGGGATAGGACTAAGGCTGGGTTTCGGGCTCGAGCTAGGGTTCGTTCCTGGGCTAGGGCTAGCGTTCCACGGAGGGTTAGGGTTCCGGTGACGGTGGCGGTGAGGGCTAGCGTCGAGTTAGGTGGAGGGAGGAGTCCAAGGCCCAGGGATGGGTGCTAGGACTATGTTTCAGGCCAGGGTTAGAATCAGGGGCTGGGGTGAGGGTTAGGTTCAGCGCTCGGCTGAGCGTTAGGATCGGGGTGACGGCCGAGGATAGGGGTGAGATCGGAGAGAAGGTGAAGTCAGTGCTGCGCGAAGGGTTCCAGCTAGGGTTAGGATGAGGTTTAGAGGTAGGGTGAGGGGTAGGGCTAGAGCTAGGGCTAGGGCTAGGGTTCCATGGGGGATGAAGGATTCAGGAGAGGTTGAGCGTGTTAGGGTCAGGTTGAGGATTCAGAGTGACGGTGAAGTTGAAGTTTAGGATTCCGGTGAGTTTGAGGTCTAAGTCCAGGGTTAGGGTCAGGGTTAGGGTGAAGTCCAGGACCAGGGTTCCATGGATGTTGAGGGTTAGGGCTAGGGCTAGAGCTAGAGCTACGGTGAGGGTTCGTGAGGGTTCCGTGGAGGTTTCGGAATGAGGGAGGGTTAGGGTTAGGGTCACGGCCCGGGCTAGGGCTAGGGCTAGGGCTAGGTCCAGCGTTCGGCGTAGGGTTAGGATTTCGATGCGAGGGTTCGAGTTCGGTTCAGCTGCAGGGTGAGGGCTAGGTGCGAGCATTCCACGGAGGGTTGAGGGAGGTTCAGGGTCAGCGCTTGCGTGAGGGTAAGCGCCAGGGCTCCGGGTAGGTTGAGGGTCAGCGTCACGGTGAGCCTAAGCGTGACGGTGACGGTGAGAGCTAGGGCCGGGGCTAGGTGGGAGGGTTCGTGGGAAGGGTGAGACCTAGGGTCATGGCTAAGTAGCATTTGGTGGAGTAGGAGGGTTAGGGTTAGGGTGAGGGTGAGACCTAAGGTGATGTTTCGGTTGAGGATGAGGCTGACAGTTTCACTGAGGGCTAGGTATAGTGTGAGAGCTAAGGTTGAGGGTTCGTGCTATGCCTAGGGTTAGGGTTTGTTTGAGGGTTAGGGTTAGGGTTAGCTTGAGGCTGAGGGTTAGGGTTAGGGTTAGCTTGAGGCTGAGGGTTAGGGTTAGGGTTAGCTTGAGGCTGAGGGTTAGGGTTAGCTTGAGGCTGAGGGTTAGGGTTTGGGTATGGGTTCATGTTAGCTCTAGAGCTAGGGTCTGGGTGTCGGTGAGGGTTCCTGTGACCGCTAGGCATAGGGCCAGGGCTGAGGCCAGGTCCAGAGACGCTTTTTCGGTCGTCACCAGACCGAGCGTGAGGAGGAGGGTGAGGACTCTCGCTAGGTTCAGCATGAGACTTCGGATCAGGGCCAGGCGAAGCGTGAGAGCGAGGGGTAGGGCTACGGGGAGGTTTAGGATAAGATTTAGGGTTAGGGTTTGCGTTCCAGAAAGGCCTAGGGTCCCGTGTAGGGCTAGGGGTGGCACTCGGACCAGAGCTAGGGCTTGAGTGTGAGGTTCAGGGTTGAGATGGCGGCTAGGGTTAGCGTTTGCGTTCCCTTTCTGTGGAGAGGGGTACCTACAGCTAGGTTTCCTGCTCCTCTTGAGGGTAGAGGCAGAGTCAGGGTGAGGATGAGGGCTACGGCGAGGGTTCACGATAGGTTCAGGGCCTCGGCAAGGGTTAGGGTGAGGGTGCGTGATGGAACTAGAGCTTCGGCTCCAGCTAGGGCTAGAGCGAGGGTTCGGATGAGGTTGAGGTGGAGGGCTCGGGCTAGGGTGAAGGTGAGGTGAGGTGAGGTGAGGATTCGGGCGATGGCGAGCGTTCCAGCTAGGGATAGGACTAAGGCTGGGTTTCGGGCTCGAGCTAGGGTTCGTTCCTGGGCTAGGGCTAGCGTTCCACGGAGGGTTAGGGTTCCGGTGACGGTGGCGGTGAGGGCTAGCGTCGAGTTAGGTGGAGGGAGGAGTCCAAGGCCCAGGGATGGGTGCTAGGACTATGTTTCAGGCCAGGGTTAGAATCAGGGGCTGGGGTGAGGGTTAGGTTCAGCGCTCGGCTGAGCGTTAGGATCGGGGTGACGGCCGAGGATAGGGGTGAGATCGGAGAGAAGGTGAAGTCAGTGCTGCGCGAAGGGTTCCAGCTAGGGTTAGGATGAGGTTTAGAGGTAGGGTGAGGGGTAGGGCTAGAGCTAGGGCTAGGGCTAGGGTTCCATGGGGGATGAAGGATTCAGGAGAGGTTGAGCGTGTTAGGGTCAGGTTGAGGATTCAGAGTGACGGTGAAGTTGAAGTTTAGGATTCCGGTGAGTTTGAGGTCTAAGTCCAGGGTTAGGGTCAGGGTTAGGGTGAAGTCCAGGACCAGGGTTCCATGGATGTTGAGGGTTAGGGCTAGGGCTAGAGCTAGAGCTACGGTGAGGGTTCGTGAGGGTTCCGTGGAGGTTTCGGAATGAGGGAGGGTTAGGGTTAGGGTCACGGCCCGGGCTAGGGCTAGGGCTAGGGCTAGGTCCAGCGTTCGGCGTAGGGTTAGGATTTCGATGCGAGGGTTCGAGTTCGGTTCAGCTGCAGGGTGAGGGCTAGGTGCGAGCATTCCACGGAGGGTTGAGGGAGGTTCAGGGTCAGCGCTTGCGTGAGGGTAAGCGCCAGGGCTCCGGGTAGGTTGAGGGTCAGCGTCACGGTGAGCCTAAGCGTGACGGTGACGGTGAGAGCTAGGGCCGGGGCTAGGTGGGAGGGTTCGTGGGAAGGGTGAGACCTAGGGTCATGGCTAAGTAGCATTTGGTGGAGTAGGAGGGTTAGGGTTAGGGTGAGGGTGAGACCTAAGGTGATGTTTCGGTTGAGGATGAGGCTGACAGTTTCACTGAGGGCTAGGTATAGTGTGAGAGCTAAGGTTGAGGGTTCGTGCTATGCCTAGGGTTAGGGTTTGTTTGAGGGTTAGGGTTAGGGTTAGCTTGAGGCTGAGGGTTAGGGTTAGGGTTAGCTTGAGGCTGAGGGTTAGGGTTAGCTTGAGGCTGAGGGTTAGGGTTAGCTTGAGGCTGAGGGTTAGGGTTTGGGTATGGGTTCATGTTAGCTCTAGAGCTAGGGTCTGGGTGTCGGTGAGGGTTCCTGTGACCGCTAGGCATAGGGCCAGGGCTGAGGCCAGGTCCAGAGACGCTTTTTCGGTCGTCACCAGACCGAGCGTGAGGAGGAGGGTGAGGACTCTCGCTAGGTTCAGCATGAGACTTCGGATCAGGGCCAGGCGTAGCGTGAGAGCGAGGGGTAGGGCTACGGGGAGGTTTAGGATAAGATTTAGGGTTAGGGTTTGCGTTCCAGAAAGGCCTAGGGTCCCGTGTAGGGCTAGGGGTGGCACTCGGACCAGAGCTAGGGCTTGAGTGTGAGGTTCAGGGTTGAGATGGCGGCTAGGGTTAGCGTTTGCGTTCCCTTTCTGTGGAGAGGGGTACCTACAGCTAGGTTTCCTGCTCCTCTTGAGGGTAGAGGCAGAGTCAGGGTGAGGATGAGGGCTACGGCGAGGGTTCACGATAGGTTCAGGGCCTCGGCAAGGGTTAGGGTGAGGGTGCGTGATGGAACTAGAGCTTCGGCTCCAGCTAGGGCTAGAGCGAGGGTTCGGATGAGGTTGAGGTGGAGGGCTCGGGCTAGGGTGAAGGTGAGGTGAGGTGAGGTGAGGATTCGGGCGATGGCGAGCGTTCCAGCTAGGGATAGGACTAAGGCTGGGTTTCGGGCTCGAGCTAGGGTTCGTTCCTGGGCTAGGGCTAGCGTTCCACGGAGGGTTAGGGTTCCGGTGACGGTGGCGGTGAGGGCTAGCGTCGAGTTAGGTGGAGGGAGGAGTCCAAGGCCCAGGGATGGGTGCTAGGACTATGTTTCAGGCCAGGGTTAGAATCAGGGGCTGGGGTGAGGGTTAGGTTCAGCGCTCGGCTGAGCGTTAGGATCGGGGTGACGGCCGAGGATAGGGGTGAGATCGGAGAGAAGGTGAAGTCAGTGCTGCGCGAAGGGTTCCAGCTAGGGTTAGGATGAGGTTTAGAGGTAGGGTGAGGGGTAGGGCTAGAGCTAGGGCTAGGGCTAGGGTTCCATGGGGGATGAAGGATTCAGGAGAGGTTGAGCGTGTTAGGGTCAGGTTGAGGATTCAGAGTGACGGTGAAGTTGAAGTTTAGGATTCCGGTGAGTTTGAGGTCTAAGTCCAGGGTTAGGGTCAGGGTTAGGGTGAAGTCCAGGACCAGGGTTCCATGGATGTTGAGGGTTAGGGCTAGGGCTAGAGCTAGAGCTACGGTGAGGGTTCGTGAGGGTTCCGTGGAGGTTTCGGAATGAGGGAGGGTTAGGGTTAGGGTCACGGCCCGGGCTAGGGCTAGGGCTAGGGCTAGGTCCAGCGTTCGGCGTAGGGTTAGGATTTCGATGCGAGGGTTCGAGTTCGGTTCAGCTGCAGGGTGAGGGCTAGGTGCGAGCATTCCACGGAGGGTTGAGGGAGGTTCAGGGTCAGCGCTTGCGTGAGGGTAAGCGCCAGGGCTCCGGGTAGGTTGAGGGTCAGCGTCACGGTGAGCCTAAGCGTGACGGTGACGGTGAGAGCTAGGGCCGGGGCTAGGTGGGAGGGTTCGTGGGAAGGGTGAGACCTAGGGTCATGGCTAAGTAGCATTTGGTGGAGTAGGAGGGTTAGGGTTAGGGTGAGGGTGAGACCTAAGGTGATGTTTCGGTTGAGGATGAGGCTGACAGTTTCACTGAGGGCTAGGTATAGTGTGAGAGCTAAGGTTGAGGGTTCGTGCTATGCCTAGGGTTAGGGTTTGTTTGAGGGTTAGGGTTAGGGTTAGCTTGAGGCTGAGGGTTAGGGTTAGGGTTAGCTTGAGGCTGAGGGTTAGGGTTAGCTTGAGGCTGAGGGTTAGGGTTAGCTTGAGGCTGAGGGTTAGGGTTTGGGTATGGGTTCATGTTAGCTCTAGAGCTAGGGTCTGGGTGTCGGTGAGGGTTCCTGTGACCGCTAGGCATAGGGCCAGGGCTGAGGCCAGGTCCAGAGACGCTTTTTCGGTCGTCACCAGACCGAGCGTGAGGAGGAGGGTGAGGACTCTCGCTAGGTTCAGCATGAGACTTCGGATCAGGGCCAGGCGTAGCGTGAGAGCGAGGGGTAGGGCTACGGGGAGGTTTAGGATAAGATTTAGGGTTAGGGTTTGCGTTCCAGAAAGGCCTAGGGTCCCGTGTAGGGCTAGGGGTGGCACTCGGACCAGAGCTAGGGCTTGAGTGTGAGGTTCAGGGTTGAGATGGCGGCTAGGGTTAGCGTTTGCGTTCCCTTTCTGTGGAGAGGGGTACCTACAGCTAGGTTTCCTGCTCCTCTTGAGGGTAGAGGCAGAGTCAGGGTGAGGATGAGGGCTACGGCGAGGGTTCACGATAGGTTCAGGGCCTCGGCAAGGGTTAGGGTGAGGGTGCGTGATGGAACTAGAGCTTCGGCTCCAGCTAGGGCTAGAGCGAGGGTTCGGATGAGGTTGAGGTGGAGGGCTCGGGCTAGGGTGAAGGTGAGGTGAGGTGAGGTGAGGATTCGGGCGATGGCGAGCGTTCCAGCTAGGGATAGGACTAAGGCTGGGTTTCGGGCTCGAGCTAGGGTTCGTTCCTGGGCTAGGGCTAGCGTTCCACGGAGGGTTAGGGTTCCGGTGACGGTGGCGGTGAGGGCTAGCGTCGAGTTAGGTGGAGGGAGGAGTCCAAGGCCCAGGGATGGGTGCTAGGACTATGTTTCAGGCCAGGGTTAGAATCAGGGGCTGGGGTGAGGGTTAGGTTCAGCGCTCGGCTGAGCGTTAGGATCGGGGTGACGGCCGAGGATAGGGGTGAGATCGGAGAGAAGGTGAAGTCAGTGCTGCGCGAAGGGTTCCAGCTAGGGTTAGGATGAGGTTTAGAGGTAGGGTGAGGGGTAGGGCTAGAGCTAGGGCTAGGGCTAGGGTTCCATGGGGGATGAAGGATTCAGGAGAGGTTGAGCGTGTTAGGGTCAGGTTGAGGATTCAGAGTGACGGTGAAGTTGAAGTTTAGGATTCCGGTGAGTTTGAGGTCTAAGTCCAGGGTTAGGGTCAGGGTTAGGGTGAAGTCCAGGACCAGGGTTCCATGGATGTTGAGGGTTAGGGCTAGGGCTAGAGCTAGAGCTACGGTGAGGGTTCGTGAGGGTTCCGTGGAGGTTTCGGAATGAGGGAGGGTTAGGGTTAGGGTCACGGCCCGGGCTAGGGCTAGGGCTAGGGCTAGGTCCAGCGTTCGGCGTAGGGTTAGGATTTCGATGCGAGGGTTCGAGTTCGGTTCAGCTGCAGGGTGAGGGCTAGGTGCGAGCATTCCACGGAGGGTTGAGGGAGGTTCAGGGTCAGCGCTTGCGTGAGGGTAAGCGCCAGGGCTCCGGGTAGGTTGAGGGTCAGCGTCACGGTGAGCCTAAGCGTGACGGTGACGGTGAGAGCTAGGGCCGGGGCTAGGTGGGAGGGTTCGTGGGAAGGGTGAGACCTAGGGTCATGGCTAAGTAGCATTTGGTGGAGTAGGAGGGTTAGGGTTAGGGTGAGGGTGAGACCTAAGGTGATGTTTCGGTTGAGGATGAGGCTGACAGTTTCACTGAGGGCTAGGTATAGTGTGAGAGCTAAGGTTGAGGGTTCGTGCTATGCCTAGGGTTAGGGTTTGTTTGAGGGTTAGGGTTAGGGTTAGCTTGAGGCTGAGGGTTAGGGTTAGGGTTAGCTTGAGGCTGAGGGTTAGGGTTAGGGTTAGCTTGAGGCTGAGGGTTAGGGTTAGCTTGAGGCTGAGGGTTAGGGTTTGGGTATGGGTTCATGTTAGCTCTAGAGCTAGGGTCTGGGTGTCGGTGAGGGTTCCTGTGACCGCTAGGCATAGGGCCAGGGCTGAGGCCAGGTCCAGAGACGCTTTTTCGGTCGTCACCAGACCGAGCGTGAGGAGGAGGGTGAGGACTCTCGCTAGGTTCAGCATGAGACTTCGGATCAGGGCCAGGCGAAGCGTGAGAGCGAGGGGTAGGGCTACGGGGAGGTTTAGGATAAGATTTAGGGTTAGGGTTTGCGTTCCAGAAAGGCCTAGGGTCCCGTGTAGGGCTAGGGGTGGCACTCGGACCAGAGCTAGGGCTTGAGTGTGAGGTTCAGGGTTGAGATGGCGGCTAGGGTTAGCGTTTGCGTTCCCTTTCTGTGGAGAGGGGTACCTACAGCTAGGTTTCCTGCTCCTCTTGAGGGTAGAGGCAGAGTCAGGGTGAGGATGAGGGCTACGGCGAGGGTTCACGATAGGTTCAGGGCCTCGGCAAGGGTTAGGGTGAGGGTGCGTGATGGAACTAGAGCTTCGGCTCCAGCTAGGGCTAGAGCGAGGGTTCGGATGAGGTTGAGGTGGAGGGCTCGGGCTAGGGTGAAGGTGAGGTGAGGTGAGGTGAGGATTCGGGCGATGGCGAGCGTTCCAGCTAGGGATAGGACTAAGGCTGGGTTTCGGGCTCGAGCTAGGGTTCGTTCCTGGGCTAGGGCTAGCGTTCCACGGAGGGTTAGGGTTCCGGTGACGGTGGCGGTGAGGGCTAGCGTCGAGTTAGGTGGAGGGAGGAGTCCAAGGCCCAGGGATGGGTGCTAGGACTATGTTTCAGGCCAGGGTTAGAATCAGGGGCTGGGGTGAGGGTTAGGTTCAGCGCTCGGCTGAGCGTTAGGATCGGGGTGACGGCCGAGGATAGGGGTGAGATCGGAGAGAAGGTGAAGTCAGTGCTGCGCGAAGGGTTCCAGCTAGGGTTAGGATGAGGTTTAGAGGTAGGGTGAGGGGTAGGGCTAGAGCTAGGGCTAGGGCTAGGGTTCCATGGGGGATGAAGGATTCAGGAGAGGTTGAGCGTGTTAGGGTCAGGTTGAGGATTCAGAGTGACGGTGAAGTTGAAGTTTAGGATTCCGGTGAGTTTGAGGTCTAAGTCCAGGGTTAGGGTCAGGGTTAGGGTGAAGTCCAGGACCAGGGTTCCATGGATGTTGAGGGTTAGGGCTAGGGCTAGAGCTAGAGCTACGGTGAGGGTTCGTGAGGGTTCCGTGGAGGTTTCGGAATGAGGGAGGGTTAGGGTTAGGGTCACGGCCCGGGCTAGGGCTAGGGCTAGGGCTAGGTCCAGCGTTCGGCGTAGGGTTAGGATTTCGATGCGAGGGTTCGAGTTCGGTTCAGCTGCAGGGTGAGGGCTAGGTGCGAGCATTCCACGGAGGGTTGAGGGAGGTTCAGGGTCAGCGCTTGCGTGAGGGTAAGCGCCAGGGCTCCGGGTAGGTTGAGGGTCAGCGTCACGGTGAGCCTAAGCGTGACGGTGACGGTGAGAGCTAGGGCCGGGGCTAGGTGGGAGGGTTCGTGGGAAGGGTGAGACCTAGGGTCATGGCTAAGTAGCATTTGGTGGAGTAGGAGGGTTAGGGTTAGGGTGAGGGTGAGACCTAAGGTGATGTTTCGGTTGAGGATGAGGCTGACAGTTTCACTGAGGGCTAGGTATAGTGTGAGAGCTAAGGTTGAGGGTTCGTGCTATGCCTAGGGTTAGGGTTTGTTTGAGGGTTAGGGTTAGGGTTAGCTTGAGGCTGAGGGTTAGGGTTAGGGTTAGCTTGAGGCTGAGGGTTAGGGTTAGCTTGAGGCTGAGGGTTAGGGTTAGCTTGAGGCTGAGGGTTAGGGTTTGGGTATGGGTTCATGTTAGCTCTAGAGCTAGGGTCTGGGTGTCGGTGAGGGTTCCTGTGACCGCTAGGCATAGGGCCAGGGCTGAGGCCAGGTCCAGAGACGCTTTTTCGGTCGTCACCAGACCGAGCGTGAGGAGGAGGGTGAGGACTCTCGCTAGGTTCAGCATGAGACTTCGGATCAGGGCCAGGCGTAGCGTGAGAGCGAGGGGTAGGGCTACGGGGAGGTTTAGGATAAGATTTAGGGTTAGGGTTTGCGTTCCAGAAAGGCCTAGGGTCCCGTGTAGGGCTAGGGGTGGCACTCGGACCAGAGCTAGGGCTTGAGTGTGAGGTTCAGGGTTGAGATGGCGGCTAGGGTTAGCGTTTGCGTTCCCTTTCTGTGGAGAGGGGTACCTACAGCTAGGTTTCCTGCTCCTCTTGAGGGTAGAGGCAGAGTCAGGGTGAGGATGAGGGCTACGGCGAGGGTTCACGATAGGTTCAGGGCCTCGGCAAGGGTTAGGGTGAGGGTGCGTGATGGAACTAGAGCTTCGGCTCCAGCTAGGGCTAGAGCGAGGGTTCGGATGAGGTTGAGGTGGAGGGCTCGGGCTAGGGTGAAGGTGAGGTGAGGTGAGGTGAGGATTCGGGCGATGGCGAGCGTTCCAGCTAGGGATAGGACTAAGGCTGGGTTTCGGGCTCGAGCTAGGGTTCGTTCCTGGGCTAGGGCTAGCGTTCCACGGAGGGTTAGGGTTCCGGTGACGGTGGCGGTGAGGGCTAGCGTCGAGTTAGGTGGAGGGAGGAGTCCAAGGCCCAGGGATGGGTGCTAGGACTATGTTTCAGGCCAGGGTTAGAATCAGGGGCTGGGGTGAGGGTTAGGTTCAGCGCTCGGCTGAGCGTTAGGATCGGGGTGACGGCCGAGGATAGGGGTGAGATCGGAGAGAAGGTGAAGTCAGTGCTGCGCGAAGGGTTCCAGCTAGGGTTAGGATGAGGTTTAGAGGTAGGGTGAGGGGTAGGGCTAGAGCTAGGGCTAGGGCTAGGGTTCCATGGGGGATGAAGGATTCAGGAGAGGTTGAGCGTGTTAGGGTCAGGTTGAGGATTCAGAGTGACGGTGAAGTTGAAGTTTAGGATTCCGGTGAGTTTGAGGTCTAAGTCCAGGGTTAGGGTCAGGGTTAGGGTGAAGTCCAGGACCAGGGTTCCATGGATGTTGAGGGTTAGGGCTAGGGCTAGAGCTAGAGCTACGGTGAGGGTTCGTGAGGGTTCCGTGGAGGTTTCGGAATGAGGGAGGGTTAGGGTTAGGGTCACGGCCCGGGCTAGGGCTAGGGCTAGGGCTAGGTCCAGCGTTCGGCGTAGGGTTAGGATTTCGATGCGAGGGTTCGAGTTCGGTTCAGCTGCAGGGTGAGGGCTAGGTGCGAGCATTCCACGGAGGGTTGAGGGAGGTTCAGGGTCAGCGCTTGCGTGAGGGTAAGCGCCAGGGCTCCGGGTAGGTTGAGGGTCAGCGTCACGGTGAGCCTAAGCGTGACGGTGACGGTGAGAGCTAGGGCCGGGGCTAGGTGGGAGGGTTCGTGGGAAGGGTGAGACCTAGGGTCATGGCTAAGTAGCATTTGGTGGAGTAGGAGGGTTAGGGTTAGGGTGAGGGTGAGACCTAAGGTGATGTTTCGGTTGAGGATGAGGCTGACAGTTTCACTGAGGGCTAGGTATAGTGTGAGAGCTAAGGTTGAGGGTTCGTGCTATGCCTAGGGTTAGGGTTTGTTTGAGGGTTAGGGTTAGGGTTAGCTTGAGGCTGAGGGTTAGGGTTAGGGTTAGCTTGAGGCTGAGGGTTAGGGTTAGGGTTAGCTTGAGGCTGAGGGTTAGGGTTAGCTTGAGGCTGAGGGTTAGGGTTTGGGTATGGGTTCATGTTAGCTCTAGAGCTAGGGTCTGGGTGTCGGTGAGGGTTCCTGTGACCGCTAGGCATAGGGCCAGGGCTGAGGCCAGGTCCAGAGACGCTTTTTCGGTCGTCACCAGACCGAGCGTGAGGAGGAGGGTGAGGACTCTCGCTAGGTTCAGCATGAGACTTCGGATCAGGGCCAGGCGAAGCGTGAGAGCGAGGGGTAGGGCTACGGGGAGGTTTAGGATAAGATTTAGGGTTAGGGTTTGCGTTCCAGAAAGGCCTAGGGTCCCGTGTAGGGCTAGGGGTGGCACTCGGACCAGAGCTAGGGCTTGAGTGTGAGGTTCAGGGTTGAGATGGCGGCTAGGGTTAGCGTTTGCGTTCCCTTTCTGTGGAGAGGGGTACCTACAGCTAGGTTTCCTGCTCCTCTTGAGGGTAGAGGCAGAGTCAGGGTGAGGATGAGGGCTACGGCGAGGGTTCACGATAGGTTCAGGGCCTCGGCAAGGGTTAGGGTGAGGGTGCGTGATGGAACTAGAGCTTCGGCTCCAGCTAGGGCTAGAGCGAGGGTTCGGATGAGGTTGAGGTGGAGGGCTCGGGCTAGGGTGAAGGTGAGGTGAGGTGAGGTGAGGATTCGGGCGATGGCGAGCGTTCCAGCTAGGGATAGGACTAAGGCTGGGTTTCGGGCTCGAGCTAGGGTTCGTTCCTGGGCTAGGGCTAGCGTTCCACGGAGGGTTAGGGTTCCGGTGACGGTGGCGGTGAGGGCTAGCGTCGAGTTAGGTGGAGGGAGGAGTCCAAGGCCCAGGGATGGGTGCTAGGACTATGTTTCAGGCCAGGGTTAGAATCAGGGGCTGGGGTGAGGGTTAGGTTCAGCGCTCGGCTGAGCGTTAGGATCGGGGTGACGGCCGAGGATAGGGGTGAGATCGGAGAGAAGGTGAAGTCAGTGCTGCGCGAAGGGTTCCAGCTAGGGTTAGGATGAGGTTTAGAGGTAGGGTGAGGGGTAGGGCTAGAGCTAGGGCTAGGGCTAGGGTTCCATGGGGGATGAAGGATTCAGGAGAGGTTGAGCGTGTTAGGGTCAGGTTGAGGATTCAGAGTGACGGTGAAGTTGAAGTTTAGGATTCCGGTGAGTTTGAGGTCTAAGTCCAGGGTTAGGGTCAGGGTTAGGGTGAAGTCCAGGACCAGGGTTCCATGGATGTTGAGGGTTAGGGCTAGGGCTAGAGCTAGAGCTACGGTGAGGGTTCGTGAGGGTTCCGTGGAGGTTTCGGAATGAGGGAGGGTTAGGGTTAGGGTCACGGCCCGGGCTAGGGCTAGGGCTAGGGCTAGGTCCAGCGTTCGGCGTAGGGTTAGGATTTCGATGCGAGGGTTCGAGTTCGGTTCAGCTGCAGGGTGAGGGCTAGGTGCGAGCATTCCACGGAGGGTTGAGGGAGGTTCAGGGTCAGCGCTTGCGTGAGGGTAAGCGCCAGGGCTCCGGGTAGGTTGAGGGTCAGCGTCACGGTGAGCCTAAGCGTGACGGTGACGGTGAGAGCTAGGGCCGGGGCTAGGTGGGAGGGTTCGTGGGAAGGGTGAGACCTAGGGTCATGGCTAAGTAGCATTTGGTGGAGTAGGAGGGTTAGGGTTAGGGTGAGGGTGAGACCTAAGGTGATGTTTCGGTTGAGGATGAGGCTGACAGTTTCACTGAGGGCTAGGTATAGTGTGAGAGCTAAGGTTGAGGGTTCGTGCTATGCCTAGGGTTAGGGTTTGTTTGAGGGTTAGGGTTAGGGTTAGCTTGAGGCTGAGGGTTAGGGTTAGGGTTAGCTTGAGGCTGAGGGTTAGGGTTAGCTTGAGGCTGAGGGTTAGGGTTAGCTTGAGGCTGAGGGTTAGGGTTTGGGTATGGGTTCATGTTAGCTCTAGAGCTAGGGTCTGGGTGTCGGTGAGGGTTCCTGTGACCGCTAGGCATAGGGCCAGGGCTGAGGCCAGGTCCAGAGACGCTTTTTCGGTCGTCACCAGACCGAGCGTGAGGAGGAGGGTGAGGACTCTCGCTAGGTTCAGCATGAGACTTCGGATCAGGGCCAGGCGTAGCGTGAGAGCGAGGGGTAGGGCTACGGGGAGGTTTAGGATAAGATTTAGGGTTAGGGTTTGCGTTCCAGAAAGGCCTAGGGTCCCGTGTAGGGCTAGGGGTGGCACTCGGACCAGAGCTAGGGCTTGAGTGTGAGGTTCAGGGTTGAGATGGCGGCTAGGGTTAGCGTTTGCGTTCCCTTTCTGTGGAGAGGGGTACCTACAGCTAGGTTTCCTGCTCCTCTTGAGGGTAGAGGCAGAGTCAGGGTGAGGATGAGGGCTACGGCGAGGGTTCACGATAGGTTCAGGGCCTCGGCAAGGGTTAGGGTGAGGGTGCGTGATGGAACTAGAGCTTCGGCTCCAGCTAGGGCTAGAGCGAGGGTTCGGATGAGGTTGAGGTGGAGGGCTCGGGCTAGGGTGAAGGTGAGGTGAGGTGAGGTGAGGATTCGGGCGATGGCGAGCGTTCCAGCTAGGGATAGGACTAAGGCTGGGTTTCGGGCTCGAGCTAGGGTTCGTTCCTGGGCTAGGGCTAGCGTTCCACGGAGGGTTAGGGTTCCGGTGACGGTGGCGGTGAGGGCTAGCGTCGAGTTAGGTGGAGGGAGGAGTCCAAGGCCCAGGGATGGGTGCTAGGACTATGTTTCAGGCCAGGGTTAGAATCAGGGGCTGGGGTGAGGGTTAGGTTCAGCGCTCGGCTGAGCGTTAGGATCGGGGTGACGGCCGAGGATAGGGGTGAGATCGGAGAGAAGGTGAAGTCAGTGCTGCGCGAAGGGTTCCAGCTAGGGTTAGGATGAGGTTTAGAGGTAGGGTGAGGGGTAGGGCTAGAGCTAGGGCTAGGGCTAGGGTTCCATGGGGGATGAAGGATTCAGGAGAGGTTGAGCGTGTTAGGGTCAGGTTGAGGATTCAGAGTGACGGTGAAGTTGAAGTTTAGGATTCCGGTGAGTTTGAGGTCTAAGTCCAGGGTTAGGGTCAGGGTTAGGGTGAAGTCCAGGACCAGGGTTCCATGGATGTTGAGGGTTAGGGCTAGGGCTAGAGCTAGAGCTACGGTGAGGGTTCGTGAGGGTTCCGTGGAGGTTTCGGAATGAGGGAGGGTTAGGGTTAGGGTCACGGCCCGGGCTAGGGCTAGGGCTAGGGCTAGGTCCAGCGTTCGGCGTAGGGTTAGGATTTCGATGCGAGGGTTCGAGTTCGGTTCAGCTGCAGGGTGAGGGCTAGGTGCGAGCATTCCACGGAGGGTTGAGGGAGGTTCAGGGTCAGCGCTTGCGTGAGGGTAAGCGCCAGGGCTCCGGGTAGGTTGAGGGTCAGCGTCACGGTGAGCCTAAGCGTGACGGTGACGGTGAGAGCTAGGGCCGGGGCTAGGTGGGAGGGTTCGTGGGAAGGGTGAGACCTAGGGTCATGGCTAAGTAGCATTTGGTGGAGTAGGAGGGTTAGGGTTAGGGTGAGGGTGAGACCTAAGGTGATGTTTCGGTTGAGGATGAGGCTGACAGTTTCACTGAGGGCTAGGTATAGTGTGAGAGCTAAGGTTGAGGGTTCGTGCTATGCCTAGGGTTAGGGTTTGTTTGAGGGTTAGGGTTAGGGTTAGCTTGAGGCTGAGGGTTAGGGTTAGGGTTAGCTTGAGGCTGAGGGTTAGGGTTAGGGTTAGCTTGAGGCTGAGGGTTAGGGTTAGCTTGAGGCTGAGGGTTAGGGTTTGGGTATGGGTTCATGTTAGCTCTAGAGCTAGGGTCTGGGTGTCGGTGAGGGTTCCTGTGACCGCTAGGCATAGGGCCAGGGCTGAGGCCAGGTCCAGAGACGCTTTTTCGGTCGTCACCAGACCGAGCGTGAGGAGGAGGGTGAGGACTCTCGCTAGGTTCAGCATGAGACTTCGGATCAGGGCCAGGCGAAGCGTGAGAGCGAGGGGTAGGGCTACGGGGAGGTTTAGGATAAGATTTAGGGTTAGGGTTTGCGTTCCAGAAAGGCCTAGGGTCCCGTGTAGGGCTAGGGGTGGCACTCGGACCAGAGCTAGGGCTTGAGTGTGAGGTTCAGGGTTGAGATGGCGGCTAGGGTTAGCGTTTGCGTTCCCTTTCTGTGGAGAGGGGTACCTACAGCTAGGTTTCCTGCTCCTCTTGAGGGTAGAGGCAGAGTCAGGGTGAGGATGAGGGCTACGGCGAGGGTTCACGATAGGTTCAGGGCCTCGGCAAGGGTTAGGGTGAGGGTGCGTGATGGAACTAGAGCTTCGGCTCCAGCTAGGGCTAGAGCGAGGGTTCGGATGAGGTTGAGGTGGAGGGCTCGGGCTAGGGTGAAGGTGAGGTGAGGTGAGGTGAGGATTCGGGCGATGGCGAGCGTTCCAGCTAGGGATAGGACTAAGGCTGGGTTTCGGGCTCGAGCTAGGGTTCGTTCCTGGGCTAGGGCTAGCGTTCCACGGAGGGTTAGGGTTCCGGTGACGGTGGCGGTGAGGGCTAGCGTCGAGTTAGGTGGAGGGAGGAGTCCAAGGCCCAGGGATGGGTGCTAGGACTATGTTTCAGGCCAGGGTTAGAATCAGGGGCTGGGGTGAGGGTTAGGTTCAGCGCTCGGCTGAGCGTTAGGATCGGGGTGACGGCCGAGGATAGGGGTGAGATCGGAGAGAAGGTGAAGTCAGTGCTGCGCGAAGGGTTCCAGCTAGGGTTAGGATGAGGTTTAGAGGTAGGGTGAGGGGTAGGGCTAGAGCTAGGGCTAGGGCTAGGGTTCCATGGGGGATGAAGGATTCAGGAGAGGTTGAGCGTGTTAGGGTCAGGTTGAGGATTCAGAGTGACGGTGAAGTTGAAGTTTAGGATTCCGGTGAGTTTGAGGTCTAAGTCCAGGGTTAGGGTCAGGGTTAGGGTGAAGTCCAGGACCAGGGTTCCATGGATGTTGAGGGTTAGGGCTAGGGCTAGAGCTAGAGCTACGGTGAGGGTTCGTGAGGGTTCCGTGGAGGTTTCGGAATGAGGGAGGGTTAGGGTTAGGGTCACGGCCCGGGCTAGGGCTAGGGCTAGGGCTAGGTCCAGCGTTCGGCGTAGGGTTAGGATTTCGATGCGAGGGTTCGAGTTCGGTTCAGCTGCAGGGTGAGGGCTAGGTGCGAGCATTCCACGGAGGGTTGAGGGAGGTTCAGGGTCAGCGCTTGCGTGAGGGTAAGCGCCAGGGCTCCGGGTAGGTTGAGGGTCAGCGTCACGGTGAGCCTAAGCGTGACGGTGACGGTGAGAGCTAGGGCCGGGGCTAGGTGGGAGGGTTCGTGGGAAGGGTGAGACCTAGGGTCATGGCTAAGTAGCATTTGGTGGAGTAGGAGGGTTAGGGTTAGGGTGAGGGTGAGACCTAAGGTGATGTTTCGGTTGAGGATGAGGCTGACAGTTTCACTGAGGGCTAGGTATAGTGTGAGAGCTAAGGTTGAGGGTTCGTGCTATGCCTAGGGTTAGGGTTTGTTTGAGGGTTAGGGTTAGGGTTAGCTTGAGGCTGAGGGTTAGGGTTAGGGTTAGCTTGAGGCTGAGGGTTAGGGTTAGCTTGAGGCTGAGGGTTAGGGTTAGCTTGAGGCTGAGGGTTAGGGTTTGGGTATGGGTTCATGTTAGCTCTAGAGCTAGGGTCTGGGTGTCGGTGAGGGTTCCTGTGACCGCTAGGCATAGGGCCAGGGCTGAGGCCAGGTCCAGAGACGCTTTTTCGGTCGTCACCAGACCGAGCGTGAGGAGGAGGGTGAGGACTCTCGCTAGGTTCAGCATGAGACTTCGGATCAGGGCCAGGCGTAGCGTGAGAGCGAGGGGTAGGGCTACGGGGAGGTTTAGGATAAGATTTAGGGTTAGGGTTTGCGTTCCAGAAAGGCCTAGGGTCCCGTGTAGGGCTAGGGGTGGCACTCGGACCAGAGCTAGGGCTTGAGTGTGAGGTTCAGGGTTGAGATGGCGGCTAGGGTTAGCGTTTGCGTTCCCTTTCTGTGGAGAGGGGTACCTACAGCTAGGTTTCCTGCTCCTCTTGAGGGTAGAGGCAGAGTCAGGGTGAGGATGAGGGCTACGGCGAGGGTTCACGATAGGTTCAGGGCCTCGGCAAGGGTTAGGGTGAGGGTGCGTGATGGAACTAGAGCTTCGGCTCCAGCTAGGGCTAGAGCGAGGGTTCGGATGAGGTTGAGGTGGAGGGCTCGGGCTAGGGTGAAGGTGAGGTGAGGTGAGGTGAGGATTCGGGCGATGGCGAGCGTTCCAGCTAGGGATAGGACTAAGGCTGGGTTTCGGGCTCGAGCTAGGGTTCGTTCCTGGGCTAGGGCTAGCGTTCCACGGAGGGTTAGGGTTCCGGTGACGGTGGCGGTGAGGGCTAGCGTCGAGTTAGGTGGAGGGAGGAGTCCAAGGCCCAGGGATGGGTGCTAGGACTATGTTTCAGGCCAGGGTTAGAATCAGGGGCTGGGGTGAGGGTTAGGTTCAGCGCTCGGCTGAGCGTTAGGATCGGGGTGACGGCCGAGGATAGGGGTGAGATCGGAGAGAAGGTGAAGTCAGTGCTGCGCGAAGGGTTCCAGCTAGGGTTAGGATGAGGTTTAGAGGTAGGGTGAGGGGTAGGGCTAGAGCTAGGGCTAGGGCTAGGGTTCCATGGGGGATGAAGGATTCAGGAGAGGTTGAGCGTGTTAGGGTCAGGTTGAGGATTCAGAGTGACGGTGAAGTTGAAGTTTAGGATTCCGGTGAGTTTGAGGTCTAAGTCCAGGGTTAGGGTCAGGGTTAGGGTGAAGTCCAGGACCAGGGTTCCATGGATGTTGAGGGTTAGGGCTAGGGCTAGAGCTAGAGCTACGGTGAGGGTTCGTGAGGGTTCCGTGGAGGTTTCGGAATGAGGGAGGGTTAGGGTTAGGGTCACGGCCCGGGCTAGGGCTAGGGCTAGGGCTAGGTCCAGCGTTCGGCGTAGGGTTAGGATTTCGATGCGAGGGTTCGAGTTCGGTTCAGCTGCAGGGTGAGGGCTAGGTGCGAGCATTCCACGGAGGGTTGAGGGAGGTTCAGGGTCAGCGCTTGCGTGAGGGTAAGCGCCAGGGCTCCGGGTAGGTTGAGGGTCAGCGTCACGGTGAGCCTAAGCGTGACGGTGACGGTGAGAGCTAGGGCCGGGGCTAGGTGGGAGGGTTCGTGGGAAGGGTGAGACCTAGGGTCATGGCTAAGTAGCATTTGGTGGAGTAGGAGGGTTAGGGTTAGGGTGAGGGTGAGACCTAAGGTGATGTTTCGGTTGAGGATGAGGCTGACAGTTTCACTGAGGGCTAGGTATAGTGTGAGAGCTAAGGTTGAGGGTTCGTGCTATGCCTAGGGTTAGGGTTTGTTTGAGGGTTAGGGTTAGGGTTAGCTTGAGGCTGAGGGTTAGGGTTAGGGTTAGCTTGAGGCTGAGGGTTAGGGTTAGCTTGAGGCTGAGGGTTAGGGTTAGCTTGAGGCTGAGGGTTAGGGTTTGGGTATGGGTTCATGTTAGCTCTAGAGCTAGGGTCTGGGTGTCGGTGAGGGTTCCTGTGACCGCTAGGCATAGGGCCAGGGCTGAGGCCAGGTCCAGAGACGCTTTTTCGGTCGTCACCAGACCGAGCGTGAGGAGGAGGGTGAGGACTCTCGCTAGGTTCAGCATGAGACTTCGGATCAGGGCCAGGCGTAGCGTGAGAGCGAGGGGTAGGGCTACGGGGAGGTTTAGGATAAGATTTAGGGTTAGGGTTTGCGTTCCAGAAAGGCCTAGGGTCCCGTGTAGGGCTAGGGGTGGCACTCGGACCAGAGCTAGGGCTTGAGTGTGAGGTTCAGGGTTGAGATGGCGGCTAGGGTTAGCGTTTGCGTTCCCTTTCTGTGGAGAGGGGTACCTACAGCTAGGTTTCCTGCTCCTCTTGAGGGTAGAGGCAGAGTCAGGGTGAGGATGAGGGCTACGGCGAGGGTTCACGATAGGTTCAGGGCCTCGGCAAGGGTTAGGGTGAGGGTGCGTGATGGAACTAGAGCTTCGGCTCCAGCTAGGGCTAGAGCGAGGGTTCGGATGAGGTTGAGGTGGAGGGCTCGGGCTAGGGTGAAGGTGAGGTGAGGTGAGGTGAGGATTCGGGCGATGGCGAGCGTTCCAGCTAGGGATAGGACTAAGGCTGGGTTTCGGGCTCGAGCTAGGGTTCGTTCCTGGGCTAGGGCTAGCGTTCCACGGAGGGTTAGGGTTCCGGTGACGGTGGCGGTGAGGGCTAGCGTCGAGTTAGGTGGAGGGAGGAGTCCAAGGCCCAGGGATGGGTGCTAGGACTATGTTTCAGGCCAGGGTTAGAATCAGGGGCTGGGGTGAGGGTTAGGTTCAGCGCTCGGCTGAGCGTTAGGATCGGGGTGACGGCCGAGGATAGGGGTGAGATCGGAGAGAAGGTGAAGTCAGTGCTGCGCGAAGGGTTCCAGCTAGGGTTAGGATGAGGTTTAGAGGTAGGGTGAGGGGTAGGGCTAGAGCTAGGGCTAGGGCTAGGGTTCCATGGGGGATGAAGGATTCAGGAGAGGTTGAGCGTGTTAGGGTCAGGTTGAGGATTCAGAGTGACGGTGAAGTTGAAGTTTAGGATTCCGGTGAGTTTGAGGTCTAAGTCCAGGGTTAGGGTCAGGGTTAGGGTGAAGTCCAGGACCAGGGTTCCATGGATGTTGAGGGTTAGGGCTAGGGCTAGAGCTAGAGCTACGGTGAGGGTTCGTGAGGGTTCCGTGGAGGTTTCGGAATGAGGGAGGGTTAGGGTTAGGGTCACGGCCCGGGCTAGGGCTAGGGCTAGGGCTAGGTCCAGCGTTCGGCGTAGGGTTAGGATTTCGATGCGAGGGTTCGAGTTCGGTTCAGCTGCAGGGTGAGGGCTAGGTGCGAGCATTCCACGGAGGGTTGAGGGAGGTTCAGGGTCAGCGCTTGCGTGAGGGTAAGCGCCAGGGCTCCGGGTAGGTTGAGGGTCAGCGTCACGGTGAGCCTAAGCGTGACGGTGACGGTGAGAGCTAGGGCCGGGGCTAGGTGGGAGGGTTCGTGGGAAGGGTGAGACCTAGGGTCATGGCTAAGTAGCATTTGGTGGAGTAGGAGGGTTAGGGTTAGGGTGAGGGTGAGACCTAAGGTGATGTTTCGGTTGAGGATGAGGCTGACAGTTTCACTGAGGGCTAGGTATAGTGTGAGAGCTAAGGTTGAGGGTTCGTGCTATGCCTAGGGTTAGGGTTTGTTTGAGGGTTAGGGTTAGGGTTAGCTTGAGGCTGAGGGTTAGGGTTAGGGTTAGCTTGAGGCTGAGGGTTAGGGTTAGCTTGAGGCTGAGGGTTAGGGTTAGCTTGAGGCTGAGGGTTAGGGTTTGGGTATGGGTTCATGTTAGCTCTAGAGCTAGGGTCTGGGTGTCGGTGAGGGTTCCTGTGACCGCTAGGCATAGGGCCAGGGCTGAGGCCAGGTCCAGAGACGCTTTTTCGGTCGTCACCAGACCGAGCGTGAGGAGGAGGGTGAGGACTCTCGCTAGGTTCAGCATGAGACTTCGGATCAGGGCCAGGCGTAGCGTGAGAGCGAGGGGTAGGGCTACGGGGAGGTTTAGGATAAGATTTAGGGTTAGGGTTTGCGTTCCAGAAAGGCCTAGGGTCCCGTGTAGGGCTAGGGGTGGCACTCGGACCAGAGCTAGGGCTTGAGTGTGAGGTTCAGGGTTGAGATGGCGGCTAGGGTTAGCGTTTGCGTTCCCTTTCTGTGGAGAGGGGTACCTACAGCTAGGTTTCCTGCTCCTCTTGAGGGTAGAGGCAGAGTCAGGGTGAGGATGAGGGCTACGGCGAGGGTTCACGATAGGTTCAGGGCCTCGGCAAGGGTTAGGGTGAGGGTGCGTGATGGAACTAGAGCTTCGGCTCCAGCTAGGGCTAGAGCGAGGGTTCGGATGAGGTTGAGGTGGAGGGCTCGGGCTAGGGTGAAGGTGAGGTGAGGTGAGGTGAGGATTCGGGCGATGGCGAGCGTTCCAGCTAGGGATAGGACTAAGGCTGGGTTTCGGGCTCGAGCTAGGGTTCGTTCCTGGGCTAGGGCTAGCGTTCCACGGAGGGTTAGGGTTCCGGTGACGGTGGCGGTGAGGGCTAGCGTCGAGTTAGGTGGAGGGAGGAGTCCAAGGCCCAGGGATGGGTGCTAGGACTATGTTTCAGGCCAGGGTTAGAATCAGGGGCTGGGGTGAGGGTTAGGTTCAGCGCTCGGCTGAGCGTTAGGATCGGGGGTGACGGCCGAGGATAGGGGTGAGATCGGAGAGAAGGTGAAGTCAGTGCTGCGCGAAGGGTTCCAGCTAGGGTTAGGATGAGGTTTAGAGGTAGGGTGAGGGGTAGGGCTAGAGCTAGGGCTAGGGCTAGGGTTCCATGGGGGATGAAGGATTCAGGAGAGGTTGAGCGTGTTAGGGTCAGGTTGAGGATTCAGAGTGACGGTGAAGTTGAAGTTTAGGATTCCGGTGAGTTTGAGGTCTAAGTCCAGGGTTAGGGTCAGGGTTAGGGTGAAGTCCAGGACCAGGGTTCCATGGATGTTGAGGGTTAGGGCTAGGGCTAGAGCTAGAGCTACGGTGAGGGTTCGTGAGGGTTCCGTGGAGGTTTCGGAATGAGGGAGGGTTAGGGTTAGGGTCACGGCCCGGGCTAGGGCTAGGGCTAGGGCTAGGTCCAGCGTTCGGCGTAGGGTTAGGATTTCGATGCGAGGGTTCGAGTTCGGTTCAGCTGCAGGGTGAGGGCTAGGTGCGAGCATTCCACGGAGGGTTGAGGGAGGTTCAGGGTCAGCGCTTGCGTGAGGGTAAGCGCCAGGGCTCCGGGTAGGTTGAGGGTCAGCGTCACGGTGAGCCTAAGCGTGACGGTGACGGTGAGAGCTAGGGCCGGGGCTAGGTGGGAGGGTTCGTGGGAAGGGTGAGACCTAGGGTCATGGCTAAGTAGCATTTGGTGGAGTAGGAGGGTTAGGGTTAGGGTGAGGGTGAGACCTAAGGTGATGTTTCGGTTGAGGATGAGGCT